>CM042388.1:46588627-46871127 GCA_023634145.1 Thymallus thymallus
GGTAAGGGTCACCAATGACCTCCTCTTGAATGTTGATCTGGGACTGCAAGCATCCTCACACTGCTGGAACTCAGTGCAGCATTCGACACGGTCTGCCACGCCATCCTGCTGGACCACATGGAGAAGCTCCTGGGTGAGTCAGACATTGTCCTGAACTGGTTCAGGTCCTATCTCACTGATCTCAACCAGTTTGTAGCCATCGGTCCTAGTAGGTTAGACACAGCTGTGGTTCAACAGGGGGTCCCTCAAGGCTCAGTCCTGGGGCCAATACTGTTTTGTATCTCCATGCTGCCTCTGGGAAACATCTTGAGGAAACACGGACTGGTCTTTCACTTTTATGCTGACAACAGTCAGCTGTAAGTCTCCACAAACACTAACACTGCCAATGTCACTGCACTTCTGGTTAGATGCCTGCAGGACATCAAAGCGTGGATGCAGTTGAGTTTCCTGCAGTTAAACTGCAAAAAGAACAGCAGCTAAACAACAGCAGCTACAGGCCTCAATATTGATGATGTCAAGGTCCTCCCCTCCAGTGAGGTTCGCGACCTGGGTGTGGTATTTGACATTCAGCTCTTGTTTGAGGCCCAAGAGTTTGACCAAAGTAACATTTCTCCATCTACGGAACATTGCCAGATTAGACCTCAGCTATCACAACCTGCAGCTGAGTGACTCATCCACACCTTTATATCATCCTGCCTGGACTATTGTAACACCCTGTTTGTTGGTGCATCTGCCAAGTGACTAAACAGGCTACAATATGTCCAGAACTGTGCTGCACATGTCCTGACCCACACCTCCCCCAGTGGCACATCACTCCAGTGCTGTTCAACCTCCACTGGCTTCCCATAATACTGTATGAGCTAGGACCATGAGGTGGACTTGGAATGCATCTCAGCAGCATTAATGGCTATGTATTATCATGTACTATATATAATTATAATTATTATATAGTTATTATAGCATTAATGGATAGGTATTATTATGTACTATTTATAATTATAATTATTATATAGTTATTATAGATTCAAATTATTATTAGTATCCATATTATTATTATAAAGAGGACATGATAATAACTATCCTGCTGAGAAGTATTCAGTCCACCTCAGGGTTCTATCCTGTACATGTGACTATGTGTCCCCATCTGTCTGTGGGGATGGTGACACCCTCCCTCTCCGTTTCCATTCTAACTGCCATGGTACCATCTCTGACAGTGACGGATAGCCAGGGGAATCAAGGCGTTGTGTAAGCCAGTAGCGCCAGGGAACGGAGACAGTTTGAGCCCCATCCTGTCCCTGAGCAGTTAATAACAGTTTGTGAGGTCTTCCAGGGTTAATAACACAATCGTTACCTAGACCACTATATGGCAGACAGCTGTAAGCATGTATGCAGATGGACAGGAGCCATTTGTCCCTGTCAAACTGCTCAATAGACATTTAAAAAACTCTTAATTCTACCATAGCTTAAACAAATCACTGCTAAGGACCCATCCACAGTAGGTTTGTTTTGGGTTACCACACAAAAATATTCATCAGAAAATGTAATATTAAGAGGATGAACTACTCCAAGATGGTCTCATGACATATGCAAAAAACCATAGGTAAATTCAATTTCTCAACCTTGAAGGTTCTGGTAAAACCATCTGGTAAAATTTCTTCACAACAGTGGACTGAATGAGGTAGAACAAATTGCGGTCCGCCAACATTGAAAAGCTTGATTTATAGTTTGTAGCATTCCCATCTGTTGGAGTTACGTGAAATTACAGCTAAACCAGTTAGTAAACACTTTGCCCCATTGTCTGTTGTTTTGATAATCACCCATAATAGCATACAGCATCAATGTGGTCTTTAAACCTGATTTAGGACTTAATGGGATGAGAGGGTGAGCCAGTCAGTATATGCACTGGAGGTAATGTCATTAGAATTGTTTGCGAAGGCCAAATTAAATCAGTCGTAAATTGTGCTCTCAAGTTGTCCAGAAACCCTTCCTCATTCATGAGAGGGGAGGGGGAAGGGATTCATATTTTAACCTCGCACATAAAATGCACTTAAAAAGATTGAACTAAAATAGGGAACTGTGTGGATGGATGGAAATGGTAATTGCCGGTAGCTGTAATGGTTTCCTGTTAGCCAAGGCGGGCTGAAGACGGAGCTATTTTAAAGTTGGAACGGCGATTGAGGTCATAGCTTTGGCAATCTGGTGATTAAACCGCTGTGTACATGTCACCAAACCGCATATTAGCCATCTAATGGGGTTTGCTAAAAACAGATGTTTTTGGAGGGGTTTTGAATGTTCGCTATTGAAAGCTATGTCGTTAAGCAGGTGTGTGGTTGAGGAGGCAGCTTTTGACACAGGCAATGCATGAGGGCATGTACTAAGAGTGTCTGATAGGGAGCATCCACGCAGCTGCTATATTGTGTGTGTGCGTGTGTGTGTGTGTGTGTGTGTGCTCATGTGCGTATGTGCATGAGTGTGCGTACACGTGCAGCCCACCCAGGTCTGCTAGATTCTGTTTCATTGCCAGTGTTAGTACATGCAGTACTTGTCTGACTTTGTCAGAAATCACAGCTCAGACAGTAATAGTAGCTGTAAATGGTTTGGGAATTTCCAAATCTGCATTTAATCAGATGGGTGTCTTTTCCAAAATCAGTCAGAGGGTACAACACCAGTCCCTGCCAGGGGGGTCTATAACATACTACATAATGCCTATCTACAGTATAACATTCTGTGGTGAACGTATGGTCGGCATTATATTAGGTACTTTCTGTGGAGAACGTATGGTCGGCATTGTATTAGGTACTTTCTGTGAAGAACGTATGGTCGGCATTATATTAGGTACTTTCTGTGGAGAACGTATGGTCGGCATTGTATTAGGTACTTTCTGTGGAGAACGTATGGTCGGCATTGTATTAGGTACTTTCTGTGGAGAACGTATGGTCGGCATTGTATTAGGTACTTTCTGTGGAGAACGTATGGTCGGCATTGTATTAGGTACTTTCTGTGGAGAACGTATGGTCGGCATTGTATTAGGTACTTTCTGTGGAGAACGTATGGTCGGCATTGTATTAGGTACTTTCTGTGGAGAACGTATGGTCGGCATTGTATTAGGTACTTTCTGTGGAGAACGTATGGTCGGCATTGTATTAGGTACTTTCTGTGGAGAACGTATGGTCGGCATTGTATTAGGTACTTTCTGTGGAGAACGTATGGTCGGCATTGTATTAGGTACTTTCTGTGGAGAACGTATGGTCGGCGTAACTAGGCCCTCAAAGAAAGGCCTGATGATATATGTAATGTATTGTCATAAAGAGTTTGAAGATAACACATTCACTTAGACACTCACTTGAAGGCTACAGGACTGAAAGCCATTGAATACAATAACCATGTGTCTGTCGATAACATATAGTCATGGGTGGTAACAACAATTCACTTGAAAGGCAAGGTACATCCTGGAAAATATGCAAATAAGGTAGAATCAGTTCTCAAGTAATGAATATTGAATTATATGTTCAATAAACCTAAAATTCTAAGTTGACTGAACATACAAGTCAACTTGAGAATGTTGTCATACGTACTAAACACCGGTGCTGGCAACCCACATTACGCACACCTGGCAACCATCATTACGCGCACCTGATCCCCATCGGTATTCACACCTGATCCCCATCGGTATTCACACCTGATCCCCATCGGTATTCACACCTGAATCCCATCGGTATTCACACCTGATCCCCATTGGTATTCACACCTGAACCCCATCGATATTCACACCTGATCCCCATCATTACGCACACCTGATCCCCATCGATATTCACACCTGATCCCCATCGGTATTCACACCTGATCCCCATCGGTATTCACACCTGGACTTCATCATTATCCTTGATTACTATCTCTTTATTTAGCCCTCAGTAGCCTCAGTCTTCAGGCAGTATTGGTTTTGTTTACGTTCAGTACTCCTGTTTTGTTTATATTCCTGTTTCTTATTATTAAACTCACCTTTCGGCATCTGCTTCCTGACTCCCTGCCTGAATTGTACGTTACACCTGCTTCCTGACTCCCTGCCTGAATTGTACGTTACACCTGCTTCCTGACTCCCTGCCTGAATTGTACGTTACACCTGCTTCCAGACTCCCTGCCTACATTGTACGTTACACCTGCTTCCTGACTCCCTGCGTACACTGTACGTTACACCTGCTTCCTGACTCCCTGCGTACACTGTACGTTACACCTGCTTGCTGACTCCCTGCGTACACTGTACGTTACACCTGCTTCCTGACTCCCTGCCTACACTGTACGTTACACCTGCTTCCTGACTCCCTGCGTACATTGTACGTTACACCTGCTTCCTGACTCCCTGCGTACATTGTACGTTACACCTGCTTCCTGACTCCCTGCGTACATTGTACGCTACACCTGCTTCCTGACTCCCTGCGTACACTGTACCTAACAAATGTATGTCGGTTCAGCGATATGCACATGTTGAGAAAACAGCTGGTTGCCTTGCAATTGTAAGGTGAATCAACATATAATTTTTTTACAAAGTAGGGTATGTGTTGTGTGTAGTCGTGTGCATATGTTAGTGCAGTGGTGTCAAACATACTTAAAAATTACTAAAACCACATCAAAACTGTGTAGAAATGATAATGTTTCTTGACTGTGTCCAGCTCGCTAGTAATCGCTGAAATGAAAGCCAAACAGTCAGGGAGCATAGAAAATTCCCAAAAGCGGGAGATAGAGAACAATGTTTCTTTACATTTTGACAGTGAGAAAATTGTACACATTTTCAGTGCAGCCCTCCGGATCTCGTTGAAGACTGAATGCGGCCCACGGGGCAAAATGAGATTGACACCCCTGTGTTAGTGTGTTGGTCTGTTTGTTGGGCAGATGAGTTTACAAGGAGGGCTGCCAGCAACCCATCCCTGAAACACACACACCCTTCCCTTGTCCCCATCCCTTGGTACTTGTCAGTGTAGGTTTACCCTCAATCTTGGTTTAACCTGTAACACAGCACCTTTGACTCGAGATAAAACTCTGCATGCTGATATTCAGCCGTTTTCTAAATTAACAAGGAAAAGGCATGCAGATTTAATACCAAACATGCTCTGCAAATACAAAGTACATGTCATTACTCAATGACCGGTGCCATGTCAGCTACCCAACCGTCACCAACATACATTTTCTCTCCTGGAACCCCCCAAGAAAGTGTGAAGTGTGAAGATTTTCTCTTTGGTTGTGAGTCTGGTGAGATGGATAGCTGGTGAAAGTGAGGTTTGTTAAGAGCTAATGTTGCTGTGTTAATCTGTTAAGCACGGGAACCAAGGAGAAGTTATCTGTGTTTGTTTGGGTGTTGGGCGGAGCGGAGGAAATAAAGAATGTGACATTAACTCCACGTTGTAATTCCAGACGCATGTGTAAGATTTCAGGTCCCAACCTCTTTTCACTATAATCTCCAGGGACCAGAGCTGAGAGAGACAAACGTATTGTCAGTTTGGACAATAAAAACAAGCTGATAGGAGTGACTGTTACAAATGTCGGTTTGTATGAAGTCAATGAGGAAATGTTGTTATTGTGAATGTTCAAGTTTTATTTCCTAATCTACACTGGGTCTATTCCTTTATCTTAAAGCTGCAATATTAAACTTTTTAGGTGACCCAACCAAATTGATATAGAATTGTGTGTTATAGATCTGTCATTCTCATTTAAATCAAGTCTAAGAAGTGGTAGATCTGTTCTATGTGCGTTATTTCTATGCTTCTCGCTTGTGTCATTATTTTCGGTTTTGTGCAACAGCTTCAAACAGATGAAAATACAATACTTTTGGTTATGGAAAACATATTTCACAGTGGTTTACATGGTAGCCAAAAATTATTATCTGTACTACTTGCTTATTTTGTCATATGAACAGAAATAATGCAAACTATTTAGAAAATTGCACAGTGTATCTTTAATTGTGTAGCTACATTGGTTGAGAACACATCATAGAATTGTTGAATTCCTTTTTTTTTTTCTTTATGGCAAGTAACACCCACAACTAATGATTAACCAAAATTATTCTGTATGTGAAATAAAAGATTGGTAGATTCACTAAAACAGCAAGTAAGACCTGTCCAAATTGATATGACCTTTCACATCAGCAGCACTTCACAACTGCCCTATCAGGTAACCAGAAATATAGAAATGAAATGAGCAGCAACTGCATTTCACAACAGTCCTGGGATTGAGGACAAGAGGTGAAACAAAGGAAGTGCAAATCAGGGCAGTTATGACTGCTGCCAGTAAATGGAGACCCTGGCTCGTTTGTCAGGGAGCCAAAGGTTGATGTCACAAAGACACTCTGGATGGCAGAGACGGAGAGTGTGAACTATAGAAGGGGGCCACGAGGACAGGCAGCCATGTTGTTCCTGTTGTATCTGATGCTGGGGGGCAGATAGCTGACTAGATCAGAAGTGGTGTGTTGCTCTAAGTCCATTGTGTGAAACCTGCTCCCCCAGGGGCTCTGTCTCAGGCTCTGTCTCAGGCTCTGTCTCAGGCTCTGTCTCAGGCTCTGTCTCAGGCTCTGTCTCAGGCTCTGTCTCAGGCTCTGTCTCTGTCTCTGTATAGGCTTTTTTCTCTAATGCTCCACTCTATCTCGCTAGCCTTTGGCTGGTTCATGATGTACAATGTATAGATTAAAACAATCCATGAGAAATCCCTGTGCAATGAAATTAAGTATGATAATGTGCAAAAAATAAATGATGTGCAAAAAACAAGATTAGATGTAGGGAAGCTAAACTGGTAGGTTGACACAGTTACAGAAAGATCTGGAGAGTGTTCCTTGCATCCTTGGCAAATGGTGAATGGCTAGCAGGGTTGGGGATTAAATGATTACAAAAAACTAACTGTAATAATTGAAATTATCTGCAAAAATATTTGTATCAGATTACAGATACTTCTGAAACACTAGAAACCCCACTTATTTGATTAAATTCAGAAAGGATGACACCTTTCTGTTTTCTTAGTTAAATTCATTTCAACATTGAAAAAAGTTAAAGTTCCACCTGAGAGAGTCTGTTAGAGACTGCTATGTTAGAGACTGCTATGTTAGAGACTGCTATGTTAGAGACTGCTATGTTAGAGACTGCTATGATAGAGACTGCTATGTTAGAGACTGCTATGTTAGAGACTGCTATGTTAGAGACTGCTATGATAGAGACTGCTATGTTAGAGACTGTTATGTTAGAGACTGCTATGTTAGAGACTGCTATGATAGAGACTGCTATGTTAGAGACTGCTATGTTAGAGACTGCTATGTTAGAGACTGCTATGTTAGAGACTGCTATGTTAGAGACTGTTATGTTAGAGACTGCTATGTTAGAGACTGCTATGTTAGAGACTGTTATGTTAGAGACTGTTATGTTAGAGACTGCTATGTTAGAGACTGCTATGTTAGAGACTTCTATGTTAGAGACTGTTATGTTAGAGACTGCTATGTTAGAGACTGCTATGATAGAGACTGCTATGTTAGAGACTGCTATGTTAGAGACTGCTATGTTAGAACTGCTATGTTAGAGACTGTTATGTTAGAGACTGCTATGTTAGAGACTGCTATGTTAGAGACTGTTATGTTAGAGACTGTTATGTTAGAGACTGCTATGTTAGAGACTGCTATGTTAGAGACTGTTATGTTAGAGACTGTTATGTTAGAGACTGCTATGTTAGAGACTGTTATGTTAGAGACTGCTATGTTAGAGACTGTTATGTTAGAGACTGTTATGTTAGAGACTGCTATGTTAGAGACTGCTATGATAGAGACTGCTATGTTAGAGACTGTTATGTTAGAGACTGTTATGTTAGAGACTGCTATGTTAGAGACTGTTATGTTAGAGACTGTTATGTTAGAGACTGTTATGTTAGAGACTGCTATGTTAGAGACTGTTATGTTAGAGACTGCTATGATGACACACCGAATGTGTTTGATGAATCCTGTTTGTCTTCTTCTAACGCCTCTTAAGGGGAAATTAATCCGAAGGTAACTGAAAGTAATCAGATTACGTTACTGAGTTCGGGTAATCCAAAAGTTATGTTACTGATTACAATTTTGGACATGTAACTAGTAACTGTAACGGATTACATCTAGAATGTAACCTGCCCAACCCTGATGGCTAGTACAGTGCGTTCTGAAAGTATTCAGACCCCTTGACATTTCCCACATTTTGTTACGTTACAGCGTTATTCTAAAATTGATTAAATAATCAATCTACACATAATGTACCATAATGACAAAGAGAAAACCGTTTTTGCAAATGTATAATTTGTCTTATTTGTCTTATGTCTTATTTACATAAGCATTCAGACCATTTACTATGAGACAACATTTTGTTCAGGTGCATCCTGTTTCCATTGTTCACCCTTGATATGGTTCTACAACTTGATTGGAGTCCACCTATGGTAAATTCTATTGATTTGACATGATTTGGAAAGGTGCACACCTGCCTATATAAAGTCCCACAATTGAGAGCAAAAACCAAGCCATGAAATTGTCCGTAGAGCTCCGAGACAGGATTGTGTGGAGGCAGAGATCTAGGGAAGGGTACCAAAACATTTATTCAGCATTGGAGGTCCCCAAGAACACATTGGCCTCCATCATTCTTAAATGCAAGAAGTTTGGAACAACCAAAGACTCTTCCTAGAGCTGGCCACCCGGCCAAACTGAGCTATCGGGGCCTTGCTCAGGGAGTGACCAAGAACCCAATGGTCACTCTGACAGAGTTCCTTCCAGAAGGACAACCATCTCTGCAACACTCCACCAATCAGACCTTTATGGTAGAGTGGCCAGATAGAAGCCACTCCTCAGTAATAGGCACATGACAGCACACTTGGAGTTTGCCAAAAGGCACCCAAAGACACTCAGACAATAAGAAACAAGATTCTCTGGTCTGATGAAACCAAGGTTGAACTCTTTGGCCTAAATGTCAAGTGTCACATCTGGATGGAACCTGGCACCATCCCTACGGTGAAGCATGGTGGTGGCAGCAACATGCGGTGGGGATGGGAGACTAGTCAGGATCAAGTGAAAGATGAACGGAGCAAAGTACAGAGATATCCTTGATGAAAACTTGCTCCAGAGCACACAGGATCTCAGACTGGAGCAAAGGTTCACCTTCCAACAGGACTACGACCCTAAGCACACAACCAAGACCTGAAAATAGCTGTGTAGCAACACTCCCCATCCAACCTGCCAGAACATGAGATGATATGAAGAATGAATGGGAGAAACTACCCAAATACAGGTGTGCCAAGCTTGTAGCGTCATACCCAAGACTCAAGGCTGTAATCGCTGTCAAAGGTGCTTCAACAAAGTTCTGAGTAAAGTGTCTGAATACTTATGTAAATGTTATATTTCTGTTTTTTAATTTTAATACATTTGCAAAAAGGTATCAAAAATCCTGTTTTTGCTTTGTCAATGTGAGGTATTGTGTGTAGATTGATGAAGGGAAAAACAATTTAATCAATTTTAGAATAAGGCTGTAACGTAACAAAATGTGGAAAAAGTCAAGGGGTCTTTCTGAATGCACTGTACTTGCAAAGATAATTTCCATTTGGGGTTTGAATCTCTGTGGGGTTTACTTACATTTCATAGGCAATTTACTCAGCTATGTCTTGAGGAATGAAGTGAAGGAAGGGGGAAATCCACTGGAAGGTGTAGTCAGGCCTCTAGTTCATGTCCCCTGGCCCAGATCCAGACAATGTTTAGGCACGTTGTCAACAACTCTACCCTTGCTTATCTCAGGTATGTAAACCTCTGTAAGTGAGTGCTTCATCTGTAATTCTTTTGTGAGTTTTCTCCGGTTGTCTCCAAGTGTCTGTATAATCTAATGAAATGCAAGCGTTCCTTGCCTGTGACACCAGATACCTGGGTTAGAACGGGCGTCTCGACTCAGCCTCAATTGAGAAATTCTTTGGCAGGCAGGTTGACTACTATACCACGCCAAACCTTCCTATTGAGATTCTTTGACAGGCAGGTTGACTACTATACCATGCCAAACCTTCCTATTGAGATTCTTTGCATGATTCAAACGTATCTCTTTCCCCCATTGGGACAGACTGGAGAGGCCACATCAAAGGACAGGGGACTATTTGTTGTTGTCTTGTTGGGAGTTGTTATTTTCATTTGTTGGAAAAGAGAGATGAATGAAGGGATACATGGTTGATGGGTGGGTGGGTGGGGGTTAGGGAAATTCCCTAGTCTGGTTTGAGGGGATTGGAGTGGGGGAGGGAGGGAGGGAGGGAGGGAGGGAGGGAGGGAGGGAGGGAGGGAGGGAGGGAGGGAGTGGGGGAGGGAGGGAGGGAGGGAGGGAGGGAGGGAGGGAGGGAGTGGGGGAGGGAGGGAGGGAGGGAGGGAGGGAGGGAGGGAGGTGGCGGATGAAGACAGGGGGTCTTTGTCTTTCCCATCATTGCTCTCCTTTTCTCCTCTCTTCCTTCCTATTCTCTCTTTTAGTCTCCCCTTCTCTCTTCCTCACTTCCTCTCTACTCCACTCTACCTGGAACCTTGCTGTGTGGGTCAGTTGTTTCCACTCTACCTGGAACTGTGTTGTGTGTGTCAGTTGTTTCCACTCTACCTGGAACCTTGCTGTGTGTGTCAGTTGTTTCCACTCTACCTGGAACTGTGTTGTGTGTGTCAGTTGTTTCCACTCTACCTGGAACCTTGCTGTGTGTGTCAGTTGTTTCCACTCTACCTGGAACTGTGTTGTGTGTGTCAGTTGTTTCCACTCTACCTGGAACTGTGCTGTGTGTGTCAGTTGTTTCCACTCTACCTGGAACCTTGCTGTGTGTGTCAGTTGTTTCCACTCTACCTGGAACTGTGCTGTGTGTGTCAGTTGTTTCCACTCTACCTGGAACTGTGCTGTGTGTGTCAGTTGTTTCCACTCTACCTGGAACCTTGCTGTGTGGGTCAGTTGTTTCCACTCTACCTGGAACTGTGTTGTGTGTGTCAGTTGTTTCCACTCTACCTGGAACCTTGCTGTGTGTGTCAGTTGTTTCCACTCTACCTGGAACTGTGCTGTGTGTGTCAGTTGTTTCCACTCTACCTGGAACTGTGCTGTGTGGGTCAGTTGTTTCCACTCTACCTGGAACTGTGTTGTGTGTGTCAGTTGTTTCCACTCTACCTGGAACCTTGCTGTGTGTGTCAGTTGTTTCCACTCTACCTGGAACTGTGCTGTGTGTGTCAGTTGTTTCCACTCTACCTGGAACTGTGCTGTGTGGGTCAGTTGTTTCCACTCTACCTGGAACTGTGCTGTGTGGGTCAGTTGTTTCCACTCTACCTGGAACTGTGCTGTGTGTGTCAGTTGTTTCCACTCTACCTGGAACCTTGCTGTGTGTGTCAGTTGTTTCCACTCTACCTGGAACCTTGCTGTGTGTGTCAGTTGTTTCCACTCTACCTGGAACTGTGCTGTGTGTGTCAGTTGTTTCCACTCTACCTGGAACCTTGCTGTGTGTGTCAGTTGTTTCCACTCTACCTGGAACTGTGCTGTGTGTGTCAGTTGTTTCCACTCTACCTGGAACCTTGCTGTGTGGGTCAGTTGTTTCCACTCTACCTGGAACTGTGCTGTGTGTGTCAGTTGTTTCCACTCTACCTGGAACCTTGCTGTGTGTGTCAGTTGTTTCCACTCTACCTGGAACCTTGCTGTGTGTGTCAGTTGTTTCCACTCTACCTGGAACCTTGCTGTGTGTGTCAGTTGTTTCCACTCTACCTGGAACTGTGCTGTGTGGGTCAGTTGTTTCCACTCTACCTGGAACTGTGCTGTGTGTGTCAGTTGTATCCACTCTACCTGGAACTGTGCTGTGTGTGTCAGTTGTTTCCACTCTACCTGGAACTGTGCTGTGTGGGTCAGTTGTTTCCACTCTACCTGGAACTGTGCTGTGTGGGTCAGTTGTTTCCACTCTACAAGAGAGGCAGACAGATGGAACCAAGAGTTGTAAAGTATCCTTATCTATTTTATCTCATTACTGAAGTAACGTGTCAAGAAAGAAAGAAGAACCTATATAGGAGAGCCAGAATACAGGATTATACTTAAAAGTACAATCTTTATGTGGCTTTGAAGGCATAGAGCAAGACCAGAATGACACATACATGTAGAGTATCATACTGTACCTAGTCATATAATCCAGATGAAGCCATAGATACCTTATACAGTGTATCATGGCCCGCCCCAGACATGCTCCTCGCCACCAGACACAACACAACCAGCTCTGTCCAAATGACCGGCCCCAGACATGCTCCTCGCCACCAGACACAACACAACCAGCTCTGTCCAAATAACCGGCCCCAGACATGCTCCTCGCCACCAGACACAACACAACCAGCTCTGTCCAAATGACCGGCCCCAGACATGCTCCTCGCCACCAGACACAACACAACCAGCTCTGTCCAAATGACCGGCCCCAGACATGCTCCTCGCCACCAGACACAACACAACCAGCTCTGTCCAAATGACCGGCCCCAGACATGCTCCTCGCCACCAGACACAACACAACCAGCTCTGTCCAAATGACCGGCCCCAGACATGCTCCTCGCCACCAGACACAACACAACCAGCTCTGTCCAAATGACCGGCCCCAGACATGCTCCTCGCCACCAGACACAACACAACCAGCTCTGTCCAAATGCACCTCCCCATCAAGCCAGGTTCAAAGGGCTTGCTTCAGGTTTGTCTTATGTCTCTTCAAAAATATATTTGATAGTGCTGTCCATGTTTATTCATCAGTCTGTTATTAATCTGTCAATAATTAGGATTGGATTGAGAATAATATAAAGACAAGGTACATATTTGAGTAGCAGTTTACATTTTCAGTGAGTTTTCAAATAAAAACATATTTGAATGATTGTAAGGAATTCAAGGTTAAAGAACACAGCTGAATATGTCCTCTCTTTTCCATTTCATTCACTGTTGGAGGAGACGACACATAACTTTAGAGATATGTGAGGAATGTCAGATTATCATATTTAAATTAGGTGGTCGTCGGGCCGCAACAATTCGGAATAATCCCAGCTATCATCTTATCATTAAACCCACAGTCTGCAGATGACAGGTGCTCTGCTTTTGTCAACGGTATACTTGTGTTTAATTTAGAAATTCATTGTCCTTAGTTCAGTGAGACGGACAAATGGACAAGTTTTTTCCCAAAACGCTATATACAGTGCATTCGGGAAGTGTTGAGACCCCTTCCCTTTTTCCATATTTTGTTACGTTACAGCCTTATTCTAAAATGAATTTGTTCCTCATCAATCTACACGCAATACCCCATAATGACAAAGCGAAAACAGGTTTTCAGAAATGTTTGCAAAAGTATTCAAAATAAAAAACAGAAATACATTATTTACATAAGTATTCAGACCTTTTGCTATGAGACTCGAAATTGAGATCAGGTGCTTCCTGTTTCCATTGATCATCCTTGAGATGTTTCTACAACTTGATTGGAGTCCACCTGTGGTAAAATCAATTGATTGGACATGATTTGGGAAGGCACACAGCTGTCTATATAAGGTCCCACAGTTGACAGTGCATGTCAGAGCAAAAACCAAGCCATGAGGTCAAAGGAATTCAAGACAGGATTGTGTTGAGGCACAGTCCTAGGAAAGGGTACCAAAAAATGCAGCATGAGAAACAAGACTATCTGGTCTGATGAAACTTAGATTGAACTCTTTGGCCTGAATGCCAACCATCACATCTGGAGGGAACCTGGCACGGTGATGCATGGTGGTGGCAGCATCATGCTGTGGGGATGTTTTTCAGAAGCTGGGACTGGGAGACGGGATTGAGGGAAAGATGAACAGAGCAAAGTACAGAGAGATCCTTGATGAAAACCTGCTCCAGAGTGCTCAGGACCTCAGACTGGGGCGAAGGTTCACCTTCTAACAGGACAACGACCCTAAGCACACAGCCAAGACAACACAGGAGTGGCTTCGGGACAAGTCCCTGAATGTCCTTGAGTGGCGAACATCTCTGTAGAGACCTGAAAATAGCTGTGCAGCGACGCTCCCCATCCAACCTGACAGAGATTGTGAGAATCTGCAGAGAAGAATGGGAGAAACTCCCCAAATACAGGTGTACCAAATTTGTAGTGTGATACCCAAGAAGACTCAAGGATGTAATCGCTGCTAAAGGTGCTTCAACAAAGTACTGAGTAAAGGGTCTGAATACTTAGCAAAAATATCCACAAACTGGTTTTTGCTTTGTCGTTATGGGGTAGATGAGGGAAAAAAAACAATTTAATAAATTTTTGCATAAAGCTGTAACGCAACAAAATGTGGAAAAAGTAAAGGGATCTGATTACTTTCCGAATGCGCTGTATCCATATTCAGAAATGTTAAATTAGCTTTTATTGTTTAAAGAACTTATGAAAGAGATTGGTTTGTTTTTTCACTATCTAATCATGGTATTGGGTTGTTCAATGTAGTTGTTTGAAATCTATCACTTGATGGTTTCATTTCAGAGAGACAAATAATATTTTTTTTCTAAACGCTATATATCCGTCTCACTCTCAGAGCGAAAAGTAGTACTGCTAGTCAAAATGTTGAATAAATAACTGTACAAATTATACGTATGTTTAAAAACATGAATCAATACACAAATATGAAATCTGTATATAAAACATTTACATTTGAGATATTAATAATTTAGCAGATGCTCTTGTCCAGTCAGTGCATTCATATTAAGATAGCTAGGTGAGAATACCACAAATCACAGTCAATTATACAGTATGCAAACATTCCATTCCAGTTCAACGATTGATATATAGTGTTTTGCAACCAAAAACACACATTTTAATACACACCTAAAATCTATAAATTGAGTAATTTATTTAAACACCCATAAGCAATAGTTTCTGGTGAAAAAAAATGGGTTTTGGAAATGAACTGGCCACATTTATGGCATTCATGGTATAGACAATACATAAATATAGACAATACATTAATATTATAATTTTGGGAATAACTAATATTTTCAATATCAGATTAGCTAATTAGAAAGGTAAATAATATGACCCTAATACCTCAACCTGTCACAACCACACATAGCTCGCACCCTCTTTCCTTACTACAGACCAACCAACATACAGTAGCCAACCTGACTCTATCAATCCTATTCAAGATTCTCTGAGCCAATCATATATCATAGGAAATAGTGAAGAAGTGACATCAGCAGCCAGGCAGTAAATACATGTTAGTTTCCTCTTTCTTTCTTCCTTCTGTTAATGGATGAGGTGGTGCTCGGCATAACCTCTGGGTAGGAAAAGTTGTTTTGTTGCGTGAAAAGCCCCATCCTGAGAGGGGCTCTGTAGGGGATGTTACACTAGGAGCCAGGCATCTCTCCCCCCTACAGGTCT
Source organism: Thymallus thymallus (assembly GCA_023634145.1). NCBI lineage: Eukaryota > Metazoa > Chordata > Actinopteri > Salmoniformes > Salmonidae > Thymallus > Thymallus thymallus. The sequence goes on from CM042388.1 coordinate 46,603,997, forward strand.
GGAAGTTAATAGGACTGGGTGGAATGTGATTTATAATGGCTAGGACCCACCACCTACAGGTTCCTCTATTCAGTTGTGTTCTTAAGCACCTAGTTCATCAGTAAAGATCAGATTTGGAATTCACTCCAAGGCTTTCCATGCTGATGGTGATTTCATTTGGAAGCTTTCACGGTAGAAGAATACACCAGTTACACTGTAGAAGAATACACCAGTTACACTGTAGAGGAATACACCAGTTACACTGTAGAAGAATACACCAGTTACACTGTAGAAGAATACACCAGTTACACTGTAGAATAATACACCAGTTACACTGTAGAAGAACACACCAGTTACACTGTAGAAGAATACACCAGTTTCTAAACCAACAGCAGCCCTTGTGATATTATGTTGTAACAGGGAGAGTTCCATGTGTCCCACTTTTCCAGTACAATATTTAATTTCCAAATGTAAGTTTCTAAGTGTGTAGAGTCAACATTCATTTTTTACCTTTATTTAACTAGGCAAGTCAGTTAAGAACTAATTCTTATTCACAATGACGGCCTACCTGGGAACTGTGGGTTAACTGCCTTGTTCAGGGGCAGAACGACAGATTATCTACCTTGTCATCTCAGGGATTCAATCCAGCAACCTTTCAGTTACTGGCACAGCGCTCTAACCACTAGGCTACCTGCCGCCACAGAACCCTTCTCTATCGATGAGTTAGCGTTTATGATATCTGAAGTATAAGTTCTGCTGAAACCAGAGTCTATGCAGCAACATTGGAAAAATACAGATATGCCATGAATCAGATGTTATAGAATTTGTTGCAACAGTCTTTAAACTGGATACGTGTATTTGGTATTGTGATATGTGTGGTTTAGTCATGAAGAATGAGGATTTCATGGTATTTGGCAGTAATGGTTTTCGTGTGGGGTTCTTTGATACCAAAAATGGTTCTAAAACAGACACTAATCCCTGTTGTGTCAGGCTGTGGTCTCCAAAGGATAGTATATCATTTCTTGGGTTATGTATGATGATCCGTGTTTGTATGTGTGTGTGTGTGGGTGTGTGCATGTGCACGCGTGTGTGTGTGTGTGATATTGGAATAACACTCTTTTCATTTTGAAGTGTGCCACGTCTTGTCGTTGTAACACAACACGGCTCCACTGTACCCAACTATGGCAGGCTGCAAGCTTAAATTTAAACACAACTGTTAACAGCTGTCAATATAAGGACTAACACCAAAATAAATGTATTACATTCCATCTGGCCCTGTGTCATGACAAATAAGGTGATTGTATAGACTGTAGGGAGTGCCTTTTCACTCTGTGTTATTACATAGTAGTGTCTTAAGGGTCTCATGGCTGCTGTCCTCTGTGTTATTACATAGTAGTGTCTTAAGGGTCTCATGGCTGCTGTCCTCTGTGTTATTAGATGGCAGTTTCTTAAGGGTCTCATGGCTGCTGTCCTCTGTGTTATTACATAGCAGTGTCTTAAGGGTCTCATTACATAGCAGTGTCTTAAGGGTCTCATGGCTGCTGTCCTCTGTGTTATTACATAGTAGTGTCTTAAGGGTCTCATGGCTGCTGTCCTCTGTGTTATTACATAGTAGTGTCTTAAGGGTCTCATGGCTGCTGTCCTCTGTGTTATTACATAGTAGTGTCTTAAGGGTCTCATGGCTGCTGTCCTCTGTGTTATTACATAGCAGTGTCTTAAGGGTCTCATGGCTGCTGTCCTCTGTGTTATTACATAGCAGTGTCTTAAGGGTCGCATGGCTGCTGTCCGCTGTGTTATTACATAGCAGTGTCTTAAGGGTCTCATGGCTGCTGTCCAATGTGTTATTACATAGCAGTTTCTTAAGGGTCTCATGGCTGCTGTCCTCTGTGTTATTAGATGGCAGTGTCTTAAGGGTCTCATGGCTGCTGTCCTCTGTGTTATTAGATGGCAGTTTCTTAAGGGTCTCATGGCTGCTGTCCTCTGTGTTATTACATAGCAGTGTCTTAAGGGTCTCATGGCTGCTGTCCTCTGTGTTATTACATAGCAGTGTCTTAAGGGTCTCATGGCTGCTGTCCTCTGTGTTATTACATAGCAGTGTCTTAAGGGTCTCATGGCTGCTGTCCTCTGTGTTATTAGATAGCAGTTTCTTAAGGGTCTCATGGCTGCTGTCCTCTGTGTTATTAGATGGCAGTTTCTTAAGGGTCTCATGGCTGCTGTCCTCTGTGTTATTAGATGGCAGTTTCTTAAGGGTCTCATGGCTGCTGTCCTCTGTGTTATTAGATGGCAGTTTCTTAAGGGTCTCATGGCTGCTGTCCTCTGTGTTATTAGATGGCAGTTTCTTAAGGGTCGCATGGCTGCTGTCCTCTGTGTTATTAGATGGCAGTTTCTTAAGGGTCTCATGGCTGCTGTCCTCTGTGTTATTACATAGCAGTATCTTAAGGGTCTCATGGCTGCTGTCCTCTGTGTTATTACATAGCAGTGTCTTAAGGGTCTCATGGCTGCTGTCCTCTGTATTTAATCAGTCTTTATTACCTGCTATCCTTTTGACTGTTAAAATAATCACCCACAATTATGGACATAAAAGGAGAGAGCAGAGACGAGAGGACAGATAGAGAAATCACACACAAAGTCATTTCTCTTCACCTTGGCTGCTTATGTAGCTTTTGATGTTTTGGAGGGGTAATAAAAGGCTTGTAGGTGTTTGCCGTGACCCCCCTACAATACATTGTCAGCAGTCACAGAGGACATGCCCCCCACCACCACACACACACACAAACACACACACACACCACCACTATTAACTTAAAAGGTCCAGACAATTTATAGAATGCTCTAGATGAAAGAAAATGCTGGAAAAACTACAAAATTGACCACCTCTACAATGGAGGAAGTAGAACTGTGAGAAAGGGGCATTGTGATGTACTTTAATCCACTCCGGTGCTGGGAAAAAAAGAGATCCCATTAAATGTACCTTTGAAATAAATGGCCCAATTACCTAGATGGCTGGAGCTCCCTAATGAAGCTTTTGTCAAGGCAAATAAACATGGTGGAGAGACATTGAAGGAGTGATATGACGGCATCACTCAGAATCATCTTCCAGATGAAAGTTAAAATGGCATAAATGTTGGGTGGTGAAGACCGGTAGTTGCTGGTTCCAGGAAAAACATAGTGAGATTGAAATTCCATTTGTTGAAAGAGTGAAATTTAGTGAAGGTAGAGTCACTGACATGAAAGAGTTGGAAAAAAAATACAAAAAAAAGAATACATGAAAGCCAACAGTGTCATTATAATTAATATGTGAAAAGAACATTGGTAATAATTATTGTTACAAGAGTTGCTCAGTAACATTATATGCAATGTGCGTTGGCGATAAGTCACTTTAAACAGGTTTAGGAAAGTTGTTTTGATAATGTCATTTTGGCGAGTCTCTCATTTTAATTACCTGGCTAGAGTGGACCGGCTCAAACTAACTCTCTTTCGGCACTCTTCAGGACTGTGAGAACTGCCGACCCTTCCCACATCAATCCAGAACACTCAGTCTCGTCTCTCCAAAACACAGCCAATATTACTTCAGTTGATAGCTCTGCTTTTATAGTGGAATATGGACCACAAATTGTGGAGATTTTCTCACATCTCTACCTCGCCAATCTTTTCCAAATGATGTTGTCTCACAAGGCTTTTGATGTAAAAACAATGCATGACATTTCTGAGCTACAGCGAGAAGGAAAACAAAATGTTAGTAACTACAGCATGCTAGCTGTACCTGTAGACGGCCGCTAGTTAGCATTGGCTTGCGAAACTACCTTCATCTTCCATCAAACTGCATGCAGAGACATAAAAATGGTATCCACGAGTTCATCTGACTACAGGTAAGTAAATGCCCAAATCTTGCAGTATCCCTTTAAAACAGAGTTATTGGAGATAGACACTGAAACAACTCAGTTTCTAAACTAGTTTCATATCATGCTAGCGGATGTCTTTCGTCCTTCTCCATGCCTGATCGATCCAGTGAAGGAGCAGACCTTACAGAGACAGGGGTCGTAGGTGACCCTGGACCCAACAGCTTGTGAAGGGGTAAAGGTTAAGGCCATGCATGTCTGTGGAGGCCCAGACAGGGGTCAGGAGGTCTCCTTCAGGGTTGAGACCCCGCTGACCTCCAGTCTGTGTCCACAGTCCCATTTGGTTGTGTCGACATTTATGTCGCTTCCTCGATCTGTTACTCTATGAGAGGGATCGATCGCCCAGCTAGGTGCCTCTGTTACTGAACCATGTCTCTATATTTCAGCACTGGGAGGGAGATTATCAAGGTAATGGTGGGATTAAACCTGTATGATAAAGCAACTACTCAATGGTTCTGAGAGTAAAGTCTCCTACAATACATTCACTTCGGCATACATTAAATGCTCCAAGATCTGCAGTTAGAGGAAGCATATTTGACGGTCCAGTCAAATACCATGTCTAGAATAAAACGTATTTAGAGTAGAAAGAGCATATGCTGATTGTGAGTGAAAGCTACCTGTGACAGGGGCTCATACATATTCATAACTTTTTGTCTTTACATTGTTTTGCTAAGTGAAAACATACAGATATTACAACTTGTAGTGTATAGTGTGTAGGCCAATGGACTGCAACATAACATGTGACTAGTCTTGAAACTATCCATTTCACTCACATGCATTCTTTTAGCTGGTGTGTTGAATATAACGAAGTGTGATGCTTACTGCCACCCCACTGTACTATTCATTCCATCATTACTATTTCATAAACGTGTGATTAACGCTTACTGCTGCAGCGCAATTCCCATTCTCCGTGTCGGGGGCCCCACTAAAGACGGCTCAAGCTTGAGAGATGTAGGTTTTTCAAGTCATTTAAATTTTTACACTTCCATGTACCCGCCTTTTAATTTAGCGTATAATGATGCCATTAGAATAGAATCCATCTGGAAGTTCCTTTTGGGAGCGGTTTATGTTCCGTGGCTTCTGAAGCTAATGCTGCTCTCGCTACATTGGCAACAGATGCTCTGAAAGCAACAGATGCATTCTCTTCAATTACCATTACAATCAAGCCCATGTTTAGGATGAATGTTTCTAGGCTGGCAAAGACAAGAAGGAACGGGACATATTGGGTCACTGGCAATAAATGCTCACTGATAATGTTGAAATATTTTAGGGCATATTATACATAGACACTTTAGAATGAGAGAAATTGCCTGAACTTGTTATAGTTCCTTCATGGTTCCATTGTGAGCATCTGTTTTGAGTTGATACGGTATATCTCTGGTTATGATATCTCTAAACTCACCTCAAACTCCCACTACAGAACTCTCAGAGACGATACTATATCACAACAACATATCACAAATGTAAAAAATGTGTGATATTCTCCTCCACCGAGAATTAGTGACTACTCACTGGCCTGTAATCCTCTCCGCCTCAATTATGCTAATGCTAACTTTCTCTCCCAGCAATTCATGTGATTAACTCTTGTTTTGAATTATAATTGCAGTGCCTGCTAGCACATTAAAGTATTCATTAATTACCAATTAAATGGGTGCAGCTCGGTTCTGTAGCACTTTGTGTTCAATGTGCTAATTGGGAGAAATTAATACATCTGACCTCTTATGTGAGACCAAAAGTTACATTCAACAGTGATATTAGCATAGCATATTTTCAACTGATTGTTTTATTGGACGTTGCGGTGCTAGTTATGATGACTGGGCTTATTCAACAGGAGATTTAAAACTGATCCCCAATATTGATCTATTCATGAGGGATGCTTGTAGTGTTGTCATTTCATCACAAAAAAACATATATATAACATAGGTTCAACATTGGGAATGATATATGCCACCGAGTGCTCAATCTTTTCTTCTAGGAAGGGGTTGAATTGCCCTAACTTGCTAATGTGTTGTCCATGTTTTCATGGTATAAAGCTTGTCTTGGAGAGCACCATTCATTCAGCAGATCCCAGAAAGGTTGTTCTCTTTTATTCCTGTGTCTTATACCTTCAGTACATGAGTAGCATTAACTGTTCACTGCTCCATTTGCCAGGGACTTGGATTTTCTCAAATTGAGTTATTTCCATCAGTGCTTCAGGCGAGCAAGAGTGGAGCTGGATAAAAAGCTTTCATGTTCTGATGTGATCTTTTTGAATGGGAACTTCATATTGTAACCTGGAACTGAAATATTATTATTTTAAATGATTTTACCACACCAGCTCTTTGGTCCAAATGTAAGATCAGAGATTTGGGTGTTACAGAACAGTACGTTGGTTGAAAGGTTTGGTACAGGACAGTCAGAGGTTTAAATTGAAAGCATGGATGGCCCATGGGCCCCCGGAGTCGCTCAGAAGTCTATGCTGAGTTCTGCTTGGCTGTCCTCCATATATAATGGCGTGTATTGCAATTAATGGACAGTCCAATTTGTCAGAAGAGGGAAAAACTATTTTAACAACTAATGTTGTTTTCAGGCTTAAAATTAGAGTTTATCCCACTCCGTAGATACCTCAAATGTGGCTAACCCAATAGGTTTGTATATCACGTTGAGCATTCATAAGTGCACATGAATAGCACCCACAAAGTCTCCACGGACATAGGGCCAGCTGGGGAAAATAAGATACTGAAGGAGAACTCTACAGACTCCATGTCATTGTTGCCTTAACGTCCTCCATGTCTCGAGTGCTCGGAAACAGGCAATCTGTTAGCTACCCTTTAGAATCACAATGCAGTGAATATCACTCTATCTAGTGTTTTGTTCAGGTAATTTACAGAACACTTTGAACAATGTTGAAGCATCAAAGATGGAAACCACTGCGCTTTGTGTCCCAATGGACACTTCCTTATTTCATTGCACACTTCTAATTTATATGGAAATTAAATCATGTTCTCCCCGGCTTTTTGCTTGTGCTGTCCAGCAGTCACAATGAAAAGAAAATAAGAATCAGTGTGGAACTTTTGTGGAGATATTGAAGGGCTATTGCTGGATGTGGTGAAAGGAGGGACAAGATGAACGAGTGACCCAGTGTTATGGTCTCTTTCTGAGATTGGACTAATGTTATGTATGTATGTATGTATGTATGTATTGTATGTATTGTGTGTATTGTATGTATGTATGTATTGTATGTATGTATTGTATGTATGTATGTATGTATGTATGTATGTATGTATGTATGTATGTATGTATGTATGTATGTATGTATGTATGTATGTATGTATTGTGTGTATTGTATTGTATGTATGTATGTATGTATGTATGTATGTATGTATGTATGTATGTATGTATGTATGTATGTATGTATTGTATTGTCTGTCTGTCTGTCTGTCTGTCTGTCTGTCTGTCTGTCTGTCTGTCTGTCTGTCTGTCTGTCTGTCTGTCTGTCTGTCTGTCTGTCTGTATGTATGTATGTATGTATGTATGTATTGTGTGTATTGTATGTATGTATGTATGTATGTATGTATGTATGTATGTATGTATGTATGTATGTATGTATGTATGTATGTATGTATGTATGTATGTATGTATTGTGTGTGTTTGTTTGTTCATTATAGGGTTTGCCAAGGTAACAGTGGGACCAAGGTTATCATGTGGCCACTCTAATCTATTTTATCTTTCTTCATTTTTTGGAGTTGAGCACCACTCAAAATGAATATAGTCTGTTCTATCCTCTTGTTGCAGCAAGGTAAAGATGGTATAATTCAGACATAGCTATCTGTTGGATCTGGCTTCATATATGTAGGTAAGGAAACAGGAAGAATCTAACAAAGAAATGTGCCCTTATATGCCACCTAGCAATGCACCGTGATTTTGTCACAGTTCAGGAGCCACATCAAAGACCCAATAGGAAGACTCAAGTAACCATCGTCAGTTTCCGTCTCTCTCACAAAATATGAGGGAATCTTATGGACAGATCGGAAGAGGGGTCACAGACCTGCGAATACCCCCCACCTCTACCCTCATTCCTTCTGACCAGTCTCAGGTGGGATGTTGGGCTCAGTTTGTGGACAAAGGGGTCCTTGTCGTGCGTCCCTGGTGACATTTAGAAGGGAGGGCGGGGAGAACTAGGAAGGGGCAGGAATAGGGCTTCCAACTACAAGGTAACGAGGGAAAACCATGCAATCCCTCTTGGAATTAGTCTGGGATTGAAGACACAAGGCTCCCCAAACAGTAGATCAATGGAGCTCTTCGCAGAGGGAGGGAGAAGTCGGGCAGAGCAGGATATTGCCGAAAAGAAAGTGTGCCACGTCCTGGCCAAATTACCCCCAAAGCTGTGGAGGATCCAGTTACCTGTTCAGATGTTTAGGCTGAATGTTCACTTGCCTACCTGGCCCCATGGCCACATCTACCTAGGGTTGGCCTTTGAAACTTGTATTACTTATCACAATACAAAGAATACGATTACAAGCCTTGTTATGGTGTAGCCTGGAAAATGGTGGCTATTGCAAATATTCTTACTCTATTATGTAATAACAAATATATAAGTTTAAGTAAAGAATATGGTAATTAATAAGATATTCTGTGTATATAAACTGTATCTAAAGAGGATATGACAAACGTATTTTTATACCAAAGATAATTTTACTCTATAGCCAACTGTTTGACAAGTTCTCCTTCTCCTCCCTTTTTCTGTCTAACTGTCTGTTAACTCTCCACATCAAACAGGTTCAATGGCAGCACGGCTCTTTTGTCAGCCTTTTTACACCCAGCGCACACGCTTTTCTCCTTGCCTCAGGTCCGTCAAGCTTTTATAGAGACATTAGGTATCCTCTTTGAGCTCGCACATTGTGGAAATGAAAGGGCAGAACGCACTTGGTCCTCTTCCTCCCCTCCTACGGTGCCCCCTTGTCTAGTTCCATGCTCCAAGCGAATGTCCGAGTCGTATGAATGAGTGGAGTGCGCTGGCATTACATATTGATCCTCTCTCTTTGTGAAGCCTCAGAACTCTGCAATAATTACCATCGTCCATTAGCGACTTTGCCAGCTAACATCCCCATTAATGGCTGTAGCCCTGTTCTTTCAGAAGTGTTAACATTCATTTGGACTGGATTTATTAACAGAGAGAAGAACATGGTACAAATAGACAGTATTTGAATGGAATAAAAGGCAGGGGAAATGAAGTACTTGCATCTATATGTAATTAACGTGTTTAATAGCAGGTAACTTTGTCCTAATTTTGTAAATGATCACCTTAGCTGAGCGCAGACCTCACTGGGTAGATGTTTAAATGGCACTTACACAGATGTTATAGCTGTCCACTTGTTTTGTTATTTTTCACTTCCCATGCAACCCTTCTCATGGATCATTTTAAATGTTGCTAAAAGCCACCCATGTGTTTCTTTATGCCTTCTTTACTTGTGTCTCCCTTGCAGAGATTCACTAGTTACTGCTTATTAAAATGATGGTTAAAAAAAATGTTTTTGATTATTTTCGAAATACCTGGGGGTATTTTTGGAGAATGTAACAATTGCTAACAACAATATCAGATGCACTGTAAAGGTGTTACAGTTATTTTGACAGTAAAAGCTCAGTGGCAATTAAAATGTTGTATTTAATATTACACTACACTTACTGTAATATAAATACGGTATCAAAGCAAGTACTGTGTAATGACACACAGTACAATACCATCAAATTGACTGTATTATACTAATTGGAATGAATTAATAAATGAACGGGTTAATGACATTTGTTGAGGGAAGGGGTTTGTATTTCACAGTATTTTACTGTAATTACAAGGAATTGGTGCAAACAGGTTGGCTGCTAGGCAAAGCCTTTACAAACATTACAGCATATTAATTAATATTTTGTGTTTTACATCACCTGCACTTCCAGAGGCCTTAACAAAGGCTTCCAAACTGACAGTGACTACAGGGCAAAACAGATCAAAAAGACATGGCAAAATGCTCAACCATTTAGACTACCACTCCTCATAGGAGTTCAATTAGTGGAGCATTTTCACCCACTGGTGCAACAAATATAGCCTCTTACAAAGCACACCTCAAAATATGTGACAGCCGCAATACCATGCACCCACTAGTGGTCAAAAGTTATTTTGGCGCTGCAAACGGTATGGTACTGTATTCTGTGGGTGGTAATTACAGTACCATTCAAAATAAAGCAATTCTTGCCCCACCCACAACATTTACAGTATACTGCAGTAAAACATTTCAGAATATTTTACTGTTGATAATACAAAACAATTACCGTATCATTTACAATTTCTCATTACAGTGTAGCGTTGCATTCCGTCAGTCCCCATGCTTTTGAATGCACCACTACACAATAAAAACAAATGGTTCTATATAGTGTCAAAAAAGGGTTCTTTTGCTTGTAACCATAGCGGAACACTTTTTGACGCTATATGGAACCTTTTTTGAAGATCCTATAAAGAACCATGCTCATAAGGTTCTAAATGGAACCTTTATGGTACTATAAAGAACTATTTCCTAAGGTTCTATAAAGAACCTTTAGAAAAATATATCTAAATAAGGCCAAAAAAAGGTTCCGCTATGGTTACAACCCTTTTTGGGGCTATATAGAACCCTTTATGGTTCTTTGTAGAACCATACAAGATTTTTCATTCTGGTTTAATAGCCATATTATATTGTAAAAATTCCATAGGTTTTATTATTGTGTTAATTAACAAGTTGAGTCAGGTGTGCTATCTCTGGAACGTCTGCGGTTCCTGAGGAGAGAATTGAGAACTACGGACTTACACAAGGCCATATGTGAGTCTTTCACAAGACACTGTCACTGGCCATAGTTATATTTAACATGTAATAACATAACACAACAGATTAGATAAACTGGAATGACATTCTCACTCAAGGTTGCACAAAAAGAGCTGTGAGCAAATCTCCCCCCATAATCCTCGATTGAGACGCTGGGCCAATATGTTAATTATCACTAAATAATAACCATTTTTTGAATTTTAAAAAAATAATAGTATTTTTTTTTATTTGGATCTCTTTTAGTTCTCATTTGGACTAATCTTCCAAGAGTCCTTAACATTAAAATACAATGTATAATACAATCACATTTTCACGTATAACCCACTGCTACAAACAACAGACATATTGACCAGATAAATACATTGATGGGCTCAAACGGTTCTTTGGGTCAGTATGGTTCCACATAGAACCATCACCCTTCCCAAAGAACCTGTGTGTAACTTATACACTCGTTGATTAGGTAATATTTATTTTGGCCGTACAAATATGATTGTTCCAATTAAGGTTCAACAGCACGCATGTGAATACAAGAAAGGTTAACATGTACCTGATTACTTTCACTGTTTACTGTTCGCATTTCCTCTGGTAACCAAAGATATTTGTTTCTCAGTAGAGGACCCTAGAGCAGCAGCCGTTCTGTGCTCATAATCCGACCCCAAAGCCAAAGTAACGCTACTGATATAATGAGGGCTATTGGAGAGTGCCAATGCAGTAGAGGCTCTTGGAACATCAAAACAGTAGATGTGGTTTCCCAGTTTTGTACAATCACAGAGAGGCCCTCTTTTCCACCCATGACCCCTCTCTAGATGTAGCTCTGGGATACATGGATGTCATGCTGACCTTTCCGACAATAAGCGGGCTCAGGGAAAATGAGGGGAACGGATGAGAAGGAGAGAGAGACAAAGCAAAGTGCTCACCCGCGGCCATTATGATTAACCATCAGCAGTTTTTGTGTAATCATCGACAATGTACGCACAGCAGAATCCCATATGGAAAGAAAAAAAAAATCAATCACATTATAACTGTAGATATGCTTTATTGACCTCTGTTGGTGTTCACACATTTCATACTTGATTTGTATCTACTGGCAGGATTTGGAACAACACAGGCAATTTGGACAATGATGAGAAATATGACAAGCATTTTAAAACAAGCATTTTTGAGTCCGTGTTATTGGCTTGAGTGCTGAGTTTAGAAAGACGTGACCTATTTTAATGTTCTTCCTGTGCGCATATTTGAATATGAAAATATCTGAAAGCATTGGAAAAGCAGGGCCCTCTTTCACTGACATCCAGGCATGCGCTGTTTGGGGTTTGAACTTGGTAATAGTATGAGCCCAGCGAGTGCATGATGCAGGCTGCAGCTAGCAACAGATCCTCTCCCTCAGACAGACAACTGTAAATAAGAGTTGGATGTCTCATTACCCAAAGCCCTAGCCTTGACAGCTGCATTCATCCAAAATGCATTGTATCTAAAGGTTAAGAGTAGTTACAGGGAAAGTAATGTATTATTAAAATACCTTTCGGAGTGAAGTACCTTTTGATATATTTTCCTTGGTAATGAAAGCAGCATTCGGTGGAAATGTAGTAATTTGCAGGCCCATTTCTCCAAGCCTTTATTCACCCTCTGCCTCTCCCACGACACATCTGGGGAGAGAGGAGAGCTCCCGGCGATGGAAGAGATGGCAAACATTTTGTGATGGTCGGAACCATCTCTTAGATTACTGGTTTTTCATTAAAAAGCCTTTCGAAGCATTCAGAGCATTTTGGGGGGTGAAGATGCTTCACAATTTTCTCCCTCTCACACTCTTTCTCTTCTCACTATACATGAATCCTTTCTCTTTTTTGATGTTGTTAAGGGAGTAATTGAATGTAGAAAATGGCCAGGCTTGTTTGGAGTGAGTCTGATCCAGTAATGATTAAAGGTAAATGGGTTTTGAGGTATTCAAACGACAGAATGACAAAAAGAATATGGTTAATGCTTTTTCTTTTTCTTTTTCAAAAGGGAGGAAAGGGAGGGCTGGAGTGTAAAACATCCAGGCAGGTTGGTGTTGAGGGGGGTGGGGGTTTCGGCTCACAGAATAGCCCCTACTCAAACCCCTATTAAAAGCCTCAGGACTGTTAAGGCCGGTAAAAAGACAGGAAATCACTGAGTGAAATGAAGCTTCTTTTGCCAATTACAGAATAGCGAGAGCACACCTTGGATCTCTTTGTGTTTGGCAGCACCAGTCCTCTCCTCACCTCATCTCGTCCCTCTCTCCCCTCGTTCTGGGCATTTGAGTCGGGTGCATTAGCACTGAGGCCTAGAGAACAGGAGAGGCAGCTTTTTCAATGCCCAGTCAGATTTACTTCTAGCCTGTCGTTGGAGCTTCTTTTCAGGCTTTTATACGCAGACGGTAGGGGCAGTTCTGAAAGAATCGCCCTCAACCTCTCCACTCAAACATTTATCTATCCCTTTTTCCTTTGCTTCGGCAGAAATGATTAGAAGAGGGGACCATTTAGAGAGCCTCTCTATCCGCCATGTTAAAATATACTTAGCTTACCGGATTTCGCTTCTAGACTTCCAGGGTCAGGGAAGGGGGGCATGTGTGGGAGTGACCATGCATGTTGTTGTTGTTTATGTACACACAGAGACACACACATACACACTGTATTATCATGTATGATAAATACAAGTTTGGATTATGATTATATTGATATGTTATACTATAATGTTATGAATAATTGATTTGTGTAAATCTCAGGTTGTGTGCACCGGTGTAGATCAGCAGGCCATTGGGTGGTGAACAGGGGGAATGGATGGGGTCTGTCATGGCCTCTCCCCTGGGCCCTATAACCAGCACACACACCGCCCATCTATCCCCTCCTATTGACTACAGCTCTTTAATTATCAACCAATGGTAGCTGCAGCTAATGTAGTCGGCAGAGGCCCATAACTGTGGTCATGTGAGTGTTTAGCCTAAAAATGTGTGAGATGTCTAGGATAAATAAAAATCCGGTCTAAATACCTCTATAGGCATTGTTATTGATGTTGTGGAGGATGATATAGCTCTCAGATTAGATAGAGAACACGTTCTGATAAGATGTACCTGAGGACCTGCAACATTGTAATTTGGGCTTCGTAGACCGTACAGGCTGAAGCTGTCTGCATGCTCCAGGCTTATGCTTATAAAGACACATGAGCACATTATTATGTAAGATTAGTCATTTTTGGGGGTTAGACTCCAGCCCGTACCTTGGCAGTCGTTCCCCTGCTTCCTATCCAGGCCCTTGCATCATCTTTAGTTCATCTGTCAGCCACTCGCAGACAGCCGTGACACTTTTCAAATCACTCAGCGTTTTTCCACCACCGCTGTTGTGATGTTAATAAGATGTTCATTTATTTGGAGCACTGCCACGTCACACCACATTTAGCATACTGTATAAATACTAGAATTGTAATGCTTTTGTGTTTAATGTTAATGTCAACAATGAGAAAGTTGCCTGAATTGTGGGAGTGGGGATGCTGGAAGAGAGGCTAGGGGTGGAGGGGGTTTTAGTGAGGTATCACCCATGGTGAAGGCTAGGGGTGGAGGGGTGGAGGCTAGAGGTGGAGGGGGTTTTAGTGAGGTATCACCCATGGTGAAGGCTAGGGGTGGAAGGGTTTTTAGTGAGGTATCACCCATGGTGAAGGCTACGGGTGGAGGGGGTTTTAGTGAGGTATCGCCCATGGTGAAGGCTAGAGGTGGAGGGGGTTTTAGTGAGGTATCACCCATGGTGAAGGCTAGAGGTGGAGGGGGTTTTAGTGAGGTATCACCCATGGTGAAGGCTAGGGGTGGAGGGGTGGAGGCTAGAGGTGGAGGGGGTTTTAGTGAGGTATCACCCATGGTGAAGGCTAGGGGTGGAAGGGTTTTTAGTGAGGTATCACCCATGGTGAAGGCTACGGGTGGAGGGGGTTTTAGTGAGGTATCGCCCATGGTGAAGGCTAGAGGTGGAGGGGGTTTTAGTGAGGTATCACCCATGGTGAAGGCTAGAGGTGGAGGGGGTTTTAGTGAGGTATCACCCATGGTGAAGGCTAGGGGTGGAGGGGTGGAGGCTAGAGGTGGAGGGGGTTTTAGTGAGGTATCACCCATGGTGAAGGCTAGAGGTGGAGGGGGTTTTAGTGAGGTATCACCCATAGTGAAGGCTAGAGGTGGAGGGGGTTTTAGTGAGGCATCACCCATGGTGAAGGCTAGGGGTGGAGGGGTGAAGGCTAGGGGTGGAGGGTTGGAGGCTAGGGGTGGAGGGGTTTTTAGTGAGGCATCACCCATGGTGAAGGCTAGGGGTGGAGGGGTGGAGGCTAGAGGTGGAGGGGTTTTTAGTGAGGTATCACCCATGGTGAAGGCTAGGGGTGGACAGGGTTTTAGTGAGGCATCACCCATGGTGAAGGCTAGGGGTGGAGGGGGTTTTAGTGAGGCATCACCCATGCGAGAAAAGCTGCTCGGTGACAGCCATTTGCAAGGTTAATGTTGTAAAAAAACATAATCCATCTCCCAAACAGTTCCATTAGCATCATTACCCTGACCCCTCTACTCATAACGTTGTCAAATGTGACACGCATCAGATTATCGGCCGGCACTGCGATCAATACAATATGCCACGCTGGTGCTGCCATGTAGCTGTCCCATGAGCGCTCCTGGCATGCATGTTAAAAGCATCAGGGCCAAAATGGCAGCAGCCGCACCGCCCAGCCCTCTCCCATCCATCCCCAATCAGCTAATAAATAGACAAGCTAAAGGCACTGCCTATCAATAATAATAATGAAGCCACTACTGTATGGGGCATTGTGATAAATTAGGTGCTACGCTTTAATGTGGCCATGTCTGGTCATGATGCATTGCTGTTCTGAGTGAACGGCCACTAGACAAACACACTGAATGAGGGGATAACATTAGTTAAACAAATACTGGGCTGTATCAAGGCTAGTCACTCTCAGACCATGGTGAAATACATGCAGTATCCCGTCACGTTCCGTCAGAGTGTAACAACACAACACAGAATCCTGTCTTAGTTTTCAAAGTATTGAATCCAAATATATAGTGTGGTTAATATAGGCATGATAGGGCAGAAAACCTTAAGAAAGTCAGCTATTATATCACAGACTGTATAGTATTAAAGTCTGCATGAAGTACGTACTGATATTTAACTGCTTTATATTATAAGGAAAAGAAGAAAGACGGTAATATCTGCCAGGACTGAACGACTCCTGTTATAAGAACAACCATTTCTATAAATACTTAATAAATGTAGCTACAATGCACTAATGTCTTTAGCCTGATTAGTAATGAACAGTACACTATCAGAAATTATATCATTTTTATTTTTCACTTAAAACACGATGAAATTACACTGAACAAAAATATAAACTCAACATGTCAAATGTTTCATGAGCTGAAATAAAAGAGCCCAGAAATGTTTCATAGACACAAAAAGCTTATTTCTCTCTAATGTTGTACACAAATTTGTGTTAGTGAGCATTTCTCACTAACACAATAATCCATCCACCTGACAGGTGTGGCATATCAAGAAGCTGATTAAACAGAACTATTATTACACAGGTGCACCTTGTGCTGGGGACAGTAAAAGGCCACTCTAAAATTAGCTGTTTTGTCACACAACACAATGCCACAGATGTCTCGATGTCCTGCTTCTTCACCTGTGGGATCGTCTGAGACCAGCCACAGGACAGCTGATGAAACTGTGGGTTTGCAGAACCAAATAATTTCTGCACAAACTGTCAGAAACCGTCTCAGGGAAGCTCCTCTTCATCGTCCTCACCAGGGTCTTGGCCTTACTGCAGTATGACTTCGCAACTGACTTCAGTGGGCAAATGCTCACCTTCGATGGCCACTGGCACGATGGAGAAGTGTGCTCTTCACAGATGAATCCCAGTTTCAACTATTTTGGGCAGTTGGCAGACAGCGTGTATGGTATCGTGTGGGCGAGCGGTTTGCTGATGTCAACGTTGTGAACAGAGTGCTGCATGGTGGCGGTGGGTGTACTCTATGGGCAGGCATAAGCTACGGACAACGAATACAATTGCATTTTATCAACAACAATTTGAATGCGCAAAGATACTGTGACGAGATCCTGAGGCCCATTGTCGTGAAATTCATCCGCCGCCATCACCATGTTTCAGCATGATAATGCACTGCCTCATGTCGCAAGGATCTGCACACAATTCCTGAAAGCTGAAAATGTCCAAGTTCTTCCATGGCCTGCACACTCACCAGACATGTCACCCAATTGAGCATGTTTGGGATGCTCTGGATCGACGTATATGACACTGTGTTCCAGTTCCCGCCAATATCCAGCAACTTCACACAGCCATTGAAGAGGAACGGGACAACATTCCACAGGCCACAAGCAACAGCCTGATCAACTCTATGTGAAGGAGATGTGTCGCGCTGCATAATGGTGGTCACACCAGATACTGACCGGTTTTCTGATCCACTCCCCTACCTTTCCTTTTAAGGTATCTGTGACCAACAGATGCATATCATATTCCCAGTCATGTGAAATCCATAGATTAGGGCCTAATGAACTTATTTCAATTGACTGATTTCCTTACATGAACTGTAACTCAGTAAAATCTTTGAAAATATTGCATGTTGCGTTTATATTTTTGTTCAGTGGATATTGATATTTCCTGTTTACAAAAAATGTAAATTAATTTCTTCAATAAGTACAGATAAAAATGCTCTATTTCTCAAGAGACATTGAATTGAAACCCAGTTGAGGTCATTGTGTCATAGTACCATCAATGTGCTTTCTCAGTTTATAGGGTTTGGTGTTGTTTGGTTGTTTCAAACGAGAGCGCAATATAATCCAACTGTCCTACCAGTATGCACAGCTACTAATTAACTAGTAAACTAGCTAGATTCTGAGCTTTTCGAAAATGTCTAAAAAGTATTGAAAGTATTGTCATTTCCTCCTCAGTTGTGGCATTTCCCAAGTTAAATGGAATGATGCATTAAGGTCTGAATACGTTTGACTTTGGTAAAGAAATGCACTTTATCTATTTTTTCCAAACCAGACTGTGGGAGCGAGAGTATTGCGCTATTGAGTGAAAAGGCCATCTTTAGGACCTCTTGATCAATCTGACCTTTAAGTACATAGCCATCTCGTAAATAGGAGGGTACGCTTACAGAGACTTCAAAAGCAAGGGGACCCGATAATTTCAAAATGGAGCAGCGTGGAGTGTCGCTGGTGGGGAGTCCATAAAAGCTTGCCTTGTTCACCACACACCTCCTCTCTGCTTCACAACAGCCAGTTAGGGTAATAGCCCAGGAGAGAGAGAGAGAGAGAGAGAGAGAGAGAGAGAGGAGAGGAGAGAGAGAGAGAGAGAGAGAGAGAGAGAGGAGAGAGAGAGAGAGAGAGAGAGAGAGAGAGAGAGAGAGAGAGAGAGAGAGAGAGAGAGAGAGAGAGAGAGAGAGAGAGAGAGGGTGCATAGGAAGGAGGGGGAGAAAAACACGTAATTACAGTTAATCATTGATGGGTGGAGAGCAGGTGATCATTACAGTGTAGCAGATTGTACTGTTCCCTGTTGAAAAACACAGAAAGGGACGGAAATGGTGCAGTCGACAGTAACCGTAACCTTAAACCTCCCCCAATAACACTCCATCTACTTTCTCCCTCTCTCTCCCCCCTCTCCCTCTCTCTCTGTTTCACTATGGAGTATAGTATGTATGTGCTTGGCCCTGTTTCCCCGTTTCACTCCCCCTACTTTGGATATTCTCTCTCTCTCTCTCTCTCTCTCTCTCTCTCTCTCTCTGTCTCTCTCTCTCTCTCTCTCTCTCTCTCTCTCTCTCTCTCTCTCTCTCTGTCTGTCACAATGAGAAGAGTTAACTAAAACTCAATGTTCCACTCAATAAGGAAAGGCTTTGCCCTTTATTGCGTTTCAATATGTATTTAGATTGTAACAGTAGATAAAGCTCACTGAAGGTCAACAAGGAGAATGGGTGGGATAAACTGAAATATGTGTTTTATAAAAACTGTTGTTTTGTCTTTGCTGCAGACAACATGAATTTATCTCCAAATAGCAGTACCTTCACTTAGAGATAACAGCTTGACATTGCAATATACATTTTGATTCACATGTTTCAACTGCTCTGTTTTAATCCAAGTAATTAGCATTATCTCTGAGCCCGTCCATGCTGTCCAGCAGCATTATCGATTTTCTGCTAAAAACCTGTCCGCTAAACATGGGCATACAACATCTATTAAATAAAAGTGCCTCAGACAATTATGTAAAAATTTCAGTCAACCATTTCCATGAATTACATTGATTAGAAGCCCTAATTATTTCTCTTGGCTAAACCGTGGAAACGTTTGTCCCTCGCAATTATGCTAGAATGTGTTGCGATGCAATGTGTTCAGCAGCTGTCATTTCTGTTTGCCTGTGAACAAGATGTGATGTAAAATAACAAGGGTATGTTAAAGCATGGAGATGGATGAAGGGATGAGAAAATGTAAATGTGAGAGTGGGAGGAGAAAAAGTTAATTGGAGAGTTAAAGGAGGTGCTGAGTACCGGAGGTGGAGATGCAAGAGGAGATTACTTTGAATTAAACTCATGAAAAATACATTTCTGAAATGTTATTTTCAGATTAATGAGTTGTTTTTTGAAACTGGAACTGGAATAACTCTGGTTACCATGTAGGCCTATTCAGGGCCATGTTGGTACAAAGAAGGTCCGACTGAATAAGGGGTTTACACTGTTAAAATTGGAAGACTCTAAGCACCGTCATTGTGTAGGGAAAACTTGAAAAGTAGTGGTGTTTGGAGGATGTTTGAATGTAAACCCAATGTAAGTGTTATAATACACTGAATGTGTTTCAAAACAGAATGGAAGTAATCAGAAACATTGAAAGTGGTTCTTCAATCTGAATATTGGTGTTTTTAAGAGAGTGTTGTGAAAACCATTTTTGGTGTTTCAGTGCATGTAAAAGGCAGCATCAAAACACAAACAGCATGTTTTGGTAGACTGTGTCTCTCATGCAATCAAAAGGCTTTGACATGCCAATGGTTTATAGTGTACATATTGATTGATGATGAGTTTCAGACAATATTTTAACATTTTAAATACGTTTTGAATAGTTTTCATATGGTAAATTAAATGATGTTATAAATGTTATATATATGTTATATAAAGAATTCCACCTTTTTTTCTGTGCTTTGTTTAGACAGATGTTTTCTGGCTAGCCAGCTAACATACTAGAAACTAACCAAAACATGGTTTAAAAAGTTGGTTTTAGTTGCCTGGTTTGCTAGATTGATATATACTAAATTCATTTTTAAACTGATTTATTTAACTGGTTTATTGGTGTTAAAATGCACCAGTTATGCTATTTTGGACCACCAGGCTGCTGATGTCATGCAGCCTGTCGTTTTTCTGTTTATACTTTTCATAACGACAACGACAAGTTTGATGCCGGACGACAATAGGATGCTCATGACGTCACTGCAACAACTGTCGACAGACATGTTGATAGGCGTAGTATAAACCAGCCTTTAGTCTTGAAATCTTTGGTTGTTCAGTACTCACTCTGTTTAGCACATGGCCTCACATGTGAATCCTTAAAGAGATGGGTGGGGCTAAGGCTTAAGAGGGTGTGACCAATGCCGAATGGGTGTAGACAAAGAGGAGCTTTTAAGTAGGTGCACCAAAACATTCAAGGGCCATTTTCTCAAAAGTGGGGTTAAAAGTTTACTTTCCCATTTTTCCTCATCTGTAGTGTATGATATACAGTGTTCAAGCTCTACACAATCCTGTTAGAGATTTTGTGCCAAATCCACTGCCCTGTTTTAGGTGCAAAGTTTATAGTCATGTTGCAGAAGTTTGTATGAGGGAGATTCCAAGATGTGGGAAGTGTGCAGGAAGGCATGGGATAGATGATTGTGTAGTTTCGGTGGATAAAGTTGTGTGTGTCAACTGTAAGGGTGCCCATGTTGCTGGGGATCGTAAGTGTTTGGTGCGAGAAAGGCAGGTGGAGGTGGCTAGAGTCAGAGTAGTGCAAAAGGTGTCATGCTGAGGCAGTGAAGAAAGTACAGGAGGATGGGTCAAGGGTGAGGGATCCTGAGAGGATCGCTGTGAATGGTAGATTGGCCAATGAGTGATATATGCTTCAGTAAGGTTGACTTCTTAGCGTTCATAGCAATGGTTAACAACTGTACCACAGAAATTTAAAAAGTCAATCACAGAAAATAGATGTTGTGGTGGCAGCTGCAAAGAAGATTTTGGATTCTGAGATTTTACAGGGTGTGTTGAGTAGAGGTTTCCTGTCCTTCCAGGCCATTGGCATGGTGCTTTTTCTAAGTTGTTATTGAGGTTTCTGGTTGGAGCAAGGTTCACTAACAATTATGCTTTTTTTGGAGATCCATTTGAAGTATCAAGGATGGTAAGGGATGCATTGGGATAGGTGGAGTCGGTCAGAGTGACCAGAAGTGGTTTTGTTTAGATTTCTTGTATGAAAGAGCAGAAGGAACATTACGGATTGACAAACTATCGACTTAGTGTAGTTGATATATATCTGGCGTCGCGTTGGATGTGGATACCATACCAGGAGTAGTTGGAGAACGCCGGCTGAATTGTGTAGTGGATGGGGGAAAGAAGTCTGTCGGTATTATTGATATTTGACGAAGAGTATCTACTTCACATGTGAAGATGGGATATGTTAGATATGTTAGATATGTGGATTGTCTCACGGTTCCATTAACCCACTTTTCCTAGGTCGTCATTGTAAATAAGAATTTGTTCTTAACTGACTTGCCTAGTTAAATAAAGGTTAAATAAAAAAATGTAACTGGTCCAAGTTAAAATAGTAGAATACACAAGGTGCACATTGGTTGCACATCAGCAGTTTTTTAATATTCTGTCAATCAATTAGCCCATGTCAGCAAAACGTTTTCTGATTGCTAAGTTAGTTTAGCAGCCATCTATCTAAACTTGTTAGCATTTGATTTTGTTAGTTAGTCTCACCCTCTGGTAAAATGTGTAGAATTGCAGGAAATGAGTTATACAATAAGAAAATCCTGATCCTACCTCTGTGAAAAGACTGCAACGTCACTCTGTCTTGACCTACATGCTAATGAACACCGCCTAACAGAGATGCACTGGTTGGAAGAAATAAACCCAAATAAAGTACTTCAGGAGGTTTTAATAAGAGGAAGAAAGAGGGAGAAGGTGAGTGACAAATAGAGAGATAGAAGGGTGTGCTCACACTGTTGTCTGAAAAGGTGGGAAGTGGTGACAGTGATTAACAGTTGCAATGGTCACCATGGGAAACCCTTTGCTCTACCCAAACAGTAGACCGGTGCCTTTGGGTGTTGTCTTGTGCCCCAGCCAAACAACACTTAGTCCTACAAGGCATACATATCAGCTACCTTACGTCTCCCTCGGCTTGTTTTCAAAACTGCAGTATCACTACTGCATTACTCACACCCTTACCGTGTCCTTGTGTTGAAGTTAGCGTTAGACCCCCCTACAGAAAAATATTGCATTCAGAGTGTAGTATAACTGTAGTTCAACTGCAGAACACTGCACTTATTATGCAATTACTGCGTCCAAAATGCTGCATCTACAAACCTGCTATCTTTTTGTGTAAGGGCAATGCGCTGTTTGTGTGGTGGCCATTCAACAGGAATTACCAATAACACAGCTAATAATAAAAGGCTTGTAATGGATACACAGGGGGTTTGTCAACTCACTACAGTTTAGTCTTGCATGCCGCTACTCTCACAGAGGCCAGGTAACATGAGACTCAATGATTCGCTGCATTAGTTCTGCTTAGCTAACCGTAAACGCTAATTGCAAGAAGAACAAACTACTACTCTCCTCCCTTTCCTTTCCTCCTTTGGCCAAGGACTCGCTAAGGAACACAGGGAGCATCACACAGGTACAGCGCAATGAACAAAGAGAGGGTCCTGAAAGTCTCTGACATGGTGATTCAGTAGGTCGGGGGGTGTAGATGCATGTTTGACTATATTGCCCCATAGCCATGTCCAGCCTGTCCTGACAGGCTATGATAGATTACACGGGATCAACTCAACAGCCTGCCACGGATAATCCCTACAATGCCAAACTTCTATCAGTCTCAGAATCTCTCTCCTTTTTTAAAGCAAAGGCATCAGTGACTCCCATGTAGAATGTCTATTGACTAAACCTTTTGAACGATGGGGCTTTGTCATTGTTTGCCCTGAGTGCTTGTGGTCCCCCATCCTAAATAACTAGTACAGTAATCAACTGTACCATACAAGACAGTGGAGGCTCCTCAGAGGAGGAAGGGGAGGACCATCCTCAGTGAATTCCCTACAAATAAAAATAGTGAACATTAAAGTTATGCTTTTAGATACAACTATACTAAATATATTCACAAGTCACCTAAATAATTTATCAAAACACACAGTTTTGCAATGAAGGTCTACAGTAGCCTCAACAGCACTCTGTGGGGTAGAACCATGGTGTAGCGGGAGGACAGTGAGTTTCCGTCCTCCTCTGGGTACATTGTCTTCAATACAAAACCTAGGAGGCTTGTGGTTCTCACCCCCTTTCATAGACTTACACAGTAATTATGCTATGTTGGAGGATGTCCTCCAGAAGTTATCAGAGCTCTTGCAGCATGAACTGACATGTTGTCCACTCAATCAAATGTGATGAGTAGTTGACTCAGAGAGAGAAAGACAAACACCCGGCTCAAATGGAGAGGGATGATATGTTAGCTAGCTGGCTATGTCTATCAAACAGTGCCCAAGAAGGCGCACTGCACTGTCCTGAATGACTTCAGACCTGTAGCGCTAACATTCCACATCATGAAGACCCTGGAAAGGTTAGTCCTCGCCCACCTCAGACCCCTGGTGTGTTCATCAATGGACCCCCTGCAGTTCGCATACCAGCGCAACATCGGGGTGGATGATGCGATCATCTACCTTCTGCAGAGGGCCTACTCTCACCTGGACAACGCAGGTTGCACTGTGAGGGTTTTTTTACTTCTACAGTACCTTCGACACCATTCAGCCTCTGCTACTGGGTGAGAAGATGAGGAGGATGAAAGTGTAAGCACCCTTAGTCTCCTGGGTTACGGACTACCAAGGTCCTTCCTGCCGTCGGCTATTAGACGATTTAATGCCTCACTGGGGTGCCGTGCCGTCGGCAACATAGACCTGGAACTGTTGGGGTGTTAGGACCTAGTTTAACAACTAGGCATCCATCCATCCGTGAGTAACTCTCTGGTCTGTAATCACTCATTCACTTAGGACTTATTCATTCAGCACTCATTCATTCAGGACTGTATGTACATATTCGTGTACAGTTGTTTTATCATATCACGTGACATATTGTAAGTAATTCTTGGACTGAACTTGCGTAGTCATTCACTCAGGACTGTATACTAGTATCCTGTCAGTAGTATCTTTTTATTATTTTTTTTATTGCTTTTAGTATATTGAATGTACAATACGTGCATTTATCTGTAATTAAACCCTGTTCTAAGGACTGTATTTTAAGGGAATTAGTATTATTACCCTCAATTATATCATACGCATGTCTAGCTATTTAAGTATCTCTTCCTGTCATTTACCTGTACAGTTAATGTAACCATGCAAATATTCATTTACCTGTACATTTAACCAGACTGTATATTAAGTAAACTATTATTACCCTCACTTATATCATTCGCACATTTAGCTATTTAAGTATCTTTCTCTGCCATCGACCTGTATAGTTTAGTTAACCATGCAAATATTTTGTATTTATATCAACGTGCAATAATTGTATCATTATTTCACCTAACACTCCATAACAATGTATAGTGTACATATTCAGTCATTCACTCATACTATGCAATGCGTTTCTATACCTTTTTCCACTCCAGACTTCGTGTATTTCTATACTTTTTCATACTGCCGCACTACGTATCATGTATCGTGTATCTGTCTTTTGTGTATTTCGTTTTGGCGTTTTCCATCTGCCCTGTGTTTTTCGTAGCTGCTTGATAAAGTAATTTCCCCACAGGGATCAATAAAGTATCGATCTATCTATCGATCTATAAAGTATCGAACTATCGATCTATCGATCGATCTATCTACTGCAGTTGCAAGCTTAAATCTATGAAACGCAGTTGGTTGTGAACTCGACGCTTAACAGTTGCAGGTTATGTGTATTTCAAATCAGTGGCTTCAGTTCGCAATATGCTTTGATGTTCAATTCAAATGGATTACAAATTCTATGAAAAAGGCTCAAGGTATTTAGTCAGATAGCCTTACCACTCATGTCAGTCCAAGTGATTTGTTACATCAAGAAGTCAACCATAACGTGCCTTTGTGAGAAACCAGGACAAAGAGAGGGAGAGAGAGGGCTAAAGGTGAGAGAGCTACATCCAATACTGATACTGATACTAAGACCTGGTTACACACCAGAGGCAAAACAGCAAAACACCAATGGTCACTCCAAGCTCATGAAGCTGTGATCTCTCTCTGAGATTCTGACCTCAGCAAATGAAAGGCCACCGGCCTACTGGCAACCAACCACTATCTCCCATCAATCCACAAATCTACCTAAAAGCCCCTTGGGCTAGCCATATTGCCACTGTACCTAGCCTCTCACTGGAAACGTATTGTAATGAGGAAATTCCTTTACAAAAGCTCAGATCACCGTTTCTTGAATGGTCTCAATACTATACCATGGAGGACACCCTTTGATCCTAACCGGTTAAACCTCTCCTTTGCAAATGGCATGGATAGACATGGATAGACATGGATAGACATGGATAGACATGGATAGACATGGATAGACATGGATAGACATGGATAGACCACTTCCTAATTGGCCAATTGCTCAGCACTGTTTCTTGGTCTTGCTGGTTTAACAAGTGTGTATGTTTTCTTATCTGTTTCAGCACATTAATGCCCTCTTTAATTGACTCCTAGTTTTATTTGGGTGATTCAAAATCTTTCTGGCCAACAGATTTTCTTGTGGAGTTTTCATTCAACAGGGTTTTCAGTAGATTAATCCTAAACTATCCCTTTAAATACATTTTGTTTTTAATTTTCTCAACAGATAATAGAATATATCGAATGGGTTTAAAAATATTAGAGATCAATAAAAGTAAGTAATTTAAATATATGCATATTCGTCTCTGTTTCAGCACCAATTGGTGGATCTAAAAATACTCTCATTTTATAGATTATTTAGGTTCAGTAAAGTATTTATGAATCATAAAAAAAATTAGAGCCTTTATGCACACAAAAAAGAACTGTGGTTTTGATTCATTCTGAAAATTGCCACATTCAGTTCTTGGCAACAAGCGGCATGTGGGCCAACCCCCTTTTGAAGGCCCTTGGATCAATTTCCACCAAAAATCACTCGCTGTCTCTCTGTCTCACTGTCTCTGTGTGTCTCTGCATCTCTCTATGTCTCTCTGTGTCTCTGTGTGAATAAACAGTGCCTTCTGAAAGTATTCAGACCTCCACATTTTGATACGTTACAGCCTTATTCTAAAATGGATTAAATCGTTTTTTTTCCCTCATCAATCTACACACAATACCTCATAATGACAAAGCAAAAACCGTTTATTTTTTATATATATAAAAAATATACACCCCTGGTCAAAAGTTGTAATATTACTTATTCAAGGGTTTATCTTTATTTGCTTAAAAGTGAAGACATCAAAACTATGACATAATGCATATGGAATCATGTAGTAAGCAAAAAGGTGTTAAACAAATCAAAATATATTTTATATTTGACATTCTTCAAAGTAGCCAACCTTTGCCTTGATGACAGCTTTGCACTTTGCAAGTCGGAAGTTTACATACACCTTAGCCAAATACATTTAAACTCAGTTTTTCACAATTCCTGACATTTAATCCTAGTAAAAAGTCCCTGTTTTAGGTCAGTTAGGATCACCACTTTATTTTAAGAATGTGAAATGTCAGAATAATAGTAGAGAGTGATTGATTTATTTCAGCTTTTATTTCTTTCATCACATTCCCAGTTGGTCAGATGTTTACATACACTCAGTATTTGGTAGCATTGCCTTTAAATTGTTTAACTTGGGTCAAACGTTTCGGGTAGCCTTCCACAAGCTTCCCACAATAAGTTGGGTGAATTTTGGCCCATTCCTCCTGACAGAACTGGTGTAACTCGCACACGCTTTTTCAGTTCTACCCACACATCTTCTATAGGATTGAGGTCAGGGCTTTGTGATGGACACTCCAATACCTTGACTTTGTTGTCCTTAAGCCTTTTTGCCACAACTTTGGAAGTATGCTTGGGGTCAGTGTCCATTTGAAAGACCCATTTGCGACCATGCTTTAACTTCTTGACTGATGTCTTGAGATGTTGCTTCAATATATCCACATAATTTTCCTTCCTCATGATGCCATCTATTTTGTGAAGTGCACCAGCCCCTCCTGCAGCAAAGCACCCCCAAATCATGATGCTGCCACCCTCATGCTTCACGGTTGGGATGGTGTTCTTCGGCTTGCAAGCCTCCCCCTTTTTCCTCCAAACATAACAATGGTCATTATGGCCGAACGGTTCTATTTTTGTTTCACCAGACCAGAGGACATTTCTCCAAAAAGTACGATCTTTGTCCCCATGTGCAGTTGCAAACCATAGTCTGGCTTTTTTATGGCGGTTTTGGAGCAGTGGCTTCTTCCTTGTTGAGCGGCCTTTCAGGTTATGTCAATATAGGACTCGTTTTACTGTGGATATACAGTGGGGAGAACAAGTATTTGATACACTGCCGATTTTGCAGGTTTTCCCACTTACAAAGCATGTAGAAGTCTGTAATTTTTATCATAGGTACTCTTCAACTGTGAGTGATGGAATCTAAAACAAAAATCCAGAAAATCACATTGTATGATTTTTAAGTAATTAATTTGCATTTTATTGCATGACATAAGTATTTGATACATCAGAAAAGCAGAACTTAATATTTGGTACAGAAACCTTTGTTTGCAATTACAGAGATCATACGTTTCCTGTAGTTCTTGACCAGGTTTGCACACACTGCAGCAGGGATTTTGGCCCACTCATCCATACAGACCTTCTGCAGATCTTTCAGGTTTCGGGGCTGTCGCTGGGCAATACGGACTTTCAGCTCCCTCCAAAGATTTTCTATTGGGTTCAGGTCTGGAGACTGGCTAGGCCACTCCAGGACCTTGAGATGCTTCTTACGGAGCCACTCCTTAGTTGCCCTGGCTGTGTGTTTCGGGTCGTTGTCATGCTGGAAGACCCAGCCACGACCCATCTTCAATGCTCTTACTGAGGGAAGGAGGTTGTTGGCCAAGATCTCGCGATACATGGCCCCATCCATCCTCCCCTCAATACAGTGCAGTCGTCCTGTCCCCTTTGCAGAAAAGCATCCCCAAAGAATGATGTTTCCACCTCCATGCTTCACGGTTGGGATGGTGTTCTTGGGGTTGTACTCATCCTTCTTCTTCCTCCAAACACGGCGAGTGGAGTTTAGACCAAAAAGCTCTATTTTTGTCTCATCAGACCACATGACCTTTTCCTATTCCTCCTCTGGATCATCCAGATGGTCATTGGAAAACTTCACACGGGCCTGGACATGCGCTGGCTTGAGCAGGGGGACCTTGCGTGCGCTGCAGGATTTTAATCCATGACGGCATAGTGTGTTACTAATGGTTTTCTTTGAGACTGTGGTCCCAGCTCTCTTCAGGTCATTGACCAGGTCCTGCCGTGTAGTTCTGGGCTGATCCCTCACCTTCCTCATGATCATTGATGCCCCATGAGGTGAGATCTTGCATGGTGCCCCAGACCGAGGGAGATTGACCGTCATCTTGAACTTCTTCCATTTTCTAATAATTGCGCCAACAGTTGTTGCCTTCTCACCAAGCTGCTTGCCTATTGTCCTGTCTCCCATCCCAGCCTTGTGCAGGTCTACAATTTTATCCCTGATGTCCTTACACAGCTCTCTGGCCTTGGCCATTGTGGAGAGGTTGGAGTCTGTTTGATTGAGTGTGTGGACAAGTGTCTTTAATACAGGTAACGAGTTCAAACAGGTGCAGTTAATACAGGTAATGAGTGGAGAACAGGAGGGCTTCTTAAAGAAAAACTAACAGGTCTGTGAGAGCCGGAATTCTTACTGGTTGGTAGGTGATCAAATACTTATGGCATGCAATAAAATACACATGTATTATTTAAAAATCATACAATGTGATTTTCGAGATTTTTGTTTTAGATTCCGTCTCTCACAGTTGAAGAGTACCTATGATAAAAATTACAGACCTCTACATGCTTTGTAAGTAGGAAAACCTGCAAAATCGGCAGTGTATCAAATACTTGTTCTCCCCACTGTAGATACTTTTGTACCTGTTTCCTCCAGCATCTTCACAAGGTCCTTTGATGTTGTTCTGGGATTGATTTTCACTTTTCACACCAAAGTACGTTCATCTTTAGGAGACAGAACGCGTCTCCTTCCTGAGATGAACCTGGTACCTTCAGGCGTTTGGAAATTGCTCCTAAGGATGAACCAGACTTGTGACTTACTTATAATTATAATTATTTCAGTGGTGAAATAATCTGTAAATTAAATAATCTGTCTGTAAACAATTGTTGGAAGAATTACTTGTGTCATGCACAAAGTAGATGTCCTAACCGACTTGCCAAAACTATAGTTTGTTAACATGAAATCTGTGGAGTGGTTGGAAAATTAGTTTTAATGACTTCAAACTAAGTGTATGTAAACGTCCGACTTCAACTGCATATATATCACATTTACATAGGTATTCAGACATTTTACTCTGTACTTTGTTGAAGAATGGCTTGGTTTTTGCTCTGACATGCAAACTGTCGAACCTCATATAGACAGGTGTGTGCCTTTCCAAATCATGTCCAATCAATTTAATTTACCACAGGTGGGCTCCAATCATGTTGTAGAAACATCTCAAGGATGATCAATGGAAACACTGATCATCCTTGAGCTCAATTTCGAGTGTAATAGCAAAGGGTCTGAATACTTATGTTAATAAGGTATTTCTGTTTTAAAATGGTTATACATTTACAAACATTTATGAAAACCTGTTTTCGCTTTGTCATTATGGGTTATTGTGTGTAGATTGTTGAGAAAAACATTTATTTAATACATTTTAGAATAAGGCTGTAATGAAACAAAATGTGGAAAAAGGGAAGAGGTCTGAATATCTTCTGAAGGCTCTGTGTTTTAACACACAGTATGTTAGGAAATCAGTCCGTCTGAATGGACTGTTGCGAGACAGAATAGTACAACACATTACTGGGGGCCCCATTTGATTTTGTTAGTCAGTCTCACTCAGATATCATAATAAAAACTGCAAACATTTCACTCCACCCTATGGCAAAATGTGTAGAATTGCAGGAAATTAGCTGTAAAACAGTTCATTTTCTTATTCGACCCATGGCAAAATGTGTAGAATTCCAGCAAACTTGCTTAAAACTGCAACATTTTCTCTATGCCCCATGACAAGATGTGTAGAATCCGCTATCAAGGGGGGGGCCACTAAAATGTTTTGCTCGCAATGTGGTTTGGGGGTACGCAAGACCCTCATGATGTCCGATTATTTTTATTTGTTTTGTGCCCCCCATCAAAGTTGCCCGTCCCTGATGTAGGCTATACCAACTGAACAGTAAATTGTCAGTTGAATATGTGTGGTTATTAGGCCTACTTACGTCTTATCAAGTTGTAAATTACAGTGCATGGAGAATGGTGTTTGTAGATGCTTTTTCCACTTGGAACCGGTAGGGTCGCTAGACTTTATTAATGGTTTCCTCGCACGCCATGTGATTGTCTGATGTGCTGGAGGCTGTAGCGGCACGGAGACCTGGGATGATGTGAGGGTGCTGGTGTCGAGTCCCACCCTGCAGCAAGTGGCTTTACCCACATACCCCATCCCCAATCACCTCCGTATTGTCTCACGGTGAGAGGCAGGGTTGTCGGTAGCTCCTGCAGGCTATTTAGAACAGGTGGAAAGCCTAATGAAAAGGTTAACCAAAATGAGCTGCAATAACTGTCAATAACACTTACATTGTGACCGAAAGATGCTGTGTTTTGAGCTGTGACTTTTAATGCTTGTGATACAATGCTTCAGTAATGTCTAGTTCATCTTTAGAAGTCCCACTATTGGAATAAGATTCTAAACATGGAGCCAAGAAATGCATGGTCCATTCTGACAAACACACACATTTACACAGACACATGCGTGAGTGTACACACACACACACACATCTTGCATGAAACACCTTGCTAATCTCTGCCCTGTGAACCGTTACTCATTAGTTTGACTGTCCCTGTGACCTTCCCCGATGACCCCAAGGGAACTATCACCCTAAAAACCATGGGAATGCCCTCTGCCTCTAAACTCCTGTGTAGAGCATGGCTTACTGGCTGCCCAGTTCTAAGACTGATTGTTTGGGGTGAAACATTTGTCAGGAGAATCCTTGGCCTTGGGCCCTACTAATTACTTTGTAATGTAACAACGATTCTTTTGAAGAGCTGTTTTCTCGCTGACCAAATCTCTTTAAAAGCATCCCCAGGGTGTGATGGAGGCAGAACGGGAGTACGCTGTGGCAGGCCGCACCAGGCCTAGAGGGGAAGCTCAGGTTACGCTTTGCTTGCCGTGATGCATTGTCCATGGGACACCCAGGATCCAGTCCCCCCTCTTACGCCCCTCCCTCCAGACCGGCCAGTGGAGCTACACAGAAACTCTGACACCAGTATGGAGGATGCATTGTGCACATGAAATCTTACACTCAACTAATGGTTACAAATGTGTTTTCAAAGAGATGTTGGGTCCCCATGTACACATAAACTCCCTCGGCTAAATGTGCATGTACGCACAGACACACACACGCATGCACACATACACACACACACACACAAATTGGCAGGCGTACAGGGATTTTATGATATGTGTTGCTGAACTGGGGATGGTTTCAAAGAGCCTTTCCTTTGGGAGATGAGGTAAAAGAAGAGCAGACAGTTTATCGCTAACTGTCAGCTGTCAACTCTTCAATTGCTACTTTATATCAACTTCAAAATGGTGACACGTAAATAAATTCAGATTTGCTTCGGTTGTTGTAAACAGCAGACTTATGATGATGATCATCCTGGATTATGTTACTTCAAATGCAAATATAATCATGTTAAAAAACAAAGTAAATATCAATGTCTACAAATCTAGAGACTGGAAATCGCATGTGGGTTGTTGCTTTGACTGACAATTTTCTTACACATCAAATCACAATGTATTCCATCCTAGGGGATGTATCCCTTATTAGCTGTCAGTTGATTGTGTTCCCCAGTGCTGCAGGATGTATAGTCAGCAGTCACTCTCAGCCAGCAGTGACAGATAATCTTTCTGTGCACTACACACCAGGAGTTAATAGACCACTTGGTTGTTACAAAGAGCACCCAACTCTGTATTAAAAAAAACCCAGTATCAAATCTCATAACAAACAGGTAACAGTCAAGCAAAAACAAGGAGCACTTGACAGTTTTTAAAAACTCTCAAACAATAACACTGAAATTAGGAAAGTCTTTCTCTTCGATGGGAAATAATTGAAGTATGTACAATGTATGTATTTGATCCTTCTGAGAAAAAAAGCTAACAATTAACTTGGTACAACTTTGCTACCTTGATATGGTCATTCAAATATTTAGACGATTCAGTGATTTGCACATAAAGCTAAGCTGGCCATATCATAGCCCACCGTACATGTGAAACATACTGTATATTGTCATACATTTCTCAGTAATAGCAGTATCTACAATCTAAACAGGACAGTAGAGAGAGGTGTACTCCGATATCAGATATATGATTTTCTTCCTGTCTGTAGTTCTCCAGATGACAGACAGTTACAGTATCAGACAGTGCCAGGACCTCGTCTGAAGGGTAATGTCCGCAGCATGGTGTAAACCTTTATCAGAAAGAGATATCATACCGATATCAGAAAGAAATATCATACCGATATCAGAAAGAGATATCATACCGATATGAGAAAGAGATATCATACCGATATGAGAAAGAGATATCATACCGATATGAGAAAGAGATATCATACCGATATCAGAAAGAAATATCATACCGATATCAGAAAGAGATATCATACCGATATGAGAAAGAGATATCATACCGATATTAGAAAGAGATATCATACCGATATCAGAAAGAGATATCATACCGATATCAGAAAGAGATATCATACTGATATCAGAAAGAGAAAATCATACCGATGTCATTGTTTATATCATTGAATATATCAGAAAGAGATATCATACCGATATCATTGTTTGGTACTTTCAAAATCCAGTATTTGTTACGTCCAGTATATGCATTATCCCTTTGGCTTACTACGTCACACAATGTGTACGCTCATAGCATCATGGTAGGATTTACCTACCAGCAAGACATCTAGCACAAAAAAGCAACAGGCATCTATCTCCCTGTCTGCCTAACCAATCATTTAAGGGAGCCGGGAAAGCAAACTTAACAGTTCTAATGCCCCAGCCGAGAAACTTAATTTACCAATTTGCGGGAAGACAAGATGGCAGGAAACAAGCCAATTTGCTGTGTGTGCAGCGTACAACAAACCCCAGCCCTGCTCCCTGGCCTAATGGGAGGTAATTATCCCTAAAAAAGATGACATTCTGTATAAAGATGAAGCTGCATCACAATTATAGAGACAGCCTCATTACAAGTAATTATGAGGGAATTAGAAACATAATTTAACTAAACGAACAAATAATGTCCAGGATATTGAAGAAGCTGCCTGTGCTTCTACCAAATGCTGCAAGTCCCATTACAAAAATGGTACGTCATTAATAGAATGATTACATGCTTTATCTTCCCTACTTTCTGGGACAGAGGTCCTGGAGGAGGAAAAGGAGAAGGAGGATCACTCTGAGTGTCATGAAGCCTTATACAGTAGATAAATCGCCTCTTAGACATACTAATAGAAAATGGAGAATAGAAAATGATTGTCCATTATAGAATGATGAATGACTGATGGCTCTACATTTTGACTAAGTGCTGTATTTTAACAATAGTCCTTTAAAGAGCGACTGAACATCCTGATTTGGCCTCGTTTTGAAGCTTGGTCATTAAGAAATGCTAGCGGCCATGACTGAAGCCAAACGAGGGTTGTCTTGGGAGTGTGTTTTGATGTGGGTGTTTCTTGGGTGTGTCTTTTCCATTCCATCACAACAAACAAAGGCCAGTAGTGAGTACAGCCAGGTAAGCTAACCCACTGGACAAAACTGGTTGAATCAATGTTGTTTCCACATAATTTCAACCAAAAACGTTATGTGATGACATTGAATCAACATGGAAAACAAGGGAATTTCGTCTTTCCTTCACACAAATTTTAACCTAAATCCAATGACATGGTGAAAGGTTTTCTTGATTTCACATTGAATTCATGTTAGCTGACAACTCAACCAAATATGAATCAAAACTAGACATTGAACTGACGTCTATGCCCAGTGGGAAGCTAGCTTTGCTATGGAGAGAACACAGTTTTGAAGTTGAGGACTTCTCCCCTCCTAACTGACTTGCCATCTCAAAATGGTCAGCTAATTCAGTTCTATGTGTAGGCTAAAGCCTGCGCTGATCTTGTGTTTAGCCAAGCTGACAGTAGCTAGCTAGCATAGGGGACAGCTGCAGCTGGCTATCCTGTCTAGCGGACATTTCCTTTCAAATCAGTTATGGCAATATAAACAGAGCCAGTGTCTGCAATGTGTTTCATAAGACACCCATTTTACAACACCTTGCTACATAAGTAGCTTGCAACTTAGCTTCAAAGTTTCATCACGCCATGTAAAGACATGTTACCGTGGAAACGGTATCAACAGCGAGTTGAATGTCCAGCCTTGAGTCAGCTAACTATCCTACAGCACAATATTCTATAACTGGCTAGTTTTGTCTCCTCTCGTCTCGTCT
Source organism: Thymallus thymallus (assembly GCA_023634145.1). Lineage (NCBI taxonomy): Eukaryota > Metazoa > Chordata > Actinopteri > Salmoniformes > Salmonidae > Thymallus > Thymallus thymallus. Next base: position 46,638,657 of record CM042388.1, read on the forward strand.
CTCCTTATGTCCCCACATCTTTTCAGGGGGACAAATCCAAGAACTACTACTATCCCTACAGGTGGAAGCTTTGAATTGGTCAGTAGCCTAAAAAGTAATATGAGAAGAGCACAATTGCTGATCTTATGTAGATATTCTAAACAAAGTGTTTTGATAACTGCTAGTGCTAATATCTGCTAATATCACTGTGCAAATATTATACCTTCCTGTATGGTGTCCCATATTAGACAGGAGTTCCCTGACGTGTGAAGAATATACAGGGTCCCCCACCCGCCTATTGATAGTACCATTCAATTTAATACTAACAAAATATGATACAAATGTATCTTGTATAATGTTAATGATGAATGAAAGGGTGATATTACTAGTATCAACAGAACAGAAATCTAGTATCAATCTGTCTTTCAGTCAGAGGACTCCATTTCAAAAGCATCTCTTCTGTCCTCCATCTGTAGAAGAACACCAAGAGTAGTAATTAGTAATCACCTTTTGTCTCTTCTGTGAAGGTGGGGGAACATATACATATACCTCCTTTATTGTATAATGTTTTACTATCCTTCAAATATGCACACTGTATAAGATACATTAGAGAACTGAGGTGGTTCCTCCAGAATCCCTTCTCTAGGTGTAAACTTCATTATGTTGGTCCTGGGTAGAGATCTACTGAGGTTTGGTTTAACATGGTAGCATTTAGCTCTAGTCTAGGAGAGGTAGATGCAGCGTAGGGGTCCAAGCTTTTCTTCTGCGCATTTTGTTGTTTTTAGCTGGGGTTTTTTTCTTTATATTTTATTACTCCGACCTTTCATCACACTGGCCATGTGATCATACTAATATGTATTTCTGACTACTATGACTATGGCTAGTTCACATACTCTAGGATCCACATGCTTTATCAGCTGGAACTTGAAAGGAATTAACCAGGTGGTCAAGCGTAGCCGAGTTTATGCTCATCTTAAGTCTTTATATCCGGACATTGTTTTTCTCCAAGAGACACATCTCCGATCCAGCGACCATGACAAACTAAAGAGAGGATGGGTAGACCAAATATTTCACTACAACTTTGGTGCTGGGGGGTCACGTGGCCAGGATCAAGATGGCAGCTTAGCAGGAAGGCTCCGAGCAACCGTGCACAATTTTATACAAAACCCCTAATATATATACTGCTAACTTTTTAAATAGAACATCGGCGTTGATATGTCAAAACCTCCTGCAACCAAGTAGTGTGATATTTTTACTCGAGGACGCAAGACTGGCACAAACAACTTCGCCAAATCCATCGAGTGACGCAGAAGCTAACCCCATGGCTAGCATAGCTGAAGTTCTGAGCAAGCTAAAATCACTCCAAGCAGACTTCGGAACAAAGTTGGACAATATTGACACCCGTCTGACTGACATGGAGAACTCAATGGCTGCACTGGAATGCAAAGTGACAGACATAAAACGAGATGTCTCGTCCAATGCAACGCGTATTGAGGAAGCTGAATGCCGCATACACGATACAGAAAAAACACTTGAAAAAACAGAAGCCGCACTAGACTCGGCCACCAAACAAATCGCTTATCTTGAATCCAAAACAGACGACCTGGAGAACCGGGGGAACCGGGGCAAGCGGGGCAGAAGAAAGAACCTTGGGCTGTTTGGTATATGAGAGGGCGTCGAGGGCCAACAAACACTGCGACTTTATCAATGACATGTTGACACGATGGCTGGAGCTGAATCCTGGTAGATCGTTCACCTTGGAGAAGGGTTCATCCTACCCTAGCGTCGGAAGCCCAACCAAAACAGAGCGGTCCTCATCCACTTTTTAATGTTTCAGGAGAAGGAGTTGTCTATCGTGAATCAAGGCAGCGAGACATCACACACGACGGGGTCAAGATATCATTTCCATCATGGTCAAGATATCATTTCCATCATGGTCTTTGGGAATGTCCAAAGATCCAAAACTTCTGGAAGGATGTTTATAAAATGTTTGTCAGATATGTTTAACACCAAAGTCCCTTTAAATGTAAAACTCTGTGTTCTTGGAATATATCCGATGGATTTTATACAAACATCGAAACAGACTAAACTTCAGGACTTTGGACTTCTTCAAGCCAGGAGAGCTATTACACTATGTTGGAAGAGTATGGACGCGCCGTCATTGAGAATGTGGATAAGGGAGCTTTCGGATTGTATCGGTCTGGAAAGACTAACTTACATTGCTAAGGGCAAGCGGAAAGACTTTGTTCAGCTCTGGGAACTATACATGAACATCATGAAAACGGAAATGGAAATGTAGGCTTTACCTGATAGGAAATTGTAAACAATTTTGTTTTATTTGTATTCTATCCGATATCGATGCAAGTTGAGTGTGTGTGTATGTGGATGTTTGTATCTGTGTAATGTACGTGTTTCTGGTCTCAAACTGTTGTATTGTTACTGTATGTTTCTTTGATGTGATGTCATAAAATAAGACAATGACAAAAATAATAATAATAATAATAAATAAAACAACTTTGGTACTAAGGCCATCCTTATCAGAAAAGGCACCCCGTTTGTCTCCTCCAAAGTAATTTCAGATATTAATGGAAGATAAATTATAGTGATGGGGAAATTGTTTAGCACACAGGTTATTCTGGCTAACCTCTACGGTCCTAACTGGGATGACGCTCAATTTTTCTCCGACCTCATTGCAACACTTCTCGACCTTAACTCTCATCATTTGGTATTGGGCGGAGATTTCAATAGTGTATAGCATCCAAGTCTAGACAGATCCAGAACGATGCCCAATAATGCAATTTCAAAATCAGGCGCAGTAATCAACTTTCTAGAATCCTATAACTTGTCTGATCCATCGAGGAGGAGCAATCCCACTGCTAAACAGTACTCCTTTTTTTTCTCCAGTCCACCGCTCATTTTCTAGGCTTGACTTTTTCCTGCTGGACAATAGAATTCTTCCTTTTGTAACCAATAGCCAATATCACAGCATCGTTATCTCAGACCATAGCCCTGTCCAGCTAGATATCCGTTTTCCGGACAGTACTGTGTACTATTTCGGTTTTGCTTAAAAAGGACTAGAATCCCCTAGACTGTGGCTCATACCGCCCTATAAGCCTTTTATGCTGCGATTATAAAGTTCTCACTAAGGTCCTCTCACGCCGTTTAGAGACAGTGAAGCCTAATATAATTAACTCTGACCAAACCGGATTTATCTCAGATAGGAAATCTTTATATAATATGCACCGGCTATTTAATGTTCTTTATTCTGTCACTCAACCAGAGGTTGTCATCTCTCTTGATGCTGAAAAGGCTTTCGATTGGGTTGAGTGGGAATATCTATTCACAATACTAGAGAGATTTGGGTTTGCCCTGTCATTCCTTTCCTGGATTAAGATTTTGTACTTGTCCCTCGTGGCTTCTGTGCGCACCAACAATGTTCCCTCCAGCTATTTTCCTCTCCACAGGGGGGCCAGGCAGGGCTGCTGTTTATCCCCTTTCCAATCTGATATGGCTATTGAGCCTCTTGCTATCGCCCTGTGAGCGGAGGAGGGGATTAAGGGAATATTAAGGGGCGACATAACTCACAAGGTGTCCTTATATGCAGACAATCTTCTTTTATACATATCTAACCCTGTGGAGTCTATTCCCTACCTCTTGGACATGCTACAAGCCTTCCAACTTCTCAGGTCTTGCTCCTTTGCTCCCCAATGCCCATGAACCTGGGCACCCATGTTTTGAACCCCATTGTCAAGAATTCCCTTAAAATCTGGTCCCAATTCCGAAATCATTTTAGCCTTAAACAAGCAAGCGGCTTCTCACCATTAACGTCTAATCATCTCTTCCCAGCGTCACAGATTGACACGCCATTCCAGTTCTGGCATAGGAACGGTCTGGTGTTTTTTTGTGACCTATTCGTTGATAACACATTAGTCTCATTTCGATACTCTGAGGGTTGACCATAATATTCCCAATACCCACTTTTTTACATACCTGCAAACTCACAGCTTTGCCAAAAAACATTTCCCATCATTTCCACTCGAGCCCACTAAGTGTCCAGTCGAGAGGGGCTTAGATCTTAACCCGTATCTGAAGGGCACAATCTCTAGATTATACAACATAATACAGAATATTAATCTGCCTTCATTGGCAAGTACAACATCTGCATGGGAGCAAGACATAGGTGGCGAGCTACCCGATGATATATGACAACAAAGTATTGAGCGTATCCACAAATTATCATTTTGCATAAGGCATGGGCTCATTCAGTTTAAAGTTTTGCACCGTCTCCATTACTCAAATGACAGATATACCCAAATATTGACCACAAATGTTTGAGATGCCACCAGAGTCCAGCGACTGTGGGACACATGTTTTGGTCATGCCAATCTTTGAGTGGCCTCTGGGATCCCATTTTTGAGGCCTTCTCATATACAGCGGGTGAAATAAGTATTGAACACGTCACCATTTCTCTCAGTAAATATATTTCCAAAGGTGCTATTGACATGTAATTTTCACCAGATGTTGGTAACAACCCAAGTAATTCATACATACAAAGCAACCAAAACAAATAAGTTCAGAAATTAAGTTATGTGTAATAATGTGAAATGACACAGGGAAAACGTATTGAACACACTTACTGATATTTATTTAATACTTTGTACTAAAGCCTTTGTTGGTAATGACAGCTTCAAGACGCCTCCTGTATGGAGAAACTAGTCGCATGCATGGCTCTGGTGTGATTTTGGCCCATTCTTCCACACAAACAGTCTTCAAAACTTGAAGGTTCCGTGGGCCTCTTCTATGAATCTTGATCTTCAGTTCTTTCCATAGATTTTCAATGGGATTTAAGTCAGGTGATTGGCTGGGCCATTCTAGAAGCTTTATTTTCTTTCTTTGAAACCAATTGAGAGTTTCCTTGGCTGTGTGTTTGGGATCATTGTCTTGCTGAAATGTCCACCCTCGTTTCATCTTCATCATCCTGGTAGATGGCAGCAGATTTTTGTCAAGAATGTCTCGGTAAATTTGCCCATTCATCCTTCCTTCAATTATGTGAAGTTTGCCAGTACCATTTGCTGAAAAGCAGCCCCACACCATGATGTTCCCACCTCCAAACTTCACTGTTGGTATGGTGTTTTTAGGGTGATGTGAAGTGCCATTTCTCCTCCAAACATGGTGTGTATTATGACATCCAAACAGTTCAATTTTGCTCTCATCTGACCACACTATATTCTCCCAGTATTTCACAGCCTTTTCCAAATGTTGTGCAGCAAACTTTAAACGAGCTTCAACATGCTTTTTTTCAGCAATGGAGTCTTGCGTGGTGAGCGTGCATACAGGCCATGGCGGTGGAGTGCCTTACTTACTGTTTTCTTTGAGACAACAGTACCTGCTAATTGCAGGTCTTTTTGAAGCTTTCCACAAGTGGTCCTTGGCTCTTGGACAACTCTTCTGATTATTCTTTTCACTCCTCTGTCAGACCTCTTGCGAGGAGCACCTGGTCGAGGCAAATTTATGGTGAAATGATTGTCTTTCCACTTCCATATTATGGCCCCAACAGTCTATAACCAATGCCATCTTTATGTTTTGCAACAATTAGGTTGCAACGGTCTTGAGACAGCTCTTTGCTTTTACCCATCATGAGATGTGTTTTGTGTGACACCTTGGCAATGAGACCTTTATGTAGGCCATCATTTGGGACTGAACCAGCTGATATTAATTTGCACTGACAGGGGGCTGGATTGCTTTTTAATTACTGATAGTTTTCAGCTGTTGTCTTGGCTTTCCATTCCTTTTTGCACCTCCCTTTCTTCATGTGTTCAATACTTTTTCCCTGTGTCATTTCACATTATTACACATAACTTAATTTCTGAACTTATTTGTTTTGGTTTCTTTGTATGTATGGATTACTTGGGTTGTTACCAACATCTGGTGAAAATGTCATGTCAATAGCACCTTTGGAAATATATTTACTGAGAAAAATGGTGACGTGTTCAATACTTATTTCACCCACTGTATATGTAATACAACTGGATGCATTTTGGGTTACTTTCCCTAGACCAGAATGCTACCACGCATCAGGCAAATGTCCTCTTTCACTGGAAGTCTGCAAAGCCACCCTCCTTTATGCAGTGGGTTAAGGAGGTGATGTCATATCTGCCTCTGGAAAAGGTTAGGTACACTGTGCATGGGTCCGGACAAAGATCTGACTTAACCTGGTCCCCATTAATACAATACGTGGAGAGCCTGTCTTTTACTTAGTGGGACTTGTTTTAGTGGGCAGGCATGTCTGTTCTAGTGGTCGTTTGTGCTGATAATAATTTGTATATTATACTGAACTATTTTTTATTTATTTTTCTCATTGTTTTTGTTTCTATTACTGTTTGTGTCTGTTTGTTCTGTACTATTTAATTTACTTTTATAGATGCCTTGGTGGGTGGTCTGGAGGGAGGGAGGGAGGGAGGGAGGGAGGGAGGGAGGGAGGGAGGGAGGGAGGGAGGGAGGGAGGGAGGGATTGAAGGGTGGGAGGGAGGGGATGGATAGCTGGGAGAATGAGGGGTTGGGGTTGTACTGTTTTTGTTGTTATAACTGAAAATCTATAAATAAAGTAAAAAAACTAACAAAAAAATGTTTTCACTTTGTCACTATTAGGTATTGTGTGCAAATGGGTGAAAGAAAATCAATTTTGAATTCAGGCTGTAACACAACAAAATGCGGAATAAGTCAAGTGGTGTGAATACTTTCTTATATGTTGTTAAACAATTATCAAAACAAATAAGCATTTTATGAACTTTTCTTTAGTATTTTAAATAATTAAAAAGTATTCATCCATAATCTGCTACGTATAAATCTGGTCCTGGTGTGTCTTATCAAAATGAAACAAAAATATTTAGGCAGAATTTTTACAGTGTCCAGAAAAATAGATTTACGTCATATGCACATATTTAATGAGATCGCCTAATTTGCATATTTGAACAGAATACTTCAGAAGCTGTAATACAAAAAATTTATTATATTTGTGTCCACATTCAATTGGTAAAACTTGATTGTGATATGATCAAGGAAAAATTCCCTAATAGGGTGTGGTGCCTGGCCTTAATCTACCATAGATGTACTACACCATGTAAACCTCTTGTTAGATAATAGGCCTATTTTATTTATTTTATTTTGTATAGTGCATCTATCTGGACAGAGAAGGCGGGGTCAGACAAACACAATTTCCCTTTAGCTCATCCATTTCCAGTTGATATAAAACAGAATCATGAAAAATCACTTCTGGCTCAAGCTCTCTTCTTTAACCATTAGACCATAAATACAGGGAGCTGGTAAAGGGCAGCGGATGACAGGCCTGCTTCAAAAATCTCCTTATTCCTTCTTCAAATTCATTTAAGGAGCAAAACAGGTCTTGAGAGTTGTCTGGCTTAATGCATTGCAATCACTTTTAAAACTATTTTCTGCAGGCAGCCTCATGGCCCTGCATCTCGTCGAGGTGCTATGTTTTATAACCTTCCCCTACAATACACCCTACAATTCTGCAGCTGTCCCCATAGAATAACCCTTTTTGGTTCCAGGTAGAACCATTTTTGGTTCCAGATAGAATCCTTTTTGGTTCCAGGTAGAACCATTTTTTGTTCCAGATAGAATCCTTTTTGGTTCCAGGTAGAACTCTTTTGTGTTCCATGTAGAACCCTACCTAGAACCAAAAGGGGTTCTTCAAAGGATTCTCCTATGCGGACAGCCAAAGAACCCTTTTTGGTTCTAGATAGCATCTTTGTTTCTAAGAGTGTGCTGTATAAACGTACACGAGTCTCCTCAAATGCTGGCTAACATGGGACTAAATTGGTTACGAAACCAAATGAGGACAATTCCTGAATATTATTGTTTATATAAGGTTGAAATCCTACTGGTTGCAGAATGGAAAGGATGCATCCCACTGGGTACACCACGTAATTTCAACTTGGAAATGTGGGTGATATTTAGATGAGATGTTGATCAATATGCTTTCAACCATCTAAAAGCCCAAGCAAATTCCAGTGGAAAACAATGTCTGGAAAACAATGTTGGCACCGCCCTGAGTGGTCGCCTGTTAAGCAGCTCCCGTTGTTCGTGCATTAATTGTTGTTTTAGTTCGTTTTCTTTCGTCTATTTTCTTTAGTTTTATTTTTTATTTTGCTACAGTCGAACTATAACAGTTCAGGATTATGGATTTTATGGATTTTATCGCAGCTGAACGTCGACAGGAGTCGTCAACTGTTATTGTTTACAGCAGAGCCCAGCTCCTGGATTTAGCCCACGCAGCACTGCTGCTCCCCAGGGAAAAGTTTGATATTCCGGACGAATTGAAAAGACGACGCCGTGGACGCAGGGCGGGATTGAAATGTAAGGCAAAGCGGAGGAGGTTCAAGTACAAGCCGGCTATACCATCTATTATTATGGGCAATGTGAGGTGTCTACATAACAAGATGGATGAGTTGGCGGGACTTGTTCGTGGACAAAGGATTTATCGGGAAGCTAGCCTAATGTGTTTTACTGAGACTTGGCTGAACGATAACATCCCCATACAGAACGTCACTATCGACGGTTTCCAGACCATCACAGCGGACAGGGATCGCGTCTCTTCCGGTAAGAGTAAGGGTGGTGGGCTGGCTTTATTAGTTAACAACAGATGGTGTCATCCGAACCATATTACTCTTAAGGAAAAGTTTTGTAGCCCGGACATTGAACTGCTAGCCGTTAGCCTGAGACCCTACTATCTACCTAGGGAATTCACGGCGGCCATTGCTGTTATTGTTTACATCCCGCCCTCTGCTGACGCAAACGCAGCGTGTGACGTCATCCACTCTGTTATCGCGAGGTTACAGACAGCGCATCCCAGTGCTTTCTTTGCAATTTCGGGGGATTTTAACCATGCATCTCTCTCTTCCACGCTGCCCACGTTCAAACAGTTCGTGAAGTGCCCAACCAGGAATAATAAAACTCTGGACTTGTTATATGCTAATGTGAAGGATGCATACAACTCCACTGCACTCCCTCCCCTCGGTAGATCGGATCACAACCTTGTCCACCTCACCCCACTCTACAGGCCTATGGTCCAACAGCAGCCTGCAACCACCAGGACTATTAGGAGATGGTCCCCGGAGGCGAATGAGGCCCTACAGGACTGCTTTGAAACAACAGACTGGGATGTGTTCTGTGAGGCTCATGGGGAGGACATCGATGGACTCACTGACTGCATAACAGACTATATTAATTTTTGTGTAGACAACACTGTACCCACCAGGAAGGTACGCTGTTTCCCAAACAATAAACCCTGGGTCACCAGCGACCTGAAGGCCCTGCTGAATGAGAAGAAGAGGGCCTTCAAGGAGAAGGACAAGGACAAATTGAAATGCGTCCAGAGGGAGCTGAAGTTGCGGATTGCTGAGGGGAAGAGAGTGTATAAGGAGAAGATGGAGGACAAGCTGAGGCAGAGCCAGGTGAGAGAGGTGTGGAAGGGTATGAGAAATATCACTGGCTTCAAAAAGTCAAACAGTGGGCAGACGGAGGGGACCCAGGACAGAGCCAATGAGCTGAACCAATTTTTTAACAGGTTCGATACTGGCCCTGTCCACCTCCCCTCCAGCTCCCCAGACCACACACCCTCACGGCTATCCCACCCCCACTTTGCTCACAGCACCTCTGCTGAGACAATCAGTGACTCCACCTCCGCCCCTGCCCCCCCTGGACTGATCCTCAACACCCCCCTTCCCCCCACCTCCCTACCTGGGCTGGCTTTCACCACCAACCAAGTGAAGAGAGAGCTGGAGAGACTACACCAGTGGAAAGCGGCGGGCCCCGATGGCATCAGCCCAAGGGTGCTGAGGGTCTGTGCTGACCAACTGTGTGGAATACTCCAGCGTCTTTTCAACCTTAGCCTGAGCCTAGAAAGGGTCCCTGTGCTGTGGAAAACATCCTGCCTCGTCCCAGTGCCCAAGAAGGCACACCCCACTGTCCTGAATGACTTCAGACCTGTAGCGCTAACATCCCACATCATGAAGACCCTGGAAAGGTTAGTCCTCGCTCACCTCAGACCCCTGGTGTGTTCATCAATGGACCCCCTGCAGTTTGCATACCAGCGCAACATCGGGGTGGATGATGCAATCATCTACCTTCTGCAGAGGGCCTACTCTCACCTGGACAACGCAGGTTGCACTGTGAGGGTCATGTTTTTTGACTTCTCCAGTGCCTTCAATACCATTCAGCCCCTGCTACTGGGTGAGAAGATGAGGAGGATGAAAGTGGAAGCACCCTTAGTCTCCTGGGTCACGGACTACCTGACCGGTAGGCCACAATTTGTGCGACTACAGAGCTGTGTGTCAGAACGGGCAGTTAGCAACACAGGGGCCCCCCAGGGTACGGTCCTGTCCCCCTTCCTGTTCACCCTCTACACCTCAGACTTCAGATATAACTCTGAAACATGCCACCTACAGAAGTTCTCGGATGACTCTGCTATTGTAGGGTGCATCAGGGGTGGGCAGGAGGAGGAGTACAGGAGCACAATCAGTGACTTTGTGTTGTGGTGTGAGCAGAACCACCTTCAGCTCAACATCAGCAAAACTAAGGAGATGGTGGTGGACTTCAGGAGAACCAAGGCACAACTGACTGCAGTCCCTATAAAGGGGATGGATGTGGAAATGGTTGAGTCATACAAGTTCTTGGGGGTCCATATGGACAACAGACTGGAATGGGCTGGTAACACCGGGGCCCTGTACAAAAAGGGCCAGAGCCGACTCTACTTTCTGAGGAGGCTCAGGTCCTTCAACGTGTGCAGTAAACTACTGCATACCTTCTACCAGTCTGTGGTGGCCAGTGCCATCTTTTTTGCAGTGGTGTGCTGGGGAGCAAACATCAAAGCCGGTGATGCTTCTCGGGTAAATAAGCTGATCAGGAAGGCTAGCTCTGTCCTGGGGATGAGCCTTGACACTCTAGAGGAGGTGGCGGAGAGACGGATCCTGGCCAAACTGCTGGCCATCATGGACAACGTCACCCACCCTCTGCACGCTATGGTTATGACGCAGAGGAGCTCTTTCAGTCACAGACTGATCCCACCACAGTGTGCCAGAGAGCGCCACAGGAGGTCCTTCCTGCCGGCGGCTATGAGACTATATAATGCCTCACCGGGGTGCCGTGCCGTCGGCAACATAGATCTGGAACTGTTGGGGTGCTAGGACCTAGTTTAACAATTATGCATCCATCCGTGAGTAACTCTGTTCCGTCAGCACTCATCCACTCAGGACCTACTTATTCATACAGGTCTGTATATACATACCCATGTACAGTTGTTATATTATATCACATGCAATATTGTAAGTAATTATTGGACCTAGGCATTCACTCAGGAATGCATATTAGTATCCTGCCAGTTGCACCTTTTCTCATTGCTTTTAGTATATCAAATGTGCAATAAGTGCAGTTGTCTGTAATTAAACCCTGCACACTAAGGACTGTATTTTAAGGGAATTACTATTATTACCCCAATGATATCATACACACATTTAGCTATTAAAGTATCTCTTCCTGTCATTTACCTGTACAGTTTGTGTAAACATGCAAGTATTCACTTATCTGTAAATATAACTGTATACCTAACTGTACAGCTAATTTAACCATGCAAAATTTTCACTTACCTGTTCATTTACCCATTCTGTCTATTAAGTAAACTATTATTACCCTCGCTCATATCATACGCATTAGCTACTGAAGTATTTCTCTGCCATCAACCTGTATAGTATAGTTAACCATCCAACATCCACCAATGTATAGTGTACATATTCAGCCAACCACTCATACTACGCAATGTCCTTTTATAGCTTTTTTTTGCACTCCAGATATCCTGTATTTCTATACTTTTTCATACTGCCGCTCTATGTATCATGTACCATGTATCTGTCTTTTGTGTACTTTCGTTGTGGCATTTTGCACCTGCCCTGTGTTTTTGTTGTAGCTGCTTGATAATGAAATTTCCCCCCCGGGGGATCAATAAAGTACCTATCTATCTATCTATCTATCTATTTTTGGTTTGGGTGTTATCACTGTGCTTTCAACCATTTAAAAGACCAACAAAGTTCAAATGGTAATACAATGTCAAATATTTTGAAAGCAATTGTTTTTCTGGAAGATGTACTGAGACATTTTCCCTACATTTACCCCCACGTGGGCCAGCCCCCTAGCAATTTGAGTTCAACCAATGAGCTACAGTCCCTCACCATTTGCAAGAGGAACATCATGAACAAAAAGCAGCGCAAGAGAGAGAGAAATTATGTGGTGTTCATATCTGCACATATGTGACGTCATTTTCGGGGAAAGGTTTTGGCTCTTGAGCGCTACTTTCAGAACCACTGGCTAAAAAGTATACAAAAGTACATAAAATAATCTCTTTAACTTAGATATGTGGTTGGGATGGAGACATGAATCCAACATATTAATCATTAACTTGAAGATTACATTTGAAATCAACCAAAGCTTGAAACCCTAAGCCTATATGTAGTGTCTATTTTTAGATGAACCCTGAGTTGAATTGAAAAAATAGCTGTTGATGACTTTCCAAATGCTATATAGGCCTAAATAAATCATATAATTAACTCTGTTAAACCTACCCTTTGGAATGACTTTGATAGCAACAGTGAATATGTATAATAACACATTGGTAGTAGTCAGTGAGGCGCTGCCCAACTTATTTATATTACTGTATGTATAAAACGTTGGAGATCTGACGTTGTTTCAAAGGTACACTTCAACATATTTCATGTGTTGAAAATTGGTTAGAATGATGACATAATCCTGTGGTTTTAAATGTCAGCCTAAAAACAGTTGATTACTTTTTATTTGATTCAATGTATTTTCCATATAGTTTCCACGTCACCATACGTTGATAAATGAAGTTGAAACAATGTTGATTCAAACAGTTTGTGCCCAGTGGGATGGTATTTCATTAGGAATGTGAACAGTAACAAATGGCGTTTTGATATTTGGGGTGACACAAATATAATAAAGCCAACAAAACGGTGTAATGATGACATGACACTTTGTTACAGCCTGGTTCATCCTTGGGAGCAATTTCCAAACGCCTGTACAAAAAATAGTTTGCAAGTATAAACACCATGGGACCATGCAGCCGTCATACCGCTCAGGAAGGAGACATGTTCTGTCTCCTAGAGATGAACGTACTTTGGTGTGAAAAGTGCAAATCAATCCCAGAACAACAGCAAAAGACCTTGTGAAGATGCTGGAGGAAACAGGTACAAAAGTATCTATATCCACAGTAAAACGAGTCCTATATCGACATAACCTGAAAGGCCGCTCAGCAAGGAAGAAGCCACTGCTCCAAAACCGCCATAAAAAAGCCAGACTATGGTTTGCAACTGCATATGGGGACAAAGATCGTACTTTTTGGAGAAATGTCCTCTGGTCTGATGAAACAAAAATAGAACTGTTTGGCCATAATGACCATCTTTATGTTTGGAGGAAAAAGGGGGAGGCTTGTAAGCCGAAGAACACCATCCCAACCGTGAAGCATCATGTAGTGGGGGTGCTTTGCTGCAATAGGGACTGGTGCACTTCACAAAATAGATCAATCAATCAAATGTATTTATAAAGCGCTTTTTACATCAGCCGATGTCACAAAGTGCTATACAGAAACCCAGCCTAAAACCCCAAACAGCAAGCAATGCAGATGTAGAAGCACGGTGGCTAGGAAAAACTCCCTAGAAAGGCAAAACCTAGGAAGAAACCTAGAGAGGAACCAGGCTCTGAGGGGTGGCCAGTCGTCTTCTGGCTGTGCCGGGTGGAGATTATAACAATTCATGGCCATTAAGGCCAGTTCTTTCTCCAAGATGTTCAAATGTTCATAGATGACCAGCAGGGTCATGAGGAAGGAAAAGGAAAGGAAAGTTATTTGTATATATTGAAGCAACATCTCAAGACATCAGTCAGGAAGTTAAAGCTTGGTTGCAAATGTATCTTCCAAATGGACAATGACCCCAAGCATAATTCCAAAGTTGTGGCAAAATGGCTTAAGGACTTTTTATTGTGGGAAGCTTGTGGAAGGCTGCCCGAAACGTTTGACCCAAGTTAAACAATTTAAAGGCAATGCTACCAAATACTAATTGAGTGTATGTAAACTTCTGACTCACTGGGAATGTGATGAAAGAAATAAAAGCTGAAATAAATCATTCTCTCTACTATTATTCTGACATTTCACATTCTTAAAATAAAGTGGTGATCCTAACTGACCTAAAACAGGGACTTTTTACTAGGATTAAATGTCAGGAATTGTGAAAAACTGAGTTTAAATGTATTTGGCTAAGGTGTATGTAAACTTCCGACTTCAACTGTAGATAGTTTCCTCTAGGGATGAAAGAAATATCCTCTTCCTCTGCCCCTCTTTCTCATAGTCTCTACAGTTACCATTATTCTTGCTATAAATTATTCCACAAAGTGAATTACACTTGCTTTTCACTTCACCAAGCAGGTTTGATTAATTCTAAGGCACAACACATCATCTCAAGAAATCTTCACCGTGATTCCAGCCGCTGTTTCTTTGCCGTTTAAAAAACTTCAAATCATGTTCATTGCCTCACTATTAAAATGTGTAAATCATACCTGCCATTTGGGAGATGCATAGCACAAGCCCCTCTCACTTTATTTATTTATGTCTCTCACCGCTCAGTCTCTCCAACACTTTCTATCTCTCTCCTGTAAATCAAACAACCCCATGTGACAGGTGATGCAGATTTCCCACAAGTCAGCGGTGCACAAACATCCATCCAGGAGAGTAGTGTATTACCGTCAAACCTGATGGCATGATGGCCTCTGTGAAACTAATAAACAGCTTCATTCACCCAACGATATTGCTCCTTTTCATGAGTGTTCTGTCTCTCTTTTCTCTCCCTCTCCTGTCACAAATTCATCCCCCTGCACCTCTCCGCCAGAATCAGAGTTACCCATAAATCACTGCTGTTGTCTAACGCAATCCATTTGCCCAGAACACGGGTTGGCTGTTGCAGGAATTAGGTCAGAAATAATCTGCAGGGCGACGGAGCCTCGCTAGTCATGATGCTGCAGGGTAATGTATAGCCATTAGCACAGAGAGGGAGATCCCTTGGACGATGTCAGCTGTGTGTGCGTGCGTGCGTGCGTGCGTGCGTGTGTGTGTGTGTGTGTGTGTAATTCATGTAAAATCATAATTCATGATGGTTTTTGTTTTGATTTAGTTCATTTTGGAGTCAAAGATAATAGTTTCAGTATAGTTTACGTTTTTAAAACGCGTTTGTTAATTATTTAATATTTTTCATGATTCGTTTGGTTTTAGTTCACTATAATAACCTTGGTAGAATAAATCTAAGCTCCAGGGTTGGCCCCATTCTTGTAGGCCTACGTTATGATGTATTATCTAATATTGTACAGTACACAGTTGTTACAACTAGACTGTAGTCCTGCAATAGAGAATGAAACCGCTACCAATTGGGCCTACAACAATCAGCGATATATATGTTTCACCCTATAAACACTCAGTGGTATGCCATTTCAAAACATGTTTCTTGGTCAGAAAGCATTTGCTAATCTGTTAACAAGTATTTTTCACTGTAAGCGATACAGTGGTGGATAGCTTGAAAAGGAAAAAAAATCACACAATGACGCGGTGAGTCTTGAACTTAAACAATAGCACAGATTATTACATTACATTCCTGTATTGCACCCTTCAAATGTCAGAATATGCCGCCATTGGCTCTGATTGGCTGCTGGTGGTGTACATCTCTTTCCCCTCCCCCTGCAATAGGTTGAGCGGACCAATGAGTTGACACTCTCATAAATTCACATTGTCTAACTTGCCAAAGGAAATGAGTCTTTGTGTTTAAGACAGGCAACATAAAAATAACCAAAGCGTTTGCCAAGATCTTATAACTCATTGTGTGCCCATGGTTGAGGAGAAGCAGCATATAAACCCATCTGCAGCGAGTAACATTGAGGTGGAAGGATACACCTGTAACACATAGATCATTCTGGAACTGTAGTCCCCTTTTTGGAAAAACACGTTGTTAGTAACACTGTTAGTAGTAGGCAAATTAGCACTTGTTACACCAGACCTATGAGGCTTAGAGTACAGAACGTTGTTCACATTTGACAAATATGTTGAATACAGAAAAACAGTGTCCTTCATTTTTTATTTTGGCGTACTGGAAGTTACGACACTGGCTAAGAGGGTGTTTTAATATTACTGTTCATCTTCAGAGGCCTAGTTAGTTGCAGAGTAATATTTTTACAAGAGAGTTTGGCCAACTGTAGCTGGACGTCATGTTGATTGAAACTTCCATGGCAGAAAATTATCCAGAAAACAGAACAAGTATAGGTTTGACTTAATCATCTTTGAGCTGCAGTGTGAATATTTTTTAATGAATAAGCTATTTTATATAACCATTGTACATATGAAATTCGTTTTCCTTTCCTGATTTTTTCAAAAACTGGATTGAATGCCACAATTGACTTAAATAAATGTGAAAAACGGGAAATGTACAATAAATCCAAACCCATGTTTCATTGATATAGAAAATGTATTGAATTAGCAGTTTATATGGTAGGTCTGTGATTACAATAAAAACAATAACATTTCCCCCAAATGGAAGCAAGTCTGCACTTCCCTATTCCCAAATGTATAAACCCAATCTATTCCAGTATTTTAACAGATTAAGGTAGTTGGACCTAAATATTTCATATTCACATTCGCATTCAATTTGAAATTTTTTGAACGCATCCATAATTCATTTAGGAAGCATAGTTCACTTGATTACATGTGTATTGCAGTGTCTAAATTCCAGCAATTTAACGTGTTAAACCAGGGAGATGAACGCTAAATTAAGGTACAAAATAAGTATTATATACACATGGTGTATTTTATACATATAGAGAAGCGTGTTGCTTTCTTGTTAAACATACAGTTACTGCATAATAAGACATATATATTTCTTGTTAAACATACAGTTACTGCATAATAAGACATATATATTTCTTGTTAAACATACAGTTACTGCATAATAAGACATATATATTTCTTGTTAAACATACAGTTACTGCATAATAAGACATATATATTTCTTGTTAAACATACAGTTACTGCATAATAAGACATATATATTTCTTGTTAAACATACAGTTACTGCATAATAAGACATATATATTTCTTGTTAAACATAGAGTTACTGCATAATAAGACATATATATTTCTTGTTAAACATACAGTTACTGCATAATAAGACATATATTTCTTGTTAAACATACAGTTACTGCATAATAAGACATATATATTTCTTGTTAAACATACAGTTACTGCATAATAAGACATATATATTTCTTGTTAAACATACAGTTACTGCATAATAAGACATATATATTTCTTGTTAAACATAGAGTTACTGCATAATAAGACATATATATTTCTTGTTAAACATACAGTTACTGCATAATAAGACATATATATTTCTTGTTAAACATACAGTTACTGCATAATAAGACATATATATTTCTTGTTAAACATAGAGTTACTGCATAATAAGACATATATATGTCTTGTTAAAAATACAGTTACTGCATAATAAGACATATATTTTCAGCAATAAAATGATATAATAGTCATGAGTTATGGCAGACATAAGAAAGTACTGTCGTTCGCTAACGCGTTATTTTTGTGGACCGTCACAGGCATCGAGTCAATATTCAATCTTGTTATACAGATTGTACAGTGGTAACCCTTGTAGGCTGCTGCCAGGGTAGTATAGTGGCGTTGGAAAAGCAATAGATCTTGGAACTGGTACACGGAGCAGGGAGCTATCCCTAAAAACAAGCGGCATTCCGACCAGTGTTTGTGCGGATGCGTGTGCCATGTTCGCAGCCTCCAGTTCCGCCGACAGTTGTCGCTTCCATTTGTTCCTGCGGTTCTGAAACCACGTCTTCACCTGCGTTTCTGTTAGCTGTAGACTGGATGCCAAGCAGGCTCGCTCGGAGCTGCTCAAATACCTCTTCATATCAAACGTGGACTCGAGCTGGTAAACCTGACTCCGCGAGAAGACGGTGCGAGTCTTCTTCTTGGACGAGTTACTCTGCTTGTCCGCACCGTCTGTCTGTCTCTCCTCGGAAATAGGTGACATAGGATTGCATGGTCTATCTTGTTCCTCTTTGTAATCCTGCAGCAGAGGCCGTGTCATGTGCGGTCGCCGTGGAATCCCGTCACGGCCTGAAATAAATCCCTTGGTTGCACCTGCATTGGGGGAAAAAGACCAGTATAAAGGTGCGTTGGACATAAAATATTTCAACAAACTGATTTACCAATGTCCTCCTCGATATCATCTATAGCCTACCAACATTGGTAAATGTTGTAGGCCTACCCTCTAGATGAATGCCTCAACATAAACTAGGCTACTGGACACTTTAGAGTATTGCCTTTAGATCAGCTTATCAATAGGTTTCACACTTATTTTTCAAATGCTTTGTTTAGGCCTACCCAGGTTTGTAGAACATCCCTATTAAAACAAGAACATTATTCGATACTCGGTACAAGAGTGAATTAAGTGTGAACTTTGACTCATTAATTCACCGTTGAAAGGTTGTAAGTGGCCTTTTAAATAAACAATTGAATATGACTCTGCCTGCCGCACAACATTAATTAAATCAGGTTACATTTAACGCTCAATTGACGAGATGTAGTGCAGTCATTGTGAAAACATGTTTAATCAATTAGAATACTCGATTAAATGTGGAATGACTGGGGAAACATCCTGTTAATTATTTAACCTTTCCTCTGTTCACTGATGTAGCAGTAATACGACACATTAAACAAAGTGAAGTGATAGCCTACCTATCTGCAGTCACAAACAGGCAACTATAGAGTTATCGAAGTTTAAAATATTAAACAGCAACCAGTAATAGGCTACGTTAGTCTACTGTCGACCCATTATTAGGCTACAATAATTATTTTCGAAGGCAAAAAGTCAGCGAGGAAAATAAATTCAAGAAAAATCTATCTTATAGCGAAAATGATTACGTTTTACGCACAACACAAATTACATTCAGTAATCTACTCACCTAAACATGAACAATTAAGTGGTTGATGTTGGTTGCATGCCTTGCTGTGACCAGGATGCGAGCAGAAATGGTCCTCCCCACCGCTGCACTCCTCTTCCGAAGACACCGACAGCGAGCGCGTCCTCGCCAGCTGCAGTCCCTTGGAACTCGCCTTCGCCTCCGACCGTGGCTTCTCCGACGACTTGCCCAATATCGACTGAATGGTGAAGGTGGAAATCGTGGCCGACGAGCACTTGCTTCCGCTGTCTTCTGTGGTACTCATTCTCGACTCATAACAGTAAGATAAGGCTATATCGTATAGTTGTTGTATTATTTTGTATTTACTTATTATTTGTCTGTGAGGACTCCTTGTGTAAGAGTTTGGAATGAGTCTTTTTTTAGTAAAACCTTTTTTAGAAATTGAGGTGCTTGGGTTGTTTTTTCCTGGAGCTCAGGGAACATGAATGTATTCCTGGTCTAATTCCACGCGCTCTGAGCTAAAGGCAGTATTGTGGCGTTGCCTCATTAGCATGTAGGTAAGCCCCGCGTGGGCCAATCACACGCTCAAACTAAGCCCGGAAATTTCAAACCCATGTTGAGGTTCTGAGATAGGATGAGAGGAGATAAGGACACATATGTACAGGAAGTCGTGTAGTCCATTTTACGTCCCTATTTGAATCCGATAGTGAAGGCCTTGTGGCACAGGCAAATCACACGTAAGGCTATTAAATTGCTTCAGAAAAATACAGCACAAGACGTTTTGCATAGGCATTATATCCATCGACTTTCATTTAGAAACTGATGCAACATGTCTCTTAATATAATCTACTTTCAATTACATTGGACGTTTGGTTGAAAAGGGAGAATTGTTCAGGCTATGAATTTGGTGCAGGTAAAGGTTTCTAATTTTCGAGTCTAATGTTGTGTGTTTTTTTTTTGTGTTATTTATATATTGACACAACTTGAACTGTAGCAAATTACTTACCTAATACGTGGGCCTGGTTCACAATTCAAGAGGACAGGCTGGGGATGAATTTCCCAATCATGAGTCTATGAGAAAATGTGAAACAGGTGCAACCATGGAAGCCACCGTCTTTTTAACGATGAGATGTAGTGGTTTTTCTTTCACCTTTTTCCAATCACAAGTATTCAATATTTTGTTGATGGAATTTTACAAATTAATATTGCCAGAAATAGGCCTACCCCTATTATTTCCCCTGCAAGACTTATAGTGTTGAAGTGAATGGAAATAATAATATTCGACATGTTCTACATCGGCATCGTGTTTGGTTTGGTCTCCCTTTGCTTATTATTATAGATGTAGACTATAATTTAAACCTTTTCACTGACTAGTGTAAAAAATACTTTTCCCTCAAAGAGCAAACCCCATATCCCTAACACAATTAGTTCAAATGGAATAATAGCATACCATTGACACACCCTCGGGAGAGAAATGCACACCATGCTATTACAGGCCACTGTAGACACAAGTACCGCACAATGACTTCATTGAAGGAATGGAACGTATTTTATTTGCATTGTGCATGGTAAATTAGATAATCCAATATATAGTTATAGAACTAATACGGAACCTTAACAATTTTATCCAGAAAATAATAAACTCATTCCACGTCCATTATCTGCGATTAGGAATTAATTTGATCATTACTACACAGCTAATCTACCCCGCGTGGAGTAGAGGCCTACTAATTGATTGACTAATTGATTGGAGGGCGGGGGCGCGCCCCACTTCCTCCCCTGCTCCTCCTCTCTCTCTGGCTGTGTCTGGCGGGGCAGCTGCGTTGCTCGAGTGCGCAGTTCTAGCACATTATCTCTCTTTACTGCTTTCTAAGGGTACCCAGACACATTACAAACGG
This sequence comes from Thymallus thymallus, assembly GCA_023634145.1. NCBI lineage: Eukaryota > Metazoa > Chordata > Actinopteri > Salmoniformes > Salmonidae > Thymallus > Thymallus thymallus. Next base: position 46,659,602 of record CM042388.1, read on the forward strand.
TCAGCTTTAATCATAATGTCAGCGCCCTAAACCTCATGCTGCTGCGCCAAGGGAGGGGTTGACGACCCCAGCCTTTCTCCTTATTCTGTTCAATATTGTTTTGTATTGTGGTTTTGTTCGTCCTTTGATAGGAGGAAGGAGTAACAGGATGACGATGATTATGATGAAGACGATAATAAAGACGATGATGAAGACGATGATGAGGGTGCTGATGAGGGTGCTGATGAAACCCCTCGTATGATTGTCAAGAACCCATATGTCCACCGAGACGTAGACTAGCTACATTTACTGGGGTAATATATGAGGGCAGCCAGATTGCGCTGGATTTACGGTGACTACACATGAGGCGTGAAATCTGCCATGACAGTTAAATGGGCTGATTGTATACGCGCTCTTTTCAAACAAAGACCTTTGTCAAAAGCAGCAATGTCTTTTTAAAGCTTATACATATCCTTAACAAGAAATCATCATTACATAATTAACACAAATTAAACTCCATAGGCATGAGGATGTTATTTAAACAAATCTGAAGATACTTTTCATGATAGCCTATCAAAAGAAAAGCAGGACAATTGCATTATAATTCATTGTAGGCATATATTCCCGCCGAAAGGTAATTGTGTCATTCATATTTATTTTAACGTTTCTGAAGATCCTGTATTCACCTCTCTGATTTGCAGTCATTTTATATCCATGACGTTTTTACATTTTACTTATAGAAAACCTGTTCAGAAACAGCATTGCGCGGTCTAAGTTCGTGCTCTATCACAATGATAGGTGTTGTATTGTAGCCCTACCGCAATAACAGAACATGCTCTTTACTATGGGAACAGTGTCTTAGAAAGACAGATGAAGTTATGAGCAGCTTTGATCTAAGAATCAAGCTTCGATAAATATTAAACAAAGACCCCTACACGTGTGTATTATGATGTATGATGTGTCCAACTCTAAAATAAGGAAATTACCAGAGAAAATGATATCAATACATTTTCTAAGTATAAACGTTAATTATGTTTCGATTTTCATTCAAGGATCAAGCCCAGCTCTTTTTTTTAGAGAGAGAGAGAGAGAGAGAGAGAGAGAGAGAGAGAGAGAAGCAGAGCGGGAACCCTGGAGGTGTAGGCTGCAATTTATGTAATCTTCGGCTGGAAATGAATTGGGTAATTTATTGGAAAACAGAAAGTCAAGAAGATTGGATCAGTATAGCCTATCCAAGGGCTCCTATCCATCAAGTTCCAATTAACAACCTCACCATCGAGTTTTAATGTCTTTCCAATCTACTGGCCTGATAGACTCATCAATTCCTCGGGGAGAAATTAAGAAAATCGACCGCCCCTTGGCGTTTCGGTGTCATTCTTCACAGCAACTATATGTCAAATTAAAAACACAATTAACATTTAAACTGTTCCAATCAGACGGTGTCCCGCAACCTATGTTTCACTTAATAGAACTTTTATGAAAATCTTGATTCTCGCATTCAATCACGAAGCAAATGGGATACTAGTATAAAGATGAACGTTTCCTAAAAAATAAGTGCATCCAGAAAGTGTTGTGCAAAGGCCCGTGCCCTGGCGTTGACATGTGGTTTTTAGGCTTCTATAGGCCATAACAACATGCATAAAGCTGTCTTTTTACTAAGATGATCAAATATGTACAACTTGGCAGAGCATTCATCCAAACTTGGCAGCAAGCAACAGAAAACATCTTCTCATACATCTCCGAATTTGATTTCCCAGGTCGAATTACCTGGTAAAATAAGGGTAAAAAAAATGATGATATTAGATGAATTTGAAGCATCCACTTCTCACCTCTATAGCACATTAAAATATTTGCATTGGACATTTGAAGTTATAGAAGTATATTCATGTAGGCTAATGTACGAATTGTTTATACATTGCCACAAGCCTGCATACACTTGTAAATAACATGGAATAATTTTGTCAATTATGTATCAAATAAAAACGTTTAATGCCAAAGGGAAAATACAAGTTTTCCTGACTAATGCAATTTGCATCATCATGATGTGGCCTGTGACTCTTGAAAGTCCAATACATTTAAAACTGGACTTCTGACATGCAAAACATTTTGTTACTGTATCAACAATAGACTAATGAAAAAAATACCAAAAGCTAGTTTTTGAGTGGATTTTCCCTTTAAGCTCAATTAACATAATTATGCCTACTGTAAATAAATTACAGCGCAATATCGCTACAGATATTTGCATGAATCACACACGGGTGAACAGATGCTCAGGGTTTCAGGAAAGGGCTGAAAATAATTAAGCTGTTGGCACTTGATCAGCACTCAACTTTCCTGCAGTTATGTCCCTTGCCCTGTTCCTGCAAATGTAGGCTACTTTATCCTATTTTTTTCTCTCGCGCCCCTTCTACTACAACACATAAATATGTTCTACAAATGGAAATTATCGAGTTGTCATTTTTTCAATTTATGCATGCAAATCAAGGTCATGAGCGCAAAAAAATCTGCCCGTGAACAATGCCCTTATTTGTAACAATATTTGAGACGTTTGTAGATCAATATGTGTTAGAGGAAGAACGCCATGTATACCAATCTATTCATTCTCTGTAATGGGTCCATGTTGAGTTTGCATGATATAATACGTCAATACATGAGTGATTATCAGACGATACTTGAATGCGCTCTTTGTCTAGTGATGCGGTCATAATAGAGTAGCTACTGGTTTGTTTTCTGTTTTCGATAACTGCATTAGACAACATCAGAAAATGACCTTTTGAGGCAAAGCGTTGACTGGTTTCTACTCAGCTGGAAGGAATGCTGAATAAAATAACAAAGTAGGCCTAATCTTCAATAGTAATTGCATAGTCGTTGCATATTGATATTTATATTATTCCACCATTGTAGATAATACAAGTATTAAATATTTCGCTACTTCAAAACTTAATATTTGGCTAATGTTGCAGCTAATGTCATTTGAATGTTGCAGCTAATGTCATATAATAACTTTTTCACAAGAACCAAAGGTTTTCTACTCAAGATAAATGTATATCTCCGAATAGCTCTACGTCTACGTCATAAACATTCCACAGGTGAATTGTTGGCATGCGCCAGCACTGCAGAGACATTGGCATTGGTGTGTGAATATCCAGAAGTAACCAAACGAAACCCTTGGAACATGAAACCGAATTGAGCAAACCCTAACTCTAGGCCTTTACATTTTGCTGACCCACCTGAAACAAACATAGCCAAAATTACCAATACAACCATTATGTCAAAGACAAATTGCATAGTTGGTGGGCTAATTGCACCTGTCCAGTAGTATACCGTTAACGAAGAAGGACATAGAAGCTGCATCCTCAAGTAATACGATTATCATTGCGAAATTAAACGTATACGTTTTTAAATGAAATGTTAAAATTAGCCTGGAGCTACGCACGCACGCACACACGCACACACACACGTACGTCGCACGCACGCATACGTATTCACACACACACACACACGCACATTTTTGAACAGCCTAGTATTTTAGGGAATGCCATTTTTTAAAATCTTGAATAGACTACATTACCCGATAATTTTTCCAAGATGGTGGCAATTACGCATCTAATTGACCGACACATTTTTTTAAAACGTAAAACAACTTTAAAGTGCGTAACAGCAGGTTGATTAAGCACGTGCTCATGGGGTAGGCCTACCTGTATTTACAGTCAATATGGAGAGAAATTTAAATGTGAACTATTTACTAATTATTAAAGCAAATATTTAAAAAGTTTGTGTGGTTTTAAAAGCGGTTTGTGAAGTTGCGCCAATGTATATGGATAATGCTTAATTTTGATTAATTCTGACTAATATTGATTAATCATGATTAATAGTATCCTTCGGCTACATGGTCCAGACATATTTTCCACCTTGTTGGGTTCCAAGGATAAATGTTTCAATATACTGTATATAATATGTCTAGCATCCTAATTGTAATAATCTTATTCAGTCAACCACCGCTATCTATGGCAGTGTGTCTCCGAGGAGTTTCGGCCACGTGGTCTGCCAGACCAGTAGCACTAGTTGTTAGATAGACCCAGTCGAGCCTCTGTAATGGGAATTGACTTATGATCAGACACAGTATTTAGGCAGAATATCCTCTTCTTTGTATATGCCAGGAGCATATTGATTTCATCTCACACAAGCCACAACAATTACATTGGGTATATAATACAGATTTGATGGAAAGTTTTATTGTTTGTTTAGTTATATTAATTTTCATTATGCAACAAAAAATCCTGTTGATGAAGACGTTTTGAAAGTCGACAATAGCCTAATTTGTTTGGGAGGCAAACAGGCAAAATTAGAAATGTCAGAATGCCCGGGCATATGTAGACTACACCTAATTACGTCATTGTGTATTCTTGAGTACGCACTGATTTGAAATATTGAATAACCTCCATTTATTTCACAACAGAATTCAGCAATACAATATCAAAACTTGGTTTTCTGTACAAAGGAATATCATCAACTGGTAGCTCATTTCTTTTACTCGATTCAATATATCCATATACATTTGTACACCATGTTAATGTTTGAAAAACACAAAAAGCAATGACATTCAATTCTTAGTTGTGCTATAAGGACATTGTCGAGCAAGCATACATTAGAATCAGTACATCAAAAACAATAAGCCTATAAGATACAACTATATTGTACATAAAACAGTGTATATTGATTGTCCCCTGTTAAAGCGCTTTGAGTAAAAATAGAATGTTCGATAATCTGCTCGATATTCCTAAATAGTTGAGAAAAGAGAAGAAAAAACTATGAAATTAATGGGTCTATCACATAACTTGGGGTCAAATGCTAGTGCTTAGAGTATTGGCCATATCAAAATCACATTGTCCACTATAAAACGAGCCAATGTTACCGAATTGTCATAACACACCAAAATAAATAGAAATGACACAAAAGTAACTCCAGTGTAATTTCCAGAATGTTATGGTTCTGCGCGGTGAAAACAGGCTCGCTGAAATGTATCTTGGGGCAGTGTGAACTGGATAGTCTGGATAGCGGAAATTATCTCAAAGCTGCTATAATAATAAAAGGCCTAATAATAATAATAGGCTTAATTATAATTATTATAACAATAATACTTTTAAAATGAATAATAACAATATGCTAATGATGTAAAATCATACAAGATAAAATGTAAACTACACTGTAATATAAAAGGTCCTCTTTGACAGAAAGAAAGTCTCTTTTTTATTTTTATTTTCTTCTTAACAAAAATATTGTCTTAGTTTGATTGTGTAGTGTTCTGTACGAGTTAGGAGTATAGATAACAACTTGTTGTTTTTCAGACCGGTCGGAGTAGCGGCACAGAGGTGACTATTGGGTGTGAGTAATAGAGGTGGTGAGGGAAGGTGAGGAGCGGCTGGCTCACAGGCACGTTCCCGTTCGCACTGCCAGTCTCTGAGGCAGAGTTCTCGTGGTAGAGGATGGGCACTCGCACTATCCTCTGTGCCGCGGCATGGCTCAGATTGGCAGCCTCTAGTTCAGCGGCAAGCTGCCTCTTCCATTTATTTCTTCTGTTCTGGAACCAAATCTTTACCTGGGTCTCTGTCAGATGCAAAGACGCAGCCAATCCGGCCCTCTCCGAACTGCTCAAGTAGCGCTTCATGTCAAATGTGGACTCGAGCTGAAACACCTGACTCCGGGAGAACACTGTGCGGGTTTTCTTTTTTCGACATGCTTTCTTGTCCCCGCCGTCCTCGTTTTTCTTCCAGTCGTCTACCCCACTGTCTTTCTTTGTGTCCTCAGGATCACTCTCTTCAAGAACTATTTCATCACCACTTTTGTTGTCCTCGTCTTCTTTTGCGTCTGGGTCCGATTTGAGCACCAGGTCTGGCGAGTCGCGATCCGTGCCCGAGGTTGGAGAGGAGTCTCTTGCTCTTGCCTTCTCGGCAACTGAAATGACGACAGGAAATAATGGGTTATAAACATGGCTTCATGTTCAACAGCTCGTTGACACTGGATATGCTTTAGCAAATATATTAAAATAACAGTTTGCTATACCATTCACAATGCCCTAACTTTGAATGAAATAGTTATCCAAAGTCACAAAATATGGATTTAGTTCAAGAATGAATGTCCTTGTTGGAATGTCCTTTGGCAGATGAAAGCTCAAGCCATATCACATGATACGTTTTCTGATAGTGTAGAACGAAGAGAAAGGGAAGATAATCTGATGTGCATGGATTTACCTTCGGATCTGTGTAGATGACTGGCTGCGCTGAGTGTGTAGGGATACCACCATGCCGAGGCTCGCTCCAGATAGTGCGCCGGTAAGGCAAACCTCTGTGTTGGTAACTCAAAGCGAGGAAAGTTGAAGTCCCCGACCTGGGATAGAGAAAAGCCTCCTTCCAAAGCTACCTTTGCCGAGGCGAGGATGGGCTTGGGTTTGGATGGTTTATTATCACAGTTCAGCAAGTTCTTAATGAAGAAGGGAGAGTCTTTCACCGGAGTGCACGTCTCTTGCGCCGTCTCGGGCATTGCTGCTTGGAGGTTGTGGTCCGAATGCCTTAGACCACAAAACGTAAGTGTTAAAATACTTAGAAACAGTGATATTATTAAAATAGAAGACTGGTAATGTCCCTTCTTTGCGGCGTTTTAAATGCGGAATATGTCTTGATTACCAGATGATCGAGAACGTCAAACATAAAATACACATCAGAAAAGTAAATAGTCTTCAGAGAGAACCAAATAATATCGATATTGCATCCAAGTCTTGTGCGTTCCTTTGTCAAAATGCAACCGTGTCCACCGCGTCAGTCTGGCGCCGGATGTTAATGATGAAATAAAAATGTCATCCAAGTTAAATGCGGAAAGTATACGGCGATTGGGCATGTACAATGGCAAATGGGATTAAGGAAGAGATGGGAAGTAGAACGAGGGGGAAGAGAGACGAGCATAGAGAGAGAGCGAGGTAGAGAAAGAGGGGGTGTAGGCTACACGATAACAACGAAGTCCACCCTAACTTTGCGCTTTGGCTGCAGGCTGTAGCGTTCTGGTGTTATTGGTCTTATATAGTCCAATTAGGTAGCAAATGAGGACAGGGTTGTTAGCACAAAAGGAAATGTTTGGCACGAGCTTCATTGGAAGTAGACTACAATAGACACGTTTATCTCACAGAATTGTGAGATGCAGGGTTTGGCGAGATCATTTTTAAATATAAAAAATTATAGTGAATTTGAATTGGGGGATTTTGAGGTTGTGGTCTGATTCCTAGTTATCCATAATATAGCCTAGATTCAGAAAGAGCAAGATATGGATTTACATTCATTTCCTTCCAGGTGTCATGTTTTGACACAATTTGGAGTGAATTAGACTTTTTCCCCCATGGACTATCTGCCAACATTTCTATTGAAAAGGGTTGCAAATTATGTACACATTATAACTAGGCCTATAACAAAAGGTTTACAGAATAAGCCATATGTATGTCAATTTATATATAGCCTAATTAAATACTGTTTATTGTGAATTGGATGCTTATGTTTAATCACTTGCCTAGTCAAGTTGAAATTATTTGCATTGCTTATTGGGACACAAAGGCTCATGGGATGCATGTTCCTGAAATGTGTGTATTCCTATGCTATAACATAGGTTTACCTCAATAAAGGTAAACCATACAAAATTCAGACACAGTTTATGAATTTCCCCCTAATTAGTACAATTAAAACCAGTGATTTAATAAGAAGAGTCCTCTGTGTTTACATTGTTTCATCAGAGATCTGAACACTGTTTTCGAAGTGTCAATTGTTTTTGCAGATTCATTTAGAAATTCATTCGGAAATGGTCGCATAAACAGTCAAGGTTAGCCAACTTTAAGCTTAAAATATGTAATCAATGAGCAATTCTAATCATATTTCTACTTTAAAAATATATATATATTTAACCTTTATTTAACTAGGCAAGTCAGGTAAGAACACATTCTTATTTACAATGACGGGCTACACTACTTAATGGATTTCTAAAATGTTTCTGTGTTGCATAGTCATCCGTTTTGACCAAATCGGATTTTGTTCATTCATTCCTCAGATTGCTGTCTTTGTAAAGTCGGTATGTATATTCACTCGTTGATATTAATTGACTTGTTAGAGCGTGCCCGATGATAGATGAATAATGAGAGGACAGCGCCCTCTGTGGGCAATAAAGGCTAAATGCAGGACCTTCATCGCAGATGGAGACGAAGAAGCACCAAAATACTCGTCAGCATGGCTAGGCATTAGTTCACAAAACAACACAATCGCACATAAAATTCGTGCAAATATGTAAAATTAAGATTTGCTCTTTTGTGTGGATTAATTCGTGGAAATACAAATTTTGGTGGAATTTAATTAATAGGAAAATATAATTTTATATAATATAAAATATAATATAATCTTTTGAAAGTTATTAGAGCAATGCATGATGGGCAATGGTGTTCTACACTGCTTTTTTTGCGTACCACATTTATTTATATAACCCATTATTGTTAATCAACCAGGTTGTCGCCGAAATAATTATAATATAATAGTATAATAGCCTCACGTTTTTTAATTTTTTTTATTCATGCCAATACTGGTTTCTATGCTTATTTTTGCGTAATACTTTTGGATACTGGTGTAGGCAACAGTAGGCCTACACGATTAGCTTCATAACGCATTTCATAATTCGTGGAGCCTACATTACACAATTCTCTTCATAATCCATTTAATACAATGCTCCACTTTTTCGTGTACATTACACCATATCTTTCATAATGCATTTTATAAAAGGCTATCAAATTTTATTAGGGTTGCCAGATTGGAGAAAAAACATTTTGTGGTATCGATGAAGATATTTGATTGGGGAATGTGGATACATTTTTATGATGGGAAATTATAATAAACACTTTATGTACTAATGTTATAGCCAAATCTTGACTTTCGTATGAATAATTTTTTAATAAAATATTTGTATCTAGTTGTGATGTATTTATTATCTTAAACTGGTTAAATGTTTGTAGTTTGCATGTTTTAGTAATGATTAAAATGGTTAAATCTCTCCTTGATTTAGCTATTGGTATATTTTTAGACATTCTGTATTTCCACTGAAGAAAGCAATAAATAATCAACACACTGCTGTTATAAAAACAGAAATTGCTCTCTGTAAATGCAGTATATTTGGAAAGTATTCAGACCCCTTGACTTTTTCCACATTTTGTTAAGTTACAGCCTTATTCTAAAATTGATTAAATTATTTCCCCTCTCATCAATCTAGAAACAATACCCCATAATGATAAAGCAAAAACAGGTTATAATTTTTTGCTAATTTATTATTATTTTTAAACAGAAATACCTCATTTACATAAGTATTCAGACCCTTTGCTATGAGACTCGAAATTAAGCTCAGGTGCATCCTGTTTCCATTGATCGGATACCACCCGGCTACTCAACCCTGCACCTAAGAGGCTGCTGTCCGTAGACATGGAATCACTGGCCACTTTAAAAAAATCTCATATGTATAAATTGTATTCTACTTTAGTCAATGCCACTCCGAATATTTATTTGTGTGTATTGTTGTTAATCGTTAGATACTACTGCACTGTTGGAGCTAGGAACACAAGCATTTTGCTACACCCGCAATAACATCTGCTAAATAGGTGTATGTGACCAATACAATCTGATTGAATTTGATAATTCTTGAGATGTTTCTACAACTTGATTGGAGTCCACCTGTGGTAAATTCAATTGATTGGACATGATTTGGAAAGGCACACACCTGTCTACATAAGGTCCCACAGTTGAAAATGCCTGTCAGAGCAAGCCATGAGGTCGAAGGAATTGTCCGTAAAGCTCAGAGACAGGATTGTGTCGAGGCACAGATCTGGAGAAGGGAACCAAAAAATGTCTGCAGCAATGAAGGTCCCCAAGAACACAGTGGCCTCCATCATTCTTAAATGGAAGAAGTTTGGAACTACCAAGACTCTTCCTAGAGCTGGCCGCCCGGCCAAACTGAGCAATAAGGGGAGAAGTGCCTTGGTCAGGGAGGTGACCAAGAACCCGATGGTCACTCTATAGAGCTCGAGAGTTCCTCTGTGGAGATGGGAGAACCGTCCAGAAGGACAACCATCTCTGCAGCACTCCACCGATCAGGCCTTTATGGTAGAGTGGCCCGATGGAAGCCACTCCTCAGTAAAATGCGCATGACAGCCACTTCGCGTTTGCCGAAAAGGCACCTAAAGGACACTCAGACCATGAGAAACAAGGTCTGATGAAACCAAGTGTCACGTCTGGAGGAAACCTGGCACCATCAGCGGCAGGGACTGGGAGACTAGTCAGGATCAAGAGAAAGATGAATGGAGCAAAGTACAGAGAGATCCTTGATGAAAACCTGCTCCAGAGCACTCAGGACCTCAGACTGGGGCGAAGGTTTACCTTCCAACAGAACAATGACCCTAAGCACACAGCCAAGACAACACAGTGGCTTCAGGACAAGTCTCTGAATGTCATTGAGTGGCCCAGCCAGAGCCCGGACTTGAACCCAATCGAACATCTCTGGAGAGACCTGAAAATAGCTGTGCAGCAACGCTCCCCATCCAACCTGACAGAGCTTGAGAGGATCTGCAGAGAAGAATGGTAAAATCTCCCTAAATACAGGTGTGCCAAGATTGTAACTTCATATCCAAGAAGACTCGAAGCTGTAATTGCTGCCAAAGATGCTTCAACAAAGTACTGAGTAAAGGGTCTGAATAACTTATGTAAATGTGATATCAGTTTTTTATTTTGAATAAATTAGCAAACATTTCAACAGACCTGTTTTTCCTTTATGGGGTATTTTGTTTAGATTGATGACGGAAAAAAACAATGAAATCCATTTTAGAATAAGGCTGTAACGTAATAAAATGTGGAAAAAGTCAAGGGGTCTGAATAATTTCCGAATTAACTGTAAATTATGAGAAATGCTCAGTCTGAAGCCATTCGGCTATGGGTTTCAGAGCCCTATAATAATGATACTGTCACGAATCCCCTCCCTCCCCTTCTCATTCCATGCACCAGTTCCGGGGGTCTATGTCACCGGCCTCTAGGGCTGAATGAACTGTCATTACACACACCTGGTTCCATAACCCACTAATTAGTAATTGTATAAATGTGCCCTGTGTTCACCATTGTCTTGTTGATTATTGTTCCCATGTCCGTTGGGCTTGTGAGTACCTCTGCTTTGTTATTTTGGCTTTCGTGCTGCGTTTTGTGCACTTGTGATTGCGGTTTCGTCCCGTGTATTTATTAGAGGTTTACCTCGCTCTTTTGTTTGGGTCACAGTCCTGTGTTTTTGTATACGTGGTTTTTTTGGGCAATGTCCCCGTGCCTTTACATGGCACGCTGTAATTGCATTCTAAATGTAACAAGTAATTTTTGGGTGTCAGGGAAAATGTATGGAGTAAAAAGTAAATTATTTTCTTTAGGAATGTAGTGAAGTAAAAGTAAAAGCTGTCAAAAAAAAGTACAGATTTAAGTAGTACTTTAAAGTATGTTTTACTTGAGTACTTTACACCACTGATAACAGGTTGTGCAAAGTGGTATAGGAGAGTCTGACATATAAACCCCAACTAGAGTTCAGCCAATGAGAACCGAGAGGCGTTGTCCTTCATGACTGGGAAAAGCCTTGATTCTAGGCCGTAGAAAATCCTACATCCATCTCATTAGATCAGAACAGGATGGATCAACAGTGATTCATATTACTGGTTTGCATCCTAAAATAAGGATGGTTGTGTTTTGCTGCATAACACACATTATTTGTCTACACACTGGTAAGTTAACTTATGTAAATTAGACAGTCACAGAGGATTTTCTTCTGAATAACTGGTCAGGGCATAGCACTTTCCATTTCAGCTTCAGGCAACTTTGACGTAAGGCTTGATCACACCTGTATTGACTACTTCTATCCGTCACGGCCATTGTTGTTCATCCATTGTTCACTAGATATATCAACGTAATTACACCCAACACAATGTTGAAAAACAGAAAGCTTCCCGCCACTAGATCACATGACTAGACGTGAGCTGGACGTGATCCCATTGCTGCCACCAATGTAGTGGAAGAAAGCCACAGGGTTCATACGTGGCAAAATGAGCTCTAACTGCCATTGCCATGAAAGCCTAGTAGGCTTCTGGGCAGAGGCAGTAGGCCTACAATGCTGGCATATGCCTTGTTACAATAGTATATAACACGATTGACACGACTGTAATAATCATCATGAAACGTGGAAGTGCCAAAAGTGTAATCCAACATAACTCATTATTTTACATGAACCTGTATTGGAGTATTGGCGCCGCCCTGCTGGTCGCCTGTTAAGCAGCTCCCATTGTTTGTGCGTTAATTGTTGTTTTAGTATGTTTTTCATGAGGTGTTTTTACAACAGTTGAACTATAATAGTTCAGGAGGTTTTAGCGGTCCTTTTTATCACTAAGGCACTTTTTCTTATGTTTAGCAGCGCTGAACGTACACGTGAGTCCTCAATTATTTACAACCGAGCCCAGCTATTGCATTTAGCTCACTCAGCACTGCACCCCAGGTACAAGCCGGCTATCCTGTCTATCATTATGGGCAACGTGAGATCGCTACATAACATGATAGATTAACTCGAGGGTCTAGTCCGTGGACAGAGGGATTACAGGGTAGCTAGTCTAGTGTGTCTGACCGAGGAATGACTGAATGATAACATCCCCATAGGGAACGTCACTATCGGTGGTTTCCTGACCATTAGAGCGGACAGGGATATCGCTTCTTCCTGTAAGAGTAAGGGAGGGAGGCTGACTTTATTAGTTAACAACAGATGGTGTAATCCGAGCCATATTACTGTTAAGGAACAGTTTTCTAGCCCGGACATTGAACTGTTAGCCGTTAGCCTGAGAACCTACTATTTGCAGAGGGAAATCAAGGTGGCAATTGCTGTTATTGTTTACATCCCGCCCTCTGCTGACGCAAACACAGCGTGTGACGTCACCCACTCTGCTATAGCCAGGTTACAGACAGCGCATCCCAGTGCCTTCTTTGCCATTTCTGGGGATTTTAACCACTCTCTCTTCAACGCTGCCCACGTTCAAACAGTTTGTGAAGTGCCCAACTAGAAATAATACAGCTCTAGACTTATATGATAATGTGAAGGATGCATACAACTCCACTGCACTCCCTCCCCTTGGTAGATCGGATCACAACATTGTCCACCTCACCCCACTCTACAGGCCTATGGTCCAACAGCAGCCTGCGACCACTAGGACCATTAGGGGATGGTCCCCGGAGGCGAATGAGGCCCTACAGGACTGCTTTGAAACAACAGACTGGGATGTGCTCTGTGAGGCTCATAGGGAGGACATTGATGGACTTACAGACTGCATAACGGACTATATACATTTTTGTGTAGACAACACCGTACCCACCAGGAAGGTACGCTGTTTTCTAAATAATAAACCCTGGGTCACCTGCGACCTGAAGGCCCTGCTGAATGAGAAGAAGAGGGCCTTCAAGGAGGGGGACAGGGACAAATTGAAATGCATCCAGAGGGAGCTGAAGTTGCGGATTGCTGAGGGGAAGAGAGTGTATAAGGAGAAGATGGAAGACAAGCTGAGGCAGAGCCAGGTGAGAGAGGTGTGGAACGGTATGAGAAATATCACTGGCTTCAAAAAGTAAAACAGTGGGCAGACGGGGGGGACCCAGGACAGAGCCAATGAGCTGAACCAATTTTTTAACAGGTACGATATTAGCTCTGTCCACCTCCTCTCCAGCTCTCCAGGCCACACACCCTCACGGCTGTCCCACCCCCACTTTGCACACGACACCTCCGTTGAGACAATCAGCGACCCCCTCCCCACCCTGAGCCTAGAAAGGGTCCCTGTGCTGTGGAAAACAGCCTGCCTGGTCCCAGTGCCCAAGAAGGCGCACCCCACTGTCCTGAATGACTTCAGACCTGTAGCGCTAACATCCCACATCATGAAGACCCTGGGAAGGTTAGTCCTCGCTCACCTCAGACCCCTGGTGTGTTTATCACTGGACCCCCTGCAGTTTGCATACCAGCGCAACATCGGGGTGGATGATGCAATCATCTACCTTCTGCAGAGGGCCTACTCTCACCTGGACAACGCAGGTTGCACAGTGAGGGTTATGTTTTTTGACTTCTACAGTGCCTTCAACACCATTCAGCCCCAGCTACTGGGTGAGAAGATGATGAGGATGAAAGTGGAAGCACCCTTAGTCTCCTGGGTTACGGACTACCTGACCGGTAAGCCACAATTTGTGCGGCTACAGAGCTGTGTGTCAGAACGGGCAGTGAGCAACACAGGGGCCCCCCAGGGAACAGTCCTGTCCCCCTTCCTGTTCACCCTCTACACCTCGGACTTCAGATTTAACTCTGAAACATGCCACCTGCAGAAGTTCTCGGATGACTCCGCAATTGAAGGGAGCATTAGGGGGTAGGCAAGAGGAGGACTACAGGAGCACAATCAATGACATGTGGTGTGGTGTGAGCAGAACCACCTTCAGTTCAATATCAGCAAAACAAAGGAGATGGTTGTGGACTTCAGGAGAATCAAGGCCCAACCGACTGCAGTCCCTATACAGGGGACTTTCTGAGGAGGCTTAGGTCCTTCAACGTGTGCAGTAAACTACTGCATACTTTCTACCAGTCTGTGCCATCATTTATTTCAGTGGTGTGCCGGTGATGCTTCTCATATAAATAAGCTGATCAGGAAGTCTAGCTTTGTTCTGGGGATTAACCTTGACACTCTAGAGTAGGTGGTTGAGAGAAGGATCCTGGCCAAACTGCTGGCCATCATGGACAACGTCACCCACCCTCTGCATGCCATGGTTATGATTCAGAGGAGCACCTTCAGTCACAGACTGATCCCACCACGGTGTGCCAGAGAGCGCAATAGGAGGTTCTTCCTGCCGGCAGCTATTAGACTAATTAATGCCTCACCGGGGTGCCGTGCCGTCGGCAACACAGACCTGGAACTGTTGGGGTGTTAGGACCTAGTTTTACAATTATGCATCCATCTATCCGTGAGTAACTCTGGTCTGTAATCACTCATTCACTCAGGACTTTCATATTCATGTACAGTTGTTATATCATATCATGTGCAATATTGTAAGTATATTTTTTCATTGCATTTAGTATATCGAATGTGCAATATGTGCATTTATCTGTAATTAAACCCTGTACTAAGGACTGTATTTTAAGGGAATTATTATTATTACCCTAAATTATATCATACGCACATTTAGCTATTTAAGTATCTCTTCCTGTCATTTACCTGTACAGTTAATTTAACCATGCAAATATTCACTTACCTGTACATTTAAGCAGACTGTATATTAAGTAAACTATTATTACCCTCACTTACAGTGGGGAGAACAAGTATTTGATACACTGCCGATTTTGCAGATTTTCCTACTTACAAAGCATGTAGAGGTCTGTAATTTTTATCATAGGTACACTTCAACTGTGAGAGACAGAAAATCACATTGTATGATTTTTAAATAATTAATTTGCATTTTATTGCATGACATAAGTATTTGATCACCTACCAACCAGTAAGAATTCCGGCTCTCACAGACCTGTTAGTTTTTCTTTAAGAAGCCCTCCTGTTCTCCACTCATTACCTGTATTAACTGCACCTGTTTGAACTCGTTACCTGTATAAAAGACACCTGTCCACACACTCAATCAAACAGACTCCAACCCCTCCACAATGGCCAAGACCAGAGAGCTGTGTAAGGACATCAGGGATAAAATTGTAGACCTGCACAAGGCTGGGATGGGCTACAGGACAATAGGCAAGCAACTTCGTGAGAAGGCAACAACTGTTGGCGCAATTATTAGAAAATGGAAGAAGTTCAAGATGACGGTCAATCTCCCTCGGTCTGGGGCACCATGCAAGATCTCACCTCGTGGGGCATCAATGATCATGAGGAAGGTGAGGGATCAGCCCAGAACTACACGGCAGGACCTGGTCAATGACCTGAAGAGAGCTGGGACCACAGTCTCAAAGAAAACCATTAGTAACACACTACGCCGTCATGGATTAAAATCCTGCAGCGCACGCAAGGTCCCCCTGCTCAAGCCAGCGCATGTCCAGGCCCGTCTGAGGTTTTCCAATGACCATCTGGATGATCCAGAGGAGGAATGGGAGAAGGTCATGTGTTCTGATGAGACAAAAATAGAGCTTTTTGGTCTAAACTCCACTCGCCGTGTTTGGAGGAAGAAGAAGGATGAGTACAACCCCAAGAACATCATCCCAACCGTGAAGCATGGAGGTGGAAACATCATTCTTTGGGGATGCTTTTCTGCAAAGGGGACAGGACGACTGCACCGTATTGAGGGGAGGATGGATGGCGCCATGTATCGCAAGATCTTGGCCAACAACCTCCTTCCCTCAGTAAGAGCATTGAAGATGGGTCGTGGCAGGGTCTTCCAGCATGACAACGACCCGAAACACACAGCCAGGGCAACTAAGGAGTGGCTCCGTAAGAAGCATCTCAAGGTCCTGGAGTGGCCTAGCCAGTCTCCAGACCTGAACCCAATAGAAAATCTTTGGAGGGAGCTGAAAGTCCGTATTGCCCAGCGACAGCCCCGAAACCTGAAGAATCTGGAGAAGGTCTGTATGGAGGAGTGGGCCAAAATCCCTGCTGCAGTGTGTGCAAACCTGGTCATGAACTACAGGAAACGTACGATCTCTGTAAATGCAAACAAAGGTTTCTGTACCAAATATTAAGTTCTGCTTTTCTGATGTATCAAATACTTATGTCATGCAATAAAATGCAAATTAATTACTTAAAAATCATACAATGTAAAAATCATACAATGATTTTCTGCATTTTTGTTTTAGATTCCGTCACTCATAGTTGAAGAGTACCTATGATAAAAAATTACAGACTTCTACATGCTTTGTAAGTGGGAAAACCTGCAAAATCGGCAGTGTATCAAATACTTGTTCTCCCCACTGTACATTATATGCGCATTTAGCTATTTAAGTATCTTTCTCTGCCATCGACCTGTATAGTATAGTTAACCATGCAAATATTTTTTATTTATTTATATCAACTTGCAATATTTGTATAATTGTTTCACCTAACACTCTGTAACAATGTATAGTGTACATATTCAGCCATTTACTCATACTATGCAATACCTTTTTATAACTTTTTGCACTCCAGACTTCTTGTATTTTGATACTTTTTCATACTGCCGCTCTATGTATCATGTATCGTGTATCTGTCTTTTGTGTATTTCGTTCTGGCATTTTGCACCTGTCCTGTCTTTTTTCGTAGCTGCTTGACGAAGTAATTTCCCCACGGGGACCAATAAAGTCCTGGTACTTGTCAACTTTCTTTTGTGTCTGTGTAGGTGTTAGTGACTAGTCTATTAACCAGTCAATAAAGTATCTATCTATCTATCTATCTATCTATCTATCTATCTATCTATCTATCTATCTATCTATCTATCTATCTATCTATCTATCTATCTATCTATCTATCTATCTATCTATCTATCTATCTATCTATCTATCTATCTATCTATCTATCTATCTATCTATCTATCTACAGTGGGGAGAACAAGTATTTGATACACTGCCGATTTTGCAGGTTTTCCCACTTACAAAGCATGTAGAAGTCTGTAATTTTTATCATAGGTACTCTTCAACTGTGAGTGACGGAATCTAAAACAAAAATACAGAAAATCACATTGTATGATTTTTAAGTAATTAATTTGCATTTTATTGCATGACATAAGTATTTGATACATCAGAAAAGCAGAACTTAATATTTGGTAGAGAAACCTTTGTTTGCAATTACAGAGATCATACGTTTCCTGTAGTTCTTGACCAGGTTTGCACACACTGCAGCAGGGATTTTGGCCCACTCCTCCATCCAGATCCTTCAGGTTTCGGGGCTGTCGCTGGGCAATACGGACTTTCAGCTCCCTCCAAAGATTTTCTATTGGGTTCAGGTCTGGAGACTGGCTAGGCCACTCCAGGACCTTTGAGATGCTTCTTACGGAGCCACTCCTTAGTTGCCCTGGCTGTGTGTTTCGGGTCGTTGTCATGCTGGAAGACCCAGCCACTACCCATCTTCAATGCTCTTACTGAGGGAAGTAGGTTGTTGGCCAAGATCTCGCGATACATGGCCCCATCCATCCTCCCCTCAATACGGTGCAGTCGTCCTGTCCCCTTTGCAGAAAAGCATCCCCAAAGAATGATGTTTCCACCTCCATGCTTTACGGTTGGGATGGTGTTCTTGGGGCTGTACTCATCCTTCTTCTTCCTCCAAACACGGCGAGTGGATTTAAACCAAAAAGCTCTATTTTTGTCTCATCAGACCACATGACCCTCTCCCATTCCTCCTCTGGATCATCCAGATGGTCATTGGCAAACTTCAGACGGGCCTGGACATGCGCTGGCTTGAGCAGGGGGACCTTGCGTGCGCTGCAGGATTTTAATCCATGACGGCGCAGTGTGTTACTAATGGTTTTCTTTGAGACTGTGGTCCCAGCTCTCTTCAGGTCATTGACCAGGTCCTGCCGTGTAGTTCTGGGCTGATCCCTCACCTTCCTCATGATCATTGATGCCCCACGAGGTGAGATCTTGCATGGTGCCCCAGACCAAGGGAGATTGACCGTCATCTTGAACTTCTTCCATTTTCTAATAATTGCGCCAACAGTTGTTGCCTTCTCACCAAGCTGCTTGCCTATTGTCCTGTAGCCCATCCCAGCCTTGTGCAGGTCTACAATTTTATCCCTGATGTCCTTACACAGCTGTTTGATTGAGTGTGTGGAGTCCGTTTGATTGAGTGTGTGGACAGGTGTCTTTTATACAGGTAACGAGTTCAAACAGGTGCAGTTAATACAGGTAATGAGTGGAGAACAGGAGGGCTTCTTAAAGAAAAACTAGCAGGTCTGTGAGAGACGGAATTCTTACTGGTTGGTAGGTGATCAAATACTTATGTCATGCAATGAAATGCAAATTAATTATTTAAAAATCATACAATGTGATTTTCTGGATTTTTGTTTTAGATTCCGTCTCTCACAGTTGAAGTGTACCTATGATAAAAATTACAGACCTCTACATGCTTTGTAAGTAGGAAAACCTGCAAAATCGGCAGTGTATCAAATACTTGTTCTCCCCACTGTATCTATCTATCTATCTATCTATCTATCTATATCTTTTTTTTAAAGTACTTTGTTTCTGGCCATTTTGAGCCTGTAATCGAACCCACAAATGCTGATGCTCCAGATACTCAACTAGTCTAAAGAAGGCCAGTTGTATTGCTTCTTTAATCAGCACAACAGTTTTCAGCTGTGCTAACATAATTGCAAAAGGGTTTTCTAATGATCAATTAGCCTTTTAAAATGATAAACTTGGATTAGCTAACACAACGTGCCATTGGAACACAGGAGTGATGGTTGCTGATAATGGGCCTCTGTACGCCTATGTAGATATTCCATTCAAAATCAGCCGTTTCAGGCTACAATAGTCATTTACAACATTAACAATGTCCACACTGTATTTCTGATCTAAATTCGTTTTTCTTTCAAAAGCAAAGGACATTTCTAAGTGACCCCAAACTTCTGAACGGTAGTGTACAGTATAAATACATGTGGGACACAGAAAATGGCAGTGTAGAACACCATTGCCCAAAATGCATTGCTCCATTAACTTTCAAAAGATTGTTCTAAAGTTTGCCCCCAACAAATGTGTTTCCCTATGAATGAAGTCGCACAAAAATGGGTGTATTGTTACTCCAATTAAGCCAACTAAAAACGCACAAAAGCTGCTGAAATATTTATTGTACATATTTGCACAAATTGAGTGTGAGATAGGGTTGCAACACATAAAATATAGCCTAATGTATCATAACCTATCTGTTATTTTCATTTATATTTGGCTATGTTATTTCATCATCATCATCATCATTATCATTGGCTAGTCGGCCCCAAGAGTAAGCTAATTAGGTCAAAAAATGGAAGCATAGGCTTAATTATGCATAGGACAAATTATGAAGGTGAGGAAGGTGAAGTCTTGTTGCCATTAATGGAGGAAGTACCCTGTGGTGTAGGCCTACAAGGCTGCTGCTTGTGTGACCATGCCAACAAACTATAGTCACGACAGTATATGACGTTATAAATGACAGGATAAAGGCTGTAGAACCTATTGAGTGGCATGGAGATTATTTTACCCAACAGGCCTATGTTGGTCTTACATAATTAACACCTGCTCATTTAAAGCGAATGAACGGGATCTTAAGCATTTAGAAATACGCAAAATATTGTACAAATTGGAATTTGTAACATATCACAGGAATTTCATATGATATGAAGAAAGAAAATGCAGGAAGTATCATATCATATGAAATGGATGACATACACAATTGTGCACAATTTTTGGGGACCATTTTGGCTATTGAGTCCCACATTTAACTACTGGCTGAAATTATACAAAACCTTTATAGCACATCTTTAAGCTGGAATCCATAGTGGTGAAACTGCCACATCTGTTTGAGATATTAAGACCTTACTTTAAACAACAAACAATGTTTGTTTTTTCCCTCGGACATCATTGCACATAATTGCATGCACTACAAAACAGCTGAGTGTGTACTATGATTCTTTTTTTTACCACAATGTTGTATGCTCATTTTCTCAAAACAAACAAATGCGCCTGGGTATTCAATGGCACTGTTTCGCCTGTCATGGATCTCAGGTTTAAAGGAGATATCCTGAGTAATTACCATCTCATGTCAGCTGTTAATCATCACATGTACTGTAGCCTATTTTGTCTTCATCCATAAATTAGGCCTATTCATTTTCTATGCCCACCTTTGAAACTGCTTGTGGGATACCCCAAAGTTATGTGCGGATACCGCAAAAATGACATGCGACGATGTCATAGAAGAATACATTACAAATCTGTATGCAACAAAATGCAAGTTTACATATTTTACTGCGACAAAAATATGTGGAAGACAATGTTAAGAATGCTGTGGATAGAGCATACACAACCTCAGGACTTTGGTTAAGGAGAAACAAAACCCAAGCAAAGCATAGGCCTGGGTGTTATGGAGGCAATTTCCCGGATGCGTTTCCTTTATGTGGGTGGCTTTAATAGACCTACACACATGCAATGCTAGCCCCTAATCTAGGCCTATTAGTTCACCTTCATCTGTAATCTGTCCTTTTCTGGTAAATGGTTTGTTTATTTGACTTCAGCGGAGGCTGGAATAGAATCACTGAAACGTAGTGTTCGGTACCAGCTTGGTACCATTCCATTCCATTCCATTCCATTCCATTCCATTCCATTCCATTCCATTCCATTCCATTCCATTCCATTCCATTCCATTCCATTCCATTCCATTCCATTCCATTCCATTCCATTACAACGAACCTACATTTACATTTTATTCATTTAGCAGACACTCTTATCCAGAGCGACTTACAGTTAGTTAGTGTGTACATGTTCATACTTTTTTTCTTACTGGTCCCTTGTGGGAATTGAACCCACAACCCTGGTGTTGCAAGCACCATGCTCTACCATCTGAGCTACACGGGACATGTCTTCCTATAGCTCCTCCCACCAGCCTCCTCTGCTTGAGGTACATTGTTTTAAAAATACAGTCCTTAGTACAGGGTTTAATTACAGATAAATGCATGTATTGCACATTCGATATACTAAAAGCAATGAAAAAAGTACAGAGTACAGCTACTACCAGAAGTGACTTTTCGTAGCAGGTTAGGGGAGCAGGACCGACTGGTCTATGTGACGATACTCAAACTGGAATTTCATCTTTTACATGAAGCTAGGCCTGGCTACTAAACTTTCCTGAATAAAAAGCATGGTCTCATAGACTAGACGTAACATAGTAAACGAAAATAAATAAATCTCATGACGGAAAACTTTAGCATTTGAGCTAATTAGCAACTTTGCAACTACTAAGCCTGTTAGCTAACCCTTCACCTAATCTTCACCCTAACCTTAACCTTAAACTTAGACCTAACCTTAACCCTAACCTTAACCCCTAACTCTAACCCTAGCCTAGCTAATGTTAGCAACCTAGTTAAAATTGCTGTTAGCCACCTAGCTAACATTAGCAAAATTCATAACATATTGTATTGATTGCAGTTCGTAAAATATAATATGAATTGTAATGCGTAACATATCATACAAATTGATGTCCGAATACAAAGTGATGTCACGTGTGATACATGTGATGTTATTACACCAATTGCCTAACAATAATTGACATCAGGCCTACGTCCGATTTACATTGCACCATACTGTGTAATATAATGTTTAACGGGCTAACTTTATTTAAGAGTCCCTTATTTCCGCAGGCTAATCATTTGTCAAATACATATAGTCTCATCATCAGGATAATGGCAATTTAGTGAAGTTAAGGCTTTGGCCGCATCATTGCAATAAAATGTGCATCTTTGTACAATGAAATCAAAGGTTGATTATGTTTAGAAAAATATATACAGTATGCATAAGCTGTGAGGCAATATATTTTGAATGTTCCGATAGTCCGTTTTGGTTCTCCTCTGGTAGGCTACTATGACTTTTCTAGAATTTATTTCAAAGCGCCTCGATATTGATTATTTCACGAGAAAAATGACAAATGGCAGCAGGGAATGACACGGTCAGCAGGTTCTATTAGAGAAATGATAGTATTGCTCATGGTTTGTTAAAAGGCCCAGTTTAGATACTTTATAGGTTTACATCCATCATCGTCTAATGACCTATATGATGAAAAACACGGACTCCGGTGACGACGGCCCTCTGCAGCTATCTTCACTTAGTCATTATATTACATATAGATTTTTGTTTTGATATCTTGTGAGAATTATTTTCTTTGGGTGAAGAATCTCAAGATTATGATAAAAGACATCAATTTAATGGCAAAAGCACAGAGGGAGAAAACACCAAACAACATGTAGCCTACATAGGCCTAAAGATGGCGGCTTCTCCAAACAATATTTTGCCTTTTACTTTGGTACTTAAGTATATTTAAAACCCAAATACTTTTAGACTTTTACTCAAGTAGTATTTTACTGAGTGACGTTTACTTGAGTCATTTGTAACCTGATGATCACGTCCCTCTTCTGCCTATTTGAACAAACCATTAAACTACTAAAGGTCACTGAGATTGGCTGGATTTAAGCATTGCATTTAACTTGTAAAGCCATTGGTGGCCCCTCGATGACCCAGGAAGCCTTAATTGGGATTGTGCAGGTATTGATTGGTGAGTGGTCGGGCGAGGCCTGAGTTAGAGCATGATTAGGAGAAAGCTGCTTTTATCTGCTCCCTGCACCAGGTTACAGCCAATGGAGTGAGCTGGGAACGCAATGTCATTCAGAAGGTTGAGGAGGCTCTAACCATGCATTGGGTCTGAGGTGAATGTATTGTGGATTTGTAAAGTTGTGGCCTTTTTCTCTACGGACAAAAGCTTGTGGTGGATGTTGTGGTCCTGAGATCATCTGGGGTTCCCACTCAGACACATTTCAAGTGGTAATTCTATGAGGTTACTATGGGCCATCATATTGTAAATAAGAATCTCTCCTTCTCTCCCTTCATCACCTCCTCTTTCTCTTTATCGTTTCTCCACAGAGATGATGACCTCTATTGGTTTCTGATGGACACAGTCAGAGTAATGTAGCCCTATTTCACTATTATGAGCAATGTAGCCCTATTTCACTATTATGAGCAATAGATAGATAGATAGATAGATAGGTACTTTATTGATCCCCGAGGGGGAAATTTCTTAAATGTAGCCCTATTTCACTATTATGAGCAATGTAGCCCTATTTCATAATTATGAGCAGCTCTGACAGAACGATTTCACCATTATGAGCAGCTCTGACAGAACCTATTGGTTTCTGATGGACACAGTCCGAGTAATGTAGCCCTATTTCACCATTATGAGCAGCTCTGAAGGAACCCTGCAGGCTCCTATAGGCTCCCCCCCCCCAAAAAAAAAAAGAAAACCCAACCAGAATCACCACTGAGCCTTGGATTTTACCCACCCGCACCCAACCTGCCTCGACGTGTCATTACAACCCAGTAATCTGGTGCAGGCAACAGAAAGGTTCTCATCAGTGTCAGGCTGAGATATAGATATGAGCTGAGTAACAAATGGCCAAATACACAGGCAGCAGAGCAGCCCATCAATAAAGCAATTTCTAGTGTCATAACAGCTACGCTTTTCCTAAAGCCAACCTTTCAAAAACTTTTTCCTCTGCAAATCGCTGCAGCCCCACCATTAGAGTCCTGCCTTGTGAATTTAATGGATTCCGTACAAATAATATTCCACCATAATGGAAAAGGTTGAAGTCACTGAAGACAGATGAAGTCATAAACACGTATAATAGAGAGTCAAAGACCGATACATTTTAAACTGCTATCCATTTTTTCTCTTCTTAGATGATGATCTATGTCACGGCAGCGGCTGGAAAACGGAAGAGATTATGGGGGAAAATTATAACAATACATTTTATAAACATACACCTTAATTATGCTTAAATTTCTTTTTTTTTTGGGGGGGGGGGGGGGTGGGACGGGATTGCTGAAAGGCATGCTGGGTAAATGGTACCATAAAATAGGTTCCCTGCTCTTTTGTCTCTCGAACACAGGCATGCCTGGAGGTGTGATTTTCTCCCTCTAAATGGTGGAAATGATTTGTGTAATTTATTGCAAACTCTAGCACAGTGAGATTAGATCAGCATATCCCATCAAAGGAACAATAATCAATCAGCTTCTAGTTAACAGCTTGAAACACATAAACCACAGCACCTAATGGCTTTCCAATCTAACAGATTGATAGACTTATCCGCTCCTAGGGGAGGAATTAAGAAAATCTGGTACTTTCACACAGGCACTGGCACTTTTGACAGGACCTTTTCCCACTGCTCCCAGGCTTACTCCCCATCTGTAGTTTTAAACAGAGATATGGGTAAATGAAAGGTACGAGGAGTACATTTTTGAGACGGCACTCCAGGCCTGATTTGTTATTCAGATGAGCCGCGACTGGAAGTGTCTCAGATGTGGGGAATGGTTTCATTTTAATGGGCTGATTATCGCGGGTCATTTAGAACTGTGAAATCGAGGGAGCTATTCAAAGCCACTTAACAATATCTAAATGTGACCCAGGCGACCTTTACAACCGAGTGTGTAGTAAAAAAAAAATAGGCCCCATTTGGTTCAGTTCTCTATAGTCACACCAAGGATTCGTTAGTGTATTGATGGAGTGAAAAATCGGCCAGAAAACAGAACACTTCAGAATAGGAAACATTGTATGGAGCACTTAGCTAGCATGTAATTAGCCTTTAAGTCATTGTGAAGACTTTCTAAGCAGTCTTAGCAACTAGCTCATTATGCATAATCAATATGGTAACATTAGTGCACCCTTTCTGATGTTGTTACACTGTAAATGCACATATTTGCACCTATTTGCAACCACTGTACTTGAAAATCTGACCACAGTTAATTGACATAAAGAAATTCAACAGTCATCTACCACAGTGCTTGTCTTTGCAGGCCTTGACATAGAAAACCAACGAGACATGTACTCAATGTCACTATGTACCAGGGGCTAGATTCACTAGGCTAGATGATCTCTCTGTGACACTGCATAATGAAAGAGCTGTTGGTATCGAGGATGTGATCCCTGGGAGGATGGGAAAGTGTTATTTTAGACCAAGCTGAGTAGTAGGGCCAGGACTGGAGTGGGTACACACTCGAGACACTGACTCAGGTCAATTCACTACAAAGAAAGGCCGAGGCCTCGCTGAGGCAGTGACAATATTACAAACATGCAATATACTTAAAACGGAACCAGATCTTCTTAAATGCTCTAATTCAAGAAGGGTTGGGGTCAATTACATCTGGAAACAACGCTGGAATTAGATTGAGATTCAATTAATGAATTGAAGAGGTTTATTATTGATTAGTAATAAATTAATTGATTGATTAGTCAGATACCATTAGTTTTTAAAACAGAAAAGACACATAGAAATGAGCAACAGAGGAGAGCTATTCAAATATCTCCCTCTACTCATGAATGGAAGAGAACAATACAGAACCCAGTTTGTGATTGCATGACGCTCACTACCGTTCAAATGTTTGGGGTCACTCAGAAATGTCCTTGTTTTTGGAAGAAAAGCTATTTTTTAATAGTCCATTAAAATAACATCAAATTGATTAGAAATACAGTGTAGACATTGTTAATGTTGTAAATGACTATTGTAACTGGAAACGGCTGATTTTGAATGGAATATCTACATAGGCGTACAGAGGCCCATTATCAGCAACCATCACTCCTGTGTTCCAATGGCATGTTGTGTTAGCTAATCCAAGTTTATCATTTTAAAAGGCTAATTGATCATTAGAAAACCCTTTTGCAATTATGTTAGCACAGCTGAAAACTGTTGTGCTGTTTAAAGAAGCAATAAAACTGTTGAAAGAAGTCATGCTGAAAGAAGAAAGGGCCTTCCCCAAACTGCTATCACAAAGTTGGAAGCACTGAATTATGAACCATGAAAAACAGCCCCAGACTATTATTCTAACTTTACAGTTGGCATTATCCATTCGGACAGGTAGCGTTCTCCTGGCATCCGCCAAACCCAGATTAGTCCGTCGGACTGCTTCCAGAGGCAGTTTGGAACTCAGTAGTAAGTGTTGCGACCCAGGACAGACGATTTTTACGTTTATTGATCTTGTTTGGCCTACCACTTCACAGCTGAGCCGTTGTTGCTCCTAGACGTTTCCACTTCACAATAACAGCACTTACAGTTGACCGGGGCAGCTCTAGCAGGGCAGAAATTTGACAAACTAACTTGTTGGAAAGGTGGCATCCTATGACGGTGCCACGTTGAAAGTCACTGAGCTCTTCAGTAAGGCCAGTCATGGCTGTGTGCTCGATTTTATACACCTGTCAACGACGGGTGTGGCTGAAATATCTGAATCCGCTAATTTGAAGGGGTGTACTTACCGATTCGATGTGTAGGGGTACAAGGTAATTGAGGTAGCTATGTACTGTACACATAGGTAGGGGTAACGTGACTAGGCAACAGGATATGTAGTGAATGTGAAAGTGTATGTGTGTGTTTGGCGTCAGTATGCATGTGTGTGCATGTTAAGTGTGTATGGGCATATAGTGTGTGTGTGTGTGTGGGTGTGTGGGTGGGTGGGTGGGTGTGTGTGTGTTGGGGTGTCAGGGTAAGTATGTGTGAGTAAGTGGGTAAATGTATAGAGTCAGTTCAAGAGAGTTAGTGCAAGAAAAAGGTAAATGCAGGAAGTCCGGGTAGACATTTAGCGGTCTTGATTAGAAGTCTTAAGCTGTTCAGGGTTCTGCTGCTTGCAGACTTGGTGCATTGGTACCGCTTGCCGTGCAGTATCAGAGAGAACAGTCTATGACTGGGGTGGCTGGAGTCTTTGACAATTTTCTGGGCCTTCCTCTGACACTACCTGCTATAGAGATCTGGGCCTTCCTCTGACACTACCTGCTATAGAGATCTGGGCCTTCCTCTGACACCGCCTGATATAGAGATCTGGGCCTTCCTCTGACACCACCTGGTATAGAGATCTGGGCCTTCTCTGACACCACCTGGTATAGAGATCTGGGCCTTCCTCTGACACCACCTGGTATAGAGATCGGGCCTTCCTCTGACACCACCTGGTATAGAGATCCACCACAAAGTCCTCAGGGCAGGCGGGGAAAATTAACCATTTGATTGTTATAATCAAATGGTTAACTACTCTGGCTCAGAAGGACCCCAAATCGACCCCAACACACACACGCACTCACCCACACGCATACACTATATATACATATATACACACTATATATATATACACACTATATATATACACACTATATATATATATATATACACTATATATATACACTATATATATATACACTATATATATACACTATATATATATACACTATATATATATATATATATATATATATACACTATATATATATATACACTATATATATATATATATATATATATATATATATATATATATATATATACACTATCTATATATACACTATATATACTCTCTCTCTCAGTTCATTAAAGGCATTACAGTAAAAAGCAGAACTTTATTCGCTCCATGTAGTTTGGGGGCGGAAACCGTACATCCTGGTACTTGTCAACTTTCTTTCGTGTCTGTGTAGGTGGGGCTACATTGCTCATAATGGTGAAATAGGGCTACATTGCTCATAATGGTGAAATAGGGCTACATTGCTCATAATGGTGAAATAGGGCTACATTGCTCATAATGGTGAAATAGGGCTACATTGCTCATAATGGTGAAATAGGGCTACATTGCTCATAATGGTGAAATAGGGCTACATTGCTCATAATGGTGAAATAGGGCTACATTGAAGAAATGTCCCCCTCGGGGATCAATAAATCTATCTATCTATCTATCTATCTATCTATCTATCTATCTATCTATCTATCTATCTATCTATCTATCTATCTATCTATTACCCAGTCAAAATGGAGCATTGATTATTTGTAAAAACATCAGTTTAAATCAAATAAACATTGCACAAGAAGAACAGATGACGCACTTCCTACCTGCCCACACTTAGGAAAATGGGGGCAGTTATTGACCAATTGATTTTGTATGGGGGGGTGGGGTATTTTCCCCCTGGAAAGACCTTGACCTTAACGTAAACCCCTCCCTCCATCCCACCACCATCACCATCACTAGCACCTAACTGTATCCTCAATTTCCCCACGCCAGAGATTAATCCATTCCCAGGCCCCAGAATGCAACTTTTCTGTCAGCAACGTTATATATTTGGCTTTCTATTTCACTTTAATAGCAAAAACATTTGTAACATATTATTTTATAACCCCCGACACCATTAGAGAAGCCTGTTGTCATTTGGATTATTAATGAAAAACTATTTTGTGCTTACTTACATTTCCCGCTTATTTTCCCCCAGTGTGCCCTGCAGCAGATTCTGTCTGTTTCGAAAGCCTTAAAGCCATTTCATCATGTCTATAGGTCGCCCCTCTCGATTGAGCTGCTGTGGGGGAGAGCTATGGAGAGGGAGACAGATAGATGGAGGGATGAATGGGAGCGGGACAGGAGCCACAGGATAGATAGAGTGAGAAAGTAGTGAGAGATGAAGGAAGGGTAGGATGATGGCAGTAACAGGAGGATGGTGAACAGAGAGAGGTCAGAAAAGAGGGAAAGGTTATGAAGAAAAAGATGGTGAAATGAAGGAATGACTGATTAGAAAAGGAAGAGACACAGAAGATGGAGTGATGGTACGGAGAAATACAGCTACTATAGAACAACAGAGAGGGGTTCATACAATGGGGCACAGGAAATGATGGGGTACATGAAATGATGGGGTACAGGAAATGATGGGGTACAGGAAATTATGGGGTACAGGAAATGATGGGGTACAGGAAATGATGGGGTACAGGAAATTATGGGGTACAGGAAATGATGGGGCAGAGGAAATGATGGGGCACAGGAAATTATGGTGCACAGGAAATGATGGGGCACAGGAAATGATGGGGCACAGGAAATTATGGGGTACAGGAAATGATGGGGCAGAGGAAATGATGGGGCACAGGAAATGATGGGGTACAGGAAATGATGGGGCAGAGGAAATGATGGGATACAGGAAATGATGGGGCAGAGGAAATGATGGGGCACAGGAAATGATGGGATACAGGAAATGATGGGGCAGAGGAAATGATGGGGCACAGGAAATGATGGGGCACAGGAAATGATGGGACACAGGAAATGATGGGGCAGAGGAAATGATGGGGCAGAGGAAATGATGGGCAGAGGAAATGATGGGGCACAGGAAATGATGGGGCAGAGGAAATGATGGGGCACAGGAAATGATGGGGCACAGGAAATGATGGGGCACAGGAAATGATGGGGCACATTAAGATAATACAGGCTGAGGAAACACTGGGATATATTTAAGGTGACGTTTATATTCCAGTTACCAAAATGTTAAACTCGTCATCTTGACAGTTTATTTGGTGTTTTATGAATGTATCATTGAAAAATGTTGTTGGGTTTCATTCGTGTCCTTATGAGAAAATAACTGAAAGCACAAACATATACAAATAAACGTCCTCAGTCATGGCTTGAAGTTAATGATAGGGCCAGACAAAGCAGTCTACACACTCCCCTGTAGAGGATGCATACATACTCATCATTCTATACTGTACATGATGAATCTTAACGCCCCCCTCACACACACACGCGCGCACACACACACATACACACACACACACATACACACACACACACACACACACACACACACACACACACACACACACACACACACACACACACACACACACTTGCTCAGGGTTTGGTCTGTGTTTTATGTGTTTAGGTTTGTGGCAGGTTTGTCACTGTCACAGGTAAATGATGTAATTAATGAGCGTGTAGGGGAGCGGATAGCGGCCGGGGAGTTAGCTTTTAAACACCTCTCCAGCTCACTGGGTTTGGGGAGGCCCAGCTGGACATAGCCAGAGAATCAATCAGAGGTCAGGGGTCAGTCAAGCCTCCTATTAGGCCGGGCCGCTCCCATCATCGCCTGACTAACGATGCCTGAAGCAGCCTAGAATGAGGATGAGGCTGGGAAAAGGGCAGAGGCTGGGGCTGAGGCTGAGGCTGGGGCTGGGACTAGGGCAGGGCAGGGGCTGGGGTTGAGGCTGGGGCTGGGGCTGGGTTAGGGTTGGGGCTTGGGCATAGTTTAGAGAGAGTTATTCCGGGTTACGTGGTTGGTATGTAAAAAACTGCAGGGCCTATATGAGTGTTGATGGTTTTTATATGGAAAGGTTTGATGTTTCAAAAATCCCAGCATGACAGTTTCTACAGGATAAGAGCCTTGGGCAAACTTCATGAGTCATTGGATAGAATAGAACAGAAACCAGCAGGGGTGCATGGGAAATCGTTCCAGTCCAGATTGGCTTTGATCAATACACTCAAAGGGCAGAGCCCTCATTAATCTACAACTTCCCTCACATTAGGAACTGTCCAATCAGACAACTTCCCTCACATTAGGAACTGTCCAATCAGACAACTTCCCTCACATTAGGAACTGTCCAATCAGACAACTTCCCTCACATTAGGAACTGTCCAGTCAGACAACTTCCCTCACATTAGGAACTGTCCAATCAGACAACTTCCCTCACAAATGGTTATATCCCTGAAGTAACACAACAATAGATCAAACTCTATAAATCAAGGTACACCCATTTTTTAAAATCTTAATTTATCAGTGAAAGACAGACTTTGTCCATTATATATGGCCAAGAAACTAGGATTTGTGGGATGAATCTAATCTAATCCAAAGGGGGAAGATAAGCCCCCTTTTGTTTAGAGCAGTGTAGCCGACATGTTGCAAGCTGCTGCTTCACGTGTGACCAGAAACCAGAGGAGCATTAGGGTTTAAGGATGTACCAGTGGACACACTATATTATCCTCCTACGGACAGGCTAATCCATTCCAACCCTTCTTGCAGTGTCAGTGGAAATGCTCGTTTTAGGGAAGCTGTGCGTTCAGAGGCATCATTCAGGACAATGAGCTACAGCCACAGAGTGACAAGCTAGGAAAAATGCCCCCACTTTTCAGGCTGTACAAATGACGTTTGGCCAGGATAACTCACAACTGGACACTTAATTTAATGTCAGGAGCGAGCTGGCCAGTCAAAAGCTATTATACCATCTTCTTTATTATTGGCCTGTGGTTTTGGTAGTCAGGCTCTCGAATAAATACTGCTAAAATGACACTTCAGTCCAAAATATTGTCCAATTCTTTCTCTGACTTGACTGGGTCCGGGTGGCAACCTGTTTCTGATGTTAGAAACCATTAAGACTCATGTGGTCAGGCACCAGGACATCAGTCAGTCCTGAACAACGTCATGAGTATTAGGATAGGCAAGAGAATAGAAGTGGCGGCCAGTAGGGGTCCCCTGAGGCTCCGCCCTCACCAAAGCCCAAAAGTCAAATAAATAGATTACAAATGTATCATTGAATAAATCAGTCACCTATAAAGAAGAAATGGCTTTGAATACATTTAAAGAATGACAGTCTTTCAAGAGTAATTGTACACTGTGTTTGTCACTGGTGACAGTCTTTGATTGTTTTCAGTATTTCAGTCCTGTGAAAAATCAGACAGAGCTGAACTGGTCTATCACGGGTGAAGTGTACATTCTTCTAGTGGAGCCTTAAATGTGGTAATACGGCAGTCACAGGAACATTCAGACTTATAAAGTTACATCATCGCTGTTTACCACTAATTATAAAATGTCTGTTTAACACGTGTCCGTGATGGGTGTTACAGACAGAGGCCTCAGCAACTCCTGTTGAAACACAACATGAGCAGACATATGAAGTCTCAGGATTAAATGATGCATAACATTTTCTGGAGGATAAATGGCTGTGTGTTTGGATGAGACAGAAATGAGCCCTTCCACTGTCATAGAAGTGTCACATCTCTCTTTTTGCTCATTTCCCCTCCCAAAGTCTTGGCCGCTTTGGTCAAGCTTTGGTCGATAAAGTGTCTTGTCTGTCCGCTGAGTTGCTACATTTATTAGAAGATGAAAGTTTGTCTTTGGAGAAAAGACAATTTTAGTGAGGACTGTGGTGAGAGAATTCTCTATCATCAAGGAAATTAATGAAGGAAATGGGAGTTTTGGTGTGTCTATATTACATCTAACCCGTCTTTTGTGCAGATGTAGACGACTCCAAACCTCACCAATCGAGGGCTAGCTTTGTGAAAGGCCACTTGTTTGGTTCCCTGCTTAATTGGGTTGGTGGGGGGGGGGGGGTCAGCCTTGTTTGTCAATGTAAAGTGTGATCCAGATAATAACATTCTCATTAAAGACGGCAATTACATGAATTACAGTGGCGCGAGGCACGGCTGCAAGGAAATGAAGTGGTGAAGGAAAAGAAAAGCTTAATATACATCTCCTTTATTCTATTCCCCACCTTTTCACCCTTTTTCAAATGTTCCACGCAGAGCGAGGGATCTCAGGAAAGGCATAGTCTCGCTACGAAAAGAAAAAATCCTGTCAAAAGTCCCCCTTCACCTTTCTGCCATAGTGACGGCTCTGGCTATCGTTACTATGGCTGCACTTGTCATGGATTTTAATGCAGCTTGACTGAAGTCTTAGAAAACTGCTTAGGGGCCTTTTCAAATTAAATCCCAATTTATTTCAGGAGGAGGGAATTACTTGTTTCACATTCTATAAAAAACCACAAACAGAACATAAACCAGGCCGTTGACAAGAGAAGGAAGCCTTTTCATCCAGCCCTTTTAAATGTGAATTAGGACAAGTGGATAACTCTTCAACCTCCTCAAAGGCAGGTGTTGTCCCTAGGCCTGTTTCACGCTGCCAGTACGTGACAGACAGTAGACCGATTCAAACTCAGAAACACAATGACTCTACACAATTTACAGCTTTTGTTTGGGATTTGCAAACTTCTACGACCATAGTGTGTTATAAAACGTTAAACTATGCCAATTAGCATGTTAAAACAAATTGTGTCGTTAAAGTATCTCATTCACCTAATCAACCGATGAATAGCGGTGGCCTGGTACAGAAAGCTGTAAGCTACATTATCGGTTGTCTGCATGCAGTTCATTCAATAAACTATAAGTATTCTTGGAGCATATGAAGTCATTTCCCATTTAGTTTTCCAATGTTACCCAAGTGCCTAAGTACTAATGGCTGTAAATGTCAACATGGGTATCAGTGTAGATCTGCACTAAACCTCATTAATACACAATGACCTTTAATATACAGCCTACACTAAATCATAGTGGGCATATCATTCATGTGAAATTTGGCTGATCACTGTGAATAACTTTAGCCGGCCATGCGCAGTGTAGCCTAGCCTAGCACTCTGACAACTGGGCATGGAGGTAACCATTACACGTGGTGTAACCGCAGTAAACCTACACTAGTCCAAATACACTTCTTACTTTAATTTTCAGGAAAAGGGTTTCCCTTTAATCCATAGTATTACGTGTTGTAATTAAAGTGCATTAAAATATTTCCATTACCATTATTTGTTTATTTTAAATAAATAGTTATTGTAGGTCTATCTCATTTTGTGGTGTATTTTTGTTTCATGTGTGGATCCACCGGTCACTGGTAGACTATCTCCTACGCGCTCCGTAGCCGATGTGAGTAAGACCTTTAAACAGGTTAACATTCACAAGGCCGCAGGGACAGACACATTAGCAGTATGCGTACTCAGAGCATGCGCTGACCAGCTGGCAAGTGTCTTCACTGACATTTTCAACCTCTCCCTGACCCAGTCTGTAATACCTACATGTTTCAAGCAGACCACCATAGTCCTTGTACCCAAGAAAGCCAAGGTAACCTGTCTAAATGACTACCGCCCCGTAGCACTCACATCTGTCGCCATGAAATGCTCAACACGGGGGCCCCTCAGGGGTGCGTTCTTCGTTCCCTCCTGTACTCCCTGTTCACCCACGACCGCGTGGCCGCAGACGACTCCAACACCATCATGTTTGCCGATGACACAACAGCGGTAGCCTGATCACCAACGATGATGAGATGACAGTGTGATGCCAGGACAACAACCTCTCCATCAACATCAGTAAGACAAAAGGAGCTGGTCGTGGACTACAGGAAACGGAGGGCCGAGCATGCCCCCATTCACATCGACGGGGGTGTAGTGGAGCGGGTTGAGAGCTTAAAGTTCCTCTGTGTCCAATTCACTAAGGACCAATCATGGTCCAAACACAACAACACAGTTGTGAAGAGGGCACGACAACACCTCTTCCCCCTCAGGTGGCTGAAAATATTTGGCACGAGCCCTCAGATCCTCAAAAAGTTATATTTCTGGACCATTGAGAGCATTTTGACTGGCTGCATCACCAGTTGGTATGGCAACTGTTTGGCATCCGACCGTAAGGCACTACAGGTGGCAGTGTGTACGGCCCAGTGCATCACTGTGGCCGAGCTTCCTGCCATCCAGGACCTCTATACCAGGCGGTGTAAGAGGAAGGCCCTAAAAGTTGTCAAAGACTCCAAACACCCAAGTCATAGACTGTTCTCTCTGCAACCGCACGGCAACCGGTACCGGAGCGCCAAGTCTGGGAACTAAAAGGCTCCTGAACAGCTTCTACCCCCAAGCCATGAGACTGCTGAACAATGAATCAAATGACTACCCAGACTTTTAGCAATGACTCTCTTGCACTGGCTCTATGCACACTCACTGGACTCTACCCACACACTCACCCATACTACACTGACACTAAAACACACACACACACACACACACACACACACACACACACACACACACACTAAATACACGCATATTGATGCCACATACTCACACATAGACACACTTTCACACTCTTTCACACTCTTCACATACACTGCTGCTACTCTGTTTATTATCTATCCTGATTGCCTAGTCACTTTTACCCTTACCTATATATATTAACTCAATTACCTTGTCTACCTGGTAGCCCTGCACAGTGACTCGGTACCGGTACTCCCTGTATATAGCTTCGATATTGTTATTTTATTGTGTTACAATGTCCTTGTTTTAGGGCTCGTTAGTAAGCATTTCACGCTAAAGTCTACACCTGTTGTATTTGGCACGTGACACATAACATTTTGGATCCTTTTAGTACTGTCTTCTTGAAAACTTTTTGGAAAACTACCATTTCTTTTGACTTTAATTACTGGACTGTATATTTGTAAATATCTTCATCCCTTTTGCACTGTGGTCCTACAACCCTGACTGTAAAATAAAAACATAATTTTTGATCACACTACACACTAAGTCTGTTGTCCAATTTAGTGTTGCCAGCCCCAACTAACTATGCTGTCGGGGCTTCTTTCGATAAGGCTTATCTGCAAAAAAGAATCCATGTGGAAGGCTTACAAATGACAAATACAAAAACAAAAACATTTAGGCCTGAACAGATTAAACCCCCTAAACACACAAAAACATGCTTTATCTTTTCCAACGGATAAATTATTATCAGTGTGTGTAAATTATTTAAAGGCATCTGCCCCATTGGAAACCTAAGCATAATGAAATTGCAATAAAATAACATTAGTGTCGACAGGCTATTAGAAGGGGATGTTATTGACTGCTCTCTGGGTCGTATTTTAACCCAGTGAGGTGGACCTTAATGTCTGCCTTGGGCCCCAGCCCCTAGTCCCCTGGGACTGCTATTGTCAGCTGACATGGAGAAGCCTTGTTATCTTGGCAATGAACTGTCCAACTCTGTGCAGGCCTATTAGCAGACCTATCGTGTAGACGTTTTGAATCTTAATACACCTGGTATCAACGATTGCCTTCACCATTTTTTATAGTGGAAGTATATCTCGATAAGTTATAACCTTGTGTTCATGTTTATGTCAAATGAGTGGATGGATGCATGCTGGACACTTTGCTGATTTATGGACAATATACGCCATCTAGTGTACAGAGACTGGACTGGAGTTAAAAAAATAATTGAACTGTGACTGGATGTTCTCATCCATTGTGTTTCTAAATCCGCCAGTGATTAGTGCAGCTAGAGACAGACTTCAGAACTCATTGTAAAGATTTTATTCTGAGTGGTCATTGGTTCAACTTTAACAGTTCCTCATTGGAGTGTGAGAGAAAGTTGGAGGACACACACACACACACAGACACACACACACACACTACAGTAGTCGTTTAGCTCTTGTTGCAATGTACAGTTCATACCACCAAGCCTCACTGTTAGGCGGCGTACATTACTTGCTGTACTGCTCTTGTGACATCACAAGGCAATGTGCTGTTGAAAAGGATCAAATGACCTGACTGAAACTGGCAGTTTATCACCCTCTTCTCAAAGGTTATTTTACAACTTGACACATGGGGAAATACGATCTTCTCCACATTTCTTAACTGTTCAATTATTGATAAAACATAAATGAGTCAATCTAGCTATTTAAAGTAATGATATTGCTCTGGCTCAAACTGAACACTTTGAGTGTAATTAAAGGTCTATGTTTGGGAGTGTGAGCGGTTTAATAGCCTAATGTTATGGGTACAAAATAGTCAACATTTTATATTTGGTGGACACTGACGTATTAAGGCAAAATTCTATGAAATAGTAATGCAATGAATGCAGCTGAATGCAATGTTAATGCCTATCAAAATTGGGTTAATTACAGCTAACTTATTTGGCACTGACAGCAACAAAAAAAAACGTTGGAAAGATGTTGTATCTACTATCTAGTTGATTAATACATTCTACTTGTATTTGTTAAGATCTTGAGAAATAATTAAACTCACCTTGCTGCACTACTTTGGGTGAGCGGTTACTTCCTAGGAACTGCTCTTCGCGCAATTATTGCACCTGAGGCGGGACGGATTTCGCGGTTGCACTCGATGAACTTTCACCCCCCCATCGTTTTAACTGTTTTGATTCGGATAACGTCGCTAGCTCTGTGTTGCACAAGTATGTGATTAGAGACCAACGGATTGATGCTTATTTCTTCTCCATAGGAACTCTCAGCCGTAGTTTAGTGAAGCCTGAGTAAACCCAGCAGCTGTTTAGGTGGATAGTCTGTAGACTAAAGGCAGCTAGCTGGCTAACCTCTGTTAGCAACAACAACATGAACCCTATCTCAACGGATCTCATCAGTCACTTCGACACTTGTCGTCACCGGTCAGTTACTGAGTTTGCCACGAAGAGTCGTCTGTCTTTCACTAGCTGGCTAGATAAATATTAATACTTGCTTACCATTTGTCGACATTTTTAAAAAGGTAAGTTGATTCGCTAGCTAAACTGGCTACATAGTAAGCTAGGTCTTTGGTTACCTGGCCAGCTGAGTGTTCTCCATGGTCGATGACATCTTAAAGGAACTGCTAGTCATTTAGCAGACTCTTATCCAGAGCTACTTACACTTTAGTGCATTCAAAGCTAGCTAACTACTGGTAGGTGGGACAACCACATATCACAGGGCATGTACATAGTGTCAGAATGAAATGCACAAAATACAGATACATGATACATAGTGATGCAGTATGAAAAAGTATACAAATACAAGAAGTCTGGAGTGTAAAAAGCTATAAAAAGGCATTGTATAATATGTACACTATTCAGCCATCCACCCATACTATGCAATGTCTTTTTATAGCTTTTTGCACTCCAGATATCTTGTATTTCTATACTTTTTCATACTGCCGCTCTATGTATCATGTATTGTGTATCTGTCTTTTGTGTATTTTCGTTCTGGCATTTTGCACCTGCTCTGTGTTTTTTCGTAGCTGCTTGATAGAGTAATTTCCATCTATCTATAGCAAATGTTGGTTCAGGAAAGTGTTTTTTGGATGGGGGATTTATTTAAGATACTCTTTGAAGAGGTTTCAGGTGCTTTCAGAAGACGGGCAGTGACTGGGCGATTCACAATGTAAATCTCGATTTATTTGTTTTATGTTTTCTCTAAATAAGCGTTGTACAGATATACAGCATTTAAAACAGTCAACAATAATCGAATGAATTCAGGGCTTGTGAAGTTATACCCAGGCTAAATATAATGAACGATTCTGTTGGACCAAACTGCAAATAGCGAGTTGAAACCGCTCGTCAGAGAGGAAGATCTGATCTCTGCTATTCATATCTGTTTGCGGAACCAAAATATTCACTACGGATCTTGCGGTACAGCTGCATTACCACATTTTCTTCCAACTTCTCCACTTGTCAAATCCAAAAACGGATTAGGAATAGTTTCTACCAATCTGTAGCTGTTTTAGGAACCCATCAACTGCACTCTTTCTAGCTGTAGTAAATCATGTCAGAAGCTAGAAGATGAATTATTACCAACAACAACTACAAATTCTACCTACATCACGTTTTGAAGTTCTCTTTCCTTGCTTTGTCTAACAATACTATCATTAATCTAGTAAATGCATTTCTGGGGGTCAGAATGCAGCATTTAGTTCATGTTGAAGCACAAACTTGCTGTATGTTAGCATGTGTGTTGCCAAGGCTACTGTTGCCATGCAATGCTAGTTTGCCTGTCTCTAAAGAGAAGGGTGGGCTGTACCCCTCATTTTGGAAAGTGCAGATTAGGAATAGTTTCTACCAATAACTCTGTCAGAGTTTAGAGTGAAAAAAGTGGCATGCTGACATCTACTAACAGTTCTCTGTGTCATCATGGTGCAGCCCAAATGGAGCCGTTGCTATGGCTACTCAGACATAGAGGGCAAAAAATATGACGAGGGTGAAGTGACCACAACCACACAAATATTGACCACACAACTACAGACCACAACAACACAACTTCTGACCATCTAGTGACCACAAATACTAACAACAACCACACAACTTCTGACTGCAATAACACAACTGCTTACCTTATCTAGTTACCACAACCACACAACTTCTGACCACACATCTACTGACCACAACCACACAACTAATGACCACTCAACTGCTGATCACAACTTCTGACCAAATTTAGTGACCAAACCCACTAACAACCATTCAATTTCTGACCAAAACCACACAACTGCTTGCCGCATCTATTGACCACAACCACATGACGTTTGACCGCAACCACACACATACTGATCACACAATTTATGATAAAACACCTGCTGACCATTCAACTGCTGACCTCAACTGCTGATCACAACCACACAATTTCTGAGCACAACTTCTGACACCATCTAGTGACCACAACAACCACACTACTGCTGACCACATCTAGTGATCACAACTACTGACCACACAACTACTGCCCACACAACTACTGATCACTCAACTGCTGACCACAACTTCTGACCACAACCACACAACTACTGACCACAACCACACAACTTTAGACCACATCTTGTGACCACAACTACTGACCACAACCACACAACTACTGACCTCTCATCTACTGACCACAGCCACACAACTTCTGACCACAACCACACAACTACTGACCACAATCACAGAACTTCTGACCAAAACCACACAACTACTGAACACAACCACACAAATTCTGACCACAACCACACAAATTCTGACCACATCTGGTGAGTCTTGCTGCTCAGTAGGAATGCACCATGGTCTTGTATTGGATGCAATCTTCGACAGTGGAGTGTGCAGAGGAGTTGGGTGACATGAGAGAACTTGAGAAGGTTGAAAACCAGGCAGGCTGCAGCGTTCTGGATAAGTTGTAGGGTTTTGATGTTTTAGTGCGTGAACCTGCAAGAATGAGTCACTGCTTTGATGTTTGCAGAGAACGACACAGTGTTGTCCAGGGTCACGCCAAGGTTCTTTGCACTCTGGGAGGGAGACACTGTGGAGTTGTCAGATGTGATTGAGAATTCTTTGAGGGTGCAGGCCTTCCCCGGAGGTAGAACTCCATCTTGTCGAGGTTGAGCTTGAGGTGGTGGGCTGACATCCAAGCTGAATTATCTGCCAGGCGCACAGTGATGCCTGTTGCCACCTTGGGGTCAGAAGGGGGGAAGGAGAAATGTAGTGGAGTGTCATTCGCATAGCCATGATAGGAGAGACCATGTGAGGATATGACTGAGCTGAGTGACTTGGTGTATAGAGAGAAGATGTGAGAGCCTAGATCCGAACCCCTGGGGACAACAGTAGTGAGAGTACGTGGTACAGACACAGATCCTCTCCACGTTACCTGGTAGGAGTGGCCTGCCAGGTAGGAAGTGCAGAGCCTCAGACGCCCAGCCCTGATAGGGTGGAGAGGTGGATCTGATGGTTGAAGGGGTTGAAGGCAGCAGATAGATCTAGGAAGATGAGAACAGAGGAGAGAGAGAGTGAGCTCTGGCAATGCGGAGAGCCTCTGTGACACAGAGCAGTCTTTGTTGAGTGACCCGTCTTAAAGCCTGGCTGCTTAGGGTCAAGAAGATTGTTCTGAGAGCGGTAACGAGAGAGTTGATCAGAGACCGTACACTCAAGTGTTTTGGAAAGGAAAGAAGGGATAGAGGTCTATTTATTAATTTTTTTACATCGAGCGTTGGTTTCTTGAGAAGGGGAGCGACTCGGGCCATTTTGAAGTTAGAGGGGACGCAACCAGTGGTCAGAGATGAGTTGATAAGGGTAGTGAGGAATGGGAAAAGGTTTTCAGAGATGGTCTAAAGAAAAGAGGAGGGGATGGGGTTGAGCTGGCAGCTTGTTGGGTCGGCCAGACCTCACTAGTTTAGGATTTAATCTGGAGAGAGAGATGAGAAAGAGGTCAAGGCATAGGGTAGTTCTGTGTGAGTGGGATCGATGAACTCAGAGTGAATGAGTAGTGGATGTCATAACACATTGACAAAGTCTTCCGCAGAGACGGTGGAAAATAGTTTCCCTGGGTTAGAGGCAGAAGCTTGAAATTTAGAGTGATAGAATGTGGCTGTAGCAGCAGATACAAGGGAACGGAGGGGAGGGTAGGGAGTGAAAGGATGATGGGTCCTCCGGAAGTTAATTTTTTGCTCAGCTGCACGCAGCCCTGTTCTGTAATTATTATAATCGTATTTTTATTTAACCTTTTATTTTACTAGGCAAGTCCGTTAAGAACAAATTCTTATTTACGATGTCTGCATACACCGGCCAAACTCAGACAACGCTGGGCCAATTGTGCGCAACCCTATGAGACTCCCAATCACAGCCGGTTGTGATACAGTCTGGATTCTAACCAGATTGTCAATAGTGACGCGTCTAGCACTGAGATGAAGTCTCTTAGACTGCTGCGCCACTTGGGAACTCGCAATGTGTCACTCAGCCACGGAGCAGGAGATGATGGTTGAGCCGGCCGGGAGGAAAGGGGACAGTGCGAGTCATAGGATGAGGAAAGGATAGAGAGTAGGTTGGAAGAGGCAGAATCAGGAAACTGTAGGGAGAAGGATTTAACAGAAGGGAGCGCTGATAAAAGAGGAAGGAGAATGAAGATAACGATGGCACATGACCATCTGGGAAGTGGCTGAGTGCCTAGGGTTGGAGGAAAGGGAGACAGAAAAGGAAACAAAGTAGTGATCAGAGACCTGGAGGGAGGTTGCAGTGAGATTAGTAGGAGAACAGCCTGTAGTAAAGATGAGGTCAAGCATATTGCCTGCCTTGTGAGTTGGAGTGGATTGGGAGAGGGTGAGGTCAGGAGGGGAAAGAGAGAGTTGTAAAGAAATTAATCGAAGGCGGATGTCGTGAGGTTGAAGTTGTCAAGTACGAAGAGTGGTGAGCCATCGTCAGGAAATTAGTTTATCAAAGTGTCAAGTTCATTGAGGAACTCTTCAAGGGCACCTGGTGGGCGATAGATGACGACAATGTTAAGCTTGAGTGGACAAGTGACAGTGACAGCATGGAATTCAAATGAGGAGATGGACAGGTGAGAGAAGAGACAAAATGTCTAGTTAGGAGAAATGAGTGGCCTTGTGCCACCACTGCGACGACCAGATGTACATGGACTATGAGAGAACTAGTCAGATGAAGAGAGAGCAGTTGGAGTAGCAGTGTTATCTAGGGTGATTCATGTTTTGCCGTAAAGGAACGGAAGGATGTTATGTCAATATTAGGGTTGGAAACTTTCCAGTACATTTCCGGAATTCTACCTCACCAAGCAAAGTGAGAAGAATAAGAGCATCACATTGAAGCTGCCCAGCAGCACCTGTTGGGGTGGTGTTGTCATCATGTTTGACAGTCTCCTGGAGAAGGAGTCTCTCCAAGAAATGGCCATATCACAGTCTGCCGATATGGACAGCCCCATCAAGAGGATCCTCCTGGATGATGTATTTTGGGAGAGAGTGGTAAGCAGCCTGAATCTCCTGAAATCTATAGCAGTAGCCATTGCACGGATTGATGGAGACAATGCCATCCTGTCTGATGTTCAGACTTTGCAGATGTAAGAGAAGAAATCCGTACTGCCCTGCCCACTTCACTGTTTCTCCAAGCAGAGGAAACTGCAGTTCTGAAATGCATCAAAAAGCGTGAAGACTTCACATGCCACAGTGTACATGTTGGACCCCAAGTATGCTGGCAAGAGCATCCTGTCTGGTGCAGAGATCAACAAGGCCTATGGTGTCATCACTACCGTGTCTCGCCACCTTGGCCTGGATGAGGGCAAGGTTCTTGGTAGTCTGGCGAAGTACACGTCCAAGCAAGGGCTTTGGGATGGAGATGCAATATGGCAGTCGTGCCAACATATCTCATCAGCCACCTGGTGGAAGGGACTTTGTGGATCTGAGGCTCTTTCCCCTGCGCCTCCATCATCCTCCAAATCCCACCAACATCAGCCGCCTCAGAGCGCAACTGGTCCTTGTTTGGTAACACACACACACCAAAGCACACAACAGACTGACCAATACAAGGGTTGAAAAATGGGTGGCCATCCGGACAAATTTGAGGCTTTTTGAGCCTGACAACGAGCCATCCTCAACCAGGTTGGAAAGTGAGTGAAGATGAGGCCTCAGAGTCTGATGTTTAAGAGGTGGACATTGAGGAGGTCCAGGGAGAAGACAAGGAAGCCTGAGAGGAAGACAGCCAAAGCTTTAGTTTCTAGACTATCATTTTACAGATGTATGTTGAAAACGTTTTTGGGAGATGCGATGGATCAATGGGGATCATTCAATATTCCCTTTCTTTTGTTGTTCAGTGAAATCATCCAACTCATTTAATTACATTTCAATTGGTAACTAAATAACTAAATCGTTTTTTATCATTTGCAACCATGTCTACTTATGATGACATAAAACGTTTGTTTCTGTCTCCATATGATATGGTAAATATATCCAATGCAAAAAAAAAAAATTGTAGTTGTTTATAGTCCCTTTAATTCCCATGGAATATTCCCCAAAATGTGCAACCCTAGTCAATATGTTGTCATGTTGTTTTTTGCTAATCTGTCTGTCTATTGACAATGCCATCATTGTACTGTTATGGATACAGTTGGATTATTGCACCTGGAAAGCGTCTCTACCTTCCAATGGGCGAGGAAAAGCCAGAGACGTTGGACTTTGTCAAAGACTTCCAAGAGTATCTCAGCCAGCAGACTCAACATGTGAACATGATCTCGGGCTCCGTCAGTGGAGTCAAAGAGATGGACGACTTACCAGCAGGTAAGTCTAGCCCAGTTTAGACCTGTGCTGTTTGCTACACTTTTCCCGATTCCTAAGCTATATCCGTAATTG
Source organism: Thymallus thymallus (assembly GCA_023634145.1). Taxonomy (NCBI): domain Eukaryota; kingdom Metazoa; phylum Chordata; class Actinopteri; order Salmoniformes; family Salmonidae; genus Thymallus; species Thymallus thymallus. The sequence goes on from CM042388.1 coordinate 46,703,797, forward strand.
GTAGACTGTTCTGATAAGGAGGTCATCGTTTGTATTGCAGAGTGGCTAGATGCTACTACCCCCTCCAAATCAAAACCAAACATGGATTCCATGTTGTGTTCTCACTTTGCGCACACACCTGTCTGTCTTTCACTCCTGTTTGTTTAGCTAATCAGCCTTGCAATACGGGAACCATACTGGCCCAGATGTAGCCTGAAAACCCCACGCTGAATTCTACGTTGGGCAGACATTTACGTTTGTATCAGAAAGGTTTCCTTTCACGACCTCTACAAGCCAGAATGTTTATATTGTAACTTACTTTACCAGTTGTCCATGTGGTTGGTCCTTTTTGAAGGTAGGAATGTGAGACAATATAGCCACAGGAAAGTATAATTACGTCAACTTTTCAAAGTGCTGGTAGTGCGTTGAGTTTTCTATCACCTGAAGCATGCGCACAAGATGAAAATACGTGTACGAGGCGCATGCATGCAGTGCTTTCGGAAAGTATTCAGATCCTTTGACTTTTCCCACATTTTGTTACATTACAGCCTTATTCTACACATAATACCCCATAATGATAAGGCAAAATCAGGTTTTTAGAAGTTTTTGCAAATGTATTAAAAACAAAACAGAAATATCACATTTAAATAAGTATTCAGAACCTTTAAGTACTTTGCTAAAGCACCTTTGACATCGATTACAGCCTTGAGTCTTGGGTATGATGCTACAAGTGTGGCACACATGTATTTGGGAGTTTCTCCCATTCTTCTCTGCAGATCCTATCAAGTTCTGTCAGGTCGGATGGGGAGCGTCGCTGCACAGCTATTTTCAGGTCTCTCCAGAGATGTTTGATTGGGTTCAAGTCCGGGCTCTGGCTGGGCCACAAAGATCATTCAGAGACTTGTCCCGAAGCCACTCCTGCGTTGTCTTGGCTGTGTGCTTAGGGTCGTTGTCCGGTTGGAAGGTGAACCTTGGCCCCAGTCTGAGGTCCTGAGCGCTCTGGAGCAGGTTTTCATCAAGGATCTCTCTGTACTTTGCTCCGTTAATCTTTTCCTTGATCCTGACTAGTCTCCCAGTCCCTGCTTCTGAAAAACATCCCCACAGCATGATGCTGCCACCACCATGCTTCACCGTAGGGATGGTGCCAGGTTTCCTCCAGACGTGACGCTTGGCATTCAGGCCAAAGAGTTCAATCATGGTTTCATCAGACCAGAGAATCTTGTTTCTCATGGTCTGAGAGTCCTTTAGGTGCCTTTTGGCAAACTCCAAGCGGGCTGTTGTGCCTTTTGCAGAGGAGTGGCTTCTGTCTGGCCAATCTACCATAAAAGCCTAATTGGTGGAGTGCTGCATAGATGTTTGTCCTTCTGGAAGTTTCTCCCATTTCCACAGAGGAACTCTGGAGCTCTGGAGGCCCTTTTCCACCCATTGCTCAGTTTGGCTGGGCGGCCAGGTGGTTCTAAACGTCTTCCATTTAAGAATGATGGAGGCCACTGTGTTCTTGGGGACCTTCAATGCTTCAGACATTTTTTGCTGCACTTCCCAGATCTGTGCCTCGACACTCCTGTCTCGGAGCAGTACAGATTCCTTCAACCTCATGGCTTGGTTTTGGCTCTGACATGCACTTTCAACTGTGGGACCTTATCTAGACAGGCGTGTGCCTTTTTTTTTTCAAATAATTTCCAATCAATGGAATTTACCACAGGTGGACTCCAATCAAGTTGTAGAAACATCTCAAGGATGATCAATGGAAACAGGATGCACCTGAGCTCAATTTCGAGTCTCATAGTAAAGGGTCTGAATACTTATGTAAATGAGGTATTTCTGTTTTTTATATTTAATAAATTAGCAACAATGTCTAAACTTGTTTTCACTTTGTCATTATTGGGTATTTTGTGTAGATTGAGGAACATTTTTCTATTTAATTTATTTTAGAATAAGGCTGTAACATAACAAAATGTGGAAAAAGTGAAGGAGTCTGAATGTGATTTACTTTGAGAGACCATGCACTTCTTTACGTGCTTCAGGTGATAGAAATGTGAAAGCAAAATGTATTTAGTTGTACTATATATTGTCACATTCCTACCTGTGAAAGGACCCACTGCACGGACAACCGGTAAAGTAAGCTCAAATATCATTTTATTCAACATTCTGGATTTAATAGTTTTATTGTTCACTGCATGGCGACGCAAACGGCACCCTCCATTCAGTAGCTTTGGATCCTTGAGTTATCTTGACCGCAGTCGCTTTAGAATGAGGTCTAGTATTGTGCTACAGGTAGGCCTTACTATGGCATCAACAAACACACAGACCACCATATGACTGTCAACTGACTCTTGTTCAAACTGTTTCATCCAAACTGTTTCGTGCATGAATCTGTTATCCATTAATACAAGTGGAGTGTAATTAATTTTCTAATCTTCAATTTAAACCTACTAGAAAGTGTGTGCCCTCAGGCTTGGATGGAAGCAACAGTTATTCTCCAATCAGCCTGTTACCGACACATTGTGTTTGACCAAATACAATGCTATTTCACAGTAAACAGTAAACAGACAACAGACTTTCAGCGCGCTTATAGGGATGGACATTCAACAAGCACAGCACTTACATTTCTCACAGCCAGTCAGTCATTTGTGTATGATAAAAAGATTGTGGGGGCTTCGGTGTTGCTTTTGACATTATCGACCATAGTCTGTTCCTGGAAAAACGTATGTGTGATGGCTTTACACCCCCTGCTATATTGTGGACAAGGGTGTTCTTTAATGGAAGCCTCTCCAACAAAATCCAGGGAATCAATAATTCCTTAGGGTAGCTGTCTAGGCCCCTTACATTTTTCATGTGTGTCTATGTATGCGGATGATTCAACACTATACCCGTCAGCTACTACAGCAACTGAAATGACTGCAACACTTAACAAAGAGCTGGAGTTAGTTTTAGAATGGGTAGCAAGGAATAAATTAGTCCTAAATATTTCAAAAACTTAAAGCATTGTATTCGGGACAAATCATTCACTAAACCCTAAACCTCAACTAAATCTTGTAATGAATAATATGGAAATGTATCAAGTTGAGGAGACTAAACAGCTTGGAGTAACCCTGGATTGTAAACTGTCATGGTCAAAACATGTTGATACAACAGTAGCTAGGATGGGGAGAAGTCTGTCCATAATTAAACACTGCTCTGCCTTCTTAACAACACTATCAACAAGGCAGGTCCTACAGGCCCAGGTTTTGTCACAGCTGGACTACTGTTCAGTCATGTGATCAGGTGCCACAAATGGAGACTTAGAAAAATTGCAATAGGCTCAGAACAGGGCAGCACGGCTGGCTCTTGGATGTACACAGAGAGCTAACATTAATAATAAACATGTTAATCTATCCTGGCTCAAAGTAGAGGAGAGATTGACTTGATTACTACTTGTATTTGTCAGAGGTATTGACATGTTGAAAGCACCAAGCTGTCTGTTTGAACTACTGGCACACAGCTTGGACAGACATGTCACCAGAGGTCTCTTCACAGTCCCCAAGTCCAGAACAGTCTAAGGGAGGTGCACAGTATTACATAGACCTAAATGGAACTGTATTCCACATCAAGTGTCTTGGCAGCAGCTAATGGGGATCCATAATAAATACAAATAGATATTTAGATATTTCTCTTGAACCTGTGTTGTGATTTATTCCTGTACAGACTGCAGTCAGAATGGGTTGGACCACCCCTCAGCGGATATGTCCCTTGATGATGGCTCAGGGATGCTGGTGGATGGCTTCGAGAGAACATATGATGGCAAACTCAAGTGCCGTTATTGTAACTATGCTACCAGAGGCACAGCACGACTTATTGAACATATCCGCATTCACACAGGTGAGCTTGAATAGGACAGATAACACCATGCAGATGCTACCATTTTCTCTTATACAAAAACATGACATTTAAAATGTCTTCCTAAGACCTTTTTCTTCCTTGTAATTCTTTATCTTCCTATTCTCAAACAGGAGAGAAACCCCACAGATGCCACCTCTGTCCTTTTGCCTCTGCTTATGAGCGCCACCTAGAGGCCCACATGCGCTCCCACACAGGAGAAAAGCCTTACAAATGTGAGCTGTGCTCCTTCCGCTGCAGCGACCGCAGCAACCTGTCACACCACCGCCGCCGCCGGCACAAGCTTTTACCCATGAAGGGCGCTCGCTCCTCTCTCTCCCACAAGAAGATGCTGAGCGTCCTGCAGAAGAAGACCAGCCTGGGCTATGGTCGCCGGCTCCTCATCAACTTTAGCCCCCCCTCCATGGTGATACACAAGGCCGAGCACCTGGACGACTACTCCCACGAACTGCCCCACCTGCGCCAGGAGACCTACGAAGACCAGGGTGCTGGTGGAGATGGAAGCTCCAGGGACGACCACCAACATCACCACCATAACCTTGTCATGGACAACCCCCTCAACCAGCTCTCCACCCTGGCCGGCCAGCTGGCCAGCCTACCCTCCCAAGCTGAGGGACAGACCCTACAGCCTCCCATGTCTCCAGGTGCAGAGTCCTGTGTGGACGAGAAACCCTTCCTCATCCAGCAGCCTCTCCCAGCCCCCGCTTCCGCTGCTGTGTCAGCCAGCGCTGCCCATGCCTCCTCCTCCCCCATCACCCCAGAGCCCAGGCCCCCACCACACAGCAACTGCAGCCCCGGGGCAGGTCCCTGCAGCGAGCACAGCGGGCGCACCAGTACCCCCAGTATCACCAATAGCCAGCCCAGCACACCAGCCCCGGGCCTGCCGTCGCTGCATCAAGACCCCCAGATGCTGCAGCACTGCCAGCACTGTGACATCTACTTCCCTGACAACATCCTGTACACCATCCACATGGGCTGCCACGGCTACGAGAACCCCTTCCAGTGCAACATCTGTGGCCACAAATGCAGGAGCAAGTATGACTTTGCCTGCCATTTTGCCAGGGGCCAGCACAAGCAGTGACTTGATGAATGAAGGTGTTTTTATTTAACTTCATTATTGGTGGTTGTATTTATTGCTGTTGATCTTTCTGAAATTGGACTTGATGTAGCCTTTGCAAATCCTGTGTTAGATTTTACAAGCAAGAAAATAACATTTATTGTGCCCATGTGTATGTAATGTGTAGGGATGGAGTGGTTTAGAGGTACAGCTCACTTGACCTGTTTCGTCATTAAACATTCCTTCTGTGGGTTTTTTTAACATGAACACTATTTTCAGCCTTACAAACGTACTGTAGTTAAAGATGAAGCTAACGTTTTGTGTGAGTGTAAAGACGGCACCATTCACGCCTCCAGCAGTGCCTACGATATTTACAATCGCTTAACCTGTACACATCTGACATCTTGATTTCATTTTTCCTGTTAGTTTTCTTTAGATGAGGGGTGGTTTGTGATGGATCTGAACACAGTGCTTATCCTTAACCCGCAGCTTTTTGCTAATTGAGTGTTGTAGCAAATAAAGCATAACCTATACATCATGTTATATTCTGACATTTAAATGTCATATGTCATTGTAAGATCCAACACCTTTTAATGTCAAAGCGTTATCACCATATCAATTTGTTCTCTTTTGTCAATCCGTTTCAGTCCAGAATTGCCAAGTAGCACCAGAGAAGCTGTGTTTTAGAATACATATTCCCTTCTATAATCAAGGCGTTACAATATTGTGGATCTCGGTGCTTTTCTTAGATATTCATTGAGTAATAGTGAAGGTTATTGCTTCAGCAGGGTTGTTTTGTATTGGATACTGTCGTGTCTGTTGCATAGCAACATTTGTGGAGAACATAGTTAATGTTTCTAGGACTAATTGCACGCCACCGTGCTTACAGGCGTCCAATGATTTGTAAATGGGAGCTTACATTTGTTTAATGTGTTGTGTCTTTGTAGATCTGTTTGAATGTTGAAGCGTTCTGGTGATCATTATTATCCCCTTGGATGACAAATCATATTATGTGAGAGTAATATTAACGCATTTCTAAGTAAAGTGTTTTCTAACAGATGCTCTTTGTCTAAACTGTCCTTTGTCCATTTCCTTGGTTATCTATGAATTGACATGCAGTCATAATGCACATTTCACATATTTGATATATTTCAATGCTAGCAGATGGAATAAGATGTTCAGACACCAGTAATTGTCTTTTGAGAATGCTTTTAATCATTTAGCCAAAGTAGCAAAGAGATATAAGATTATAGTGTACAGAAGCAGTATTACCTCAGGTGAAACTAATCAGAATGGTAGTGTAAATTTAGAGTAGTTATTTGAGGCGGGTCATCTTAGTCTTAAGATTCCACCTTAGCCTGGATCTCCTCCCTCTCAGCCACTTTCTCATCTGGCTTCTCCAGATCTGGGGAGGGGAAAGCAACATACCGGAACGTATTCAGAACAGTATAACAGAGTGCTCCGCTACTCCAAATTCTTTGACTGTTTTCAACAGCCTAACGTAAACATAAGCAGCAAATGATCTCATACAGATCTGCGACCAGGTTAGGGTGTCCCACATATGGTCCCACACTTGTCTAGAGAAATCATAACATCATGGCCCTACTAAGAGTTTACCTTTGAGCTGGATGGGGCCCAGGAACAGGGTTCGGCTTTCCTGTGAGGATCCAAGGTCCCTGGCTTTGCGTGTGCGGCAGCCTCGACGGCAGCGGGAGTTGTAGTCCGAGGCTTGGCAGATGGTGACTTTACACTGCAGGTACACTGAATCATGGGCTCGCAGGAACTTGAAAGCCTGGAAGGTGAAGCGGGCGTAGCTACTGGTACCAGAGGTGTAGGAGTAGTAGGTGGGGTCCCTCTTACATCTGTGAGTGGTTCAGAAATAAATATGAATAATGAGCACTCCTTAATAAGGTGTAGGACCCAGAGTTTTTCCTTCTCAGCAATATCTCTAGGCCCTACAATCTCCTCTGCAGGTAAGATCAGCAGTGCGTGTTTCTTACCCGTTGCGCACCAGGTCGTATGATCTGGTTTGGAAGTCATGAGACGAGGGAGAGGCAACACAGGTGTCCAGGAAAAGATATAGACTGCTGTCTGATCTCCTCAGACGGACCTGGACGTACATGTTCTGGTTGAGGGTGACCTTGTATGGAGTCTGGGTTATCTCAGTGTAGAAGTTGCTGTTTGTAAAGAAGGCCATGGTGCCGTTGAATCTGCCTGTGCCTGTGATGTTACCGTTATTCACAATGTTGGCATTGTATATATTCTGGACCATGGTGTCCTGCTCCATGCGACACTCCACGTGCAGCAGAAAATGAGACTGCCGTGTGATCTCGCCTAAGTCGGACTGGTAGGCACGGACAGCATTGGTGTACTCGACTCTCCCATTCTCAAACTGTTTCGAGTGTGAGACAAAAAAATAAACAGAACATTATTGGAAAATGTGATTTCTAGTTGATGTGACTATATCCAGTGTTCATAAAATATATTTAAAAAACGATTTGCAGCACACTAGCTAGATCTGTTTGTAGCTTTTTATATATCATACATAATCTGGTAATCACTTTGTGTTTGGTTAATTTATTTACCGTTCGCTGGGTCCCACAAGTGTTGATTGGGAAGCTGAACACCACCTGGAAGCTGTTGACCTGAGGTCTACAATACTGGTCGTTCAGGTACATATTGTAGCCATCGTAGCCCATTGAGATCAGGTAGGATCTCTGGATCACTATGTTCATGTTGTCTGAGGAGCAGTCCACACGACCTGAAACACCACAACATAAATTAATCCAACCTGAGGCTCCTGAGCTGTAATATCAATGTCAGAATACATAAATGATCAGTGTTCGATTAACTGCACCATATTATCAGTCTCAGCCTACCTTGGTTTGATGCAAGGGAGCTGCTGAACACGGCCCTGAAGCCCCTGCTGACCACTGATTGGTCAGAGCGGAAGAGAACTGTCATGTAGTTAGAGGTGGAGTGGTAGGCATCCAAAGATGTGCCGTTGTTGAAGTCACAGATTGTGCCAAGCTTTTGAGAGTACACAGATGATCCATCGTACACAGAGATGTAATCACAAGAGCAGCAGTTCTCCAACCTGGACCAACAAAGAGCATACACTTATAGAAGATGAGATGTCTAAATGTGAACTCATAGTCAATATGGACGGTCCATTTCAAGATCTGTCTTCATGCACATTCAGAATTATAGAAATCATTCAGATAGTTCTTCAAAAGGAACTGTCAAGGTGAAGCTTTCACAAATCTTTTACATTAAGATACAACAAACCAGGGTAATCAAAGAAATAATTTCTGAAGAGGATTCTTAACTCACTGCAGGTCAGTAAATGACAGGAAAATCCTTTGGCCAGAGGGGGCTGATAGATACCAGACACAGTAGGCATTGTCATGGTAATATTCTGGATAGTATGGACTGGAGATGGATCCAGAACCATGCAGGTTTCCTCCACAGGAGGGGTGAGTCCCTGAGACCGGGGAAGAGAAATGAAACACAAAATCCATTTTGAATTCAAGAGTCAGACATCTCGTGACACCAAATGTGATTTACTGTAGATAATCTACGATTAAGGTTTAGTTACGTTTGTGCAACACATCGACGTCTACTTGTATTGTTCTATCATTATACGGCTTATCAAATCAAATCCCTTTTTAAAAGGATGATGTGGGAAATGTTAATACCTGTTGGCTCTGGTGTGGTGAAGGGGCAGTATGCTGTGTGAAGGAGAAATGAGAATGAGTAATATCCAAACCAAACTGGGTAAATTAATCTGTGCTTTAAGCTCATACAGTCAAACTGGGTAAATTAATCTGTGCTTTAAACTCATACAGTCAAACTGGGTAAATTAATCTGTGCTTTAAGCTCATACAGTCAAACTGGGTAAATGAATCTGTGCTTAAAGCTCATACAGTCAAACTGGGTAAATTAATCTGTGCTTTAAACTCATACAGTCAAACTGGGTAAATTAATCTGTGCTTTAAACTCGTACAGTCAAACTGGGTAAATTAATCTGTGCTTTAAGCTCATACAGTCAAACTGGGTAAATTAATCTGTGCTTTAAGCTCATACAGTCAAACTGGGTAAATTAATCTGTGCTTTAAGCTCATACAGTCAAACTGGGTAAATTAATCTGTGCTTTAAGCTCATACAGTCAAACTGGGTAAATTAATCTGTGCTTTAAGCTCATACAGTCATTTAGGCAGTGTGACTGGTATTCATTGTTTAAACCTAAACTTCAACAGCATTATTTTCAACTCAATATTATTTTCATGGTGTTTCATTAGCTGGGACATATTTTGCATAGGCCTACTTAGAGTGGAAGGGCAACCCAAGTCTTGGCAGTAGGGATTTGTATTTGTATCCAGAATTTGCCATCTTTACAGTGTGCTCTTTCACAGAAAATAGCTGGACCCATCTGATTTACTGTATTGGACACGTACTGTAGTAGTCATAGCAACAGTTGCCATAGTATTGACAGGAGCTGGAGCAGGAACAGCTTCCAAGATTGTAACCACAGTTGTACCTACAGGAAGCCTCTGCAGGACAAAAAGAAATTTCCTTGCTAAGTTATTTACGATGACACCACTTGTGTGACCAAAGCTTTAAAACATAAACAGCACAACATTTTCTACACAGATCACCAAACTAGATGACGGCAAAGCTGAAGGTTTTACACTAAGGGTTTAAGCTTTGGGCTAGAAATACCTGGGGTAGTAGCAGGTACGTATGTTGTGCTCTGGCAATACTCTGCGAGAAGGAAAGATAGGGATAAACGTTAGCATAGATCATGACAATGAGAACCTTCCCAATCACAAAGAGCTCTTTAACATCATACCATTGTAGTCATGACAGCAATTGCCATTGTATCGACAGGAAGAGGTGCAGGAGCAACTACCGACATAAGAGCCACAGTTGTATCTACAGGAACCCCAATCTATTGTATAGGACAGAAAGCACTTTACTCAAAACTACTGTAAATACAGTTATACATTTGTGTGACCAAAGCTTTGATACATGAACAACAAATTTGATTATTTGTGATTTTTTTTTTTTTATGTCACGTTATGTTACATTTTCTTCAAAGCTCACCAAAAAGATTTGAAATTGGGAAAAATGTATGTGAATTTTGTTGAACTATACTAAAATTCTGACACAGCTGAAGAAATACCATGGGTCGCTTGATCATCTGTTGTAACTGCATTGGTAATGCCAGCATCTGTGGGTGTGCCGTAGCAGTTCTCTATATAAAGTAGACATAACGGCACCGAAGTTAATATTTTAACGGAGGAACAGCACACACTGTTACAATGTTCTAAGGTTGATCTTAACTCCCTTACGTTGATAGTCCTGGCAGCAGTTGCCCCTGTACTCACAGGAAGATGAGCAGGAACAGTTGCCAACCTGATAACCACAGTTATATCTACAAGAACCTCCATCTACAAGAAAAACAAACAAATGAATCATGGTTCACTGATCATAATACATCAATGATACCAAGCTAACAAGCTGCTAAAATGTTAGCATGACTTTTGAGCCCATGCAGTTAATGTCTCTTTACATATATTTACTTCATCTTAATGCCTTACCTACTACACGATACTCTGCTTGAAACCCCTTGTAAGTTGAGGATCCGTCACTTGTGAATTGCACGGTTATTGAACTTCCGGTGGAGTAAAAAGTTGAGCTCTGTCCTCCACACAGCTTTCCCAGGAGTCGGTTGTAGGAGGAATAGCCGTCGTACACAGAGATGGAATCATACCTACAGTTGAAGTCACCCTCAAGACTGTGGTCGAAGACAGGAAAGATGAATGAAATTCAATGATATTGATGGTGGCTACTTAATATACGCTGGTAATGTAGCACTTAATGCCTCTGATGACAGATCTGACCAGATTAGTGTACTGAACTTGCTTTCACTTATCAAATCCTTTTTAGATAGGCAATCACTTTTGAGGGTTTTCAAACATATCCAAGTTTAAGAATAAACATGAACCAAAACCTACTTACTTGACATAGGGAAATTCTAGCTGAACGATTCGGCTCCCCGGCGTGATCTGAATGTTCCATGTACAGTAGGCATTGTTGGGGTAGTTGCTGGGGTAGTTGGGGCTGTTGAATTTGCCTTTTGATGCAGTCAGGGAGCCACCACATGGGGTATTACTGCCTGAGAAAAACAACAAAAAAGTGACAACATTAAAACTGAGAGGTAGAGAAGAGACTGACTGGCAGCGGCGACTGACACAATAAAAACAGGGTTGATTCATTGAAATGTTGATACAGTGAAGTATTTTAATGAACAAGATGAATAAACAAACATGGGTTAGTTAATCAAACACTGCTCAGAAATACTAGCAAAAGTTTGTAATACCTGCTGGGTAATCTGTGCCCCAAGGATCTGTAAACACAAATGTAATATGGTTACATGTAGTAATGCTGTCACTACTCTACAACCAACATGTGCAGGAAGGTGTCAGATTAGTGATAAGAACGAAACCGTTGCAAACTTATGATCAATGCACAGTTAATCTGACATCGGTATTGACCCTGAAGTGTGCAGTCTTTCTTATTCTCATTAAGTCATTTCTATAAATTGGTACAAAATAAAAAGACAGGACTATATGTTATTTGGGGGAAGAAATAAGCTCATCAACTGTACTTACCTTCTGTGGTCCATTGACCTGTAACAAGAAAGTAAGAGTAATTGAATATGAACCTTTGTAGAAGAGAGAAGGAGTCACCAGAGATGCTACGACAACTCTATAATCAAACACAAATGGAAGACATTGTTACGAACAAACAATACGTACGAAGAGTGATAGATACCAAGACAACAGATATAAAGTGCAGTATAAGTGAATACGTTACCTTGAGCTCCATGTGAGGCTATCACAGAGCAAATAACAACAAGAGTGGTAGCAATCTCCATGTTTCAGCTTCCCCTTGATGATGACACAGTCCCAGAAGGACTACTTATATACCTAAAGGCAGGCATTTAAACATCCTTATAGCACCCATAAAATCCTGAATGCTAGACATCACTTAATACTCAATGTGTGTGAGAAATGACCCACCTGGGCTTGTGGTCGTAAAGTAGCCAGTTCACATGGGGAACACATTAAAATGACTGTCTGCAAACACAACGAGTGTTAATTTGGCCTACAGAGGGGGAGTGAATTGTTTTATGGGGTTTGTTTAAGATATATATATACAGCACATATGAAATAATTCATGATAAAGGTGACACATCATTACTTAGAACAGGCTGATAGAGTCAGGATCATTCCCATGACTGCGCTAACATCCCACATCATGAAGACCCTGGAAAGGTTAGTCTTCGCTCACCTCAGACCCCTGGTGTGTTTATCACTGGACCCCTGCAGTTCGCATATCAGCGCAACATCGGGGTGGATGATGCAATCATCTACCTTCTGCAGAGGGCCTACTCTCACCTGGACAATGCAGGTTGCACAGTGAGGGTTATGTTTTTTGACTTCTCCAGTGCCTTCAACACCATTTAACCCCTGCTACTGGGTGAGAAGATGAAGAGGATGAAAGTGGAAGCACCCTTAGTCTCCTGGATTACAGACTACCTGACCGGTAGGCCACAATTTGTGCGGCTACAGAGCTGTGTGTCAGAACGGTCAGTGAGTAATACATGGACCCCCCAGGGAACGGTCCTGTCCCCCGTCCTGTTCACCCTCTACACCTCAGACTTCAGATATAACTCTGAAACATGCCACCTACAGAAGTTCTCGGATGACTCCGCAATTGTAGGGAGCATCAGCGGTGGGCAGGAGGAGGAGTACAGGAGCACAATCAATGACTTTGTGTTGTGGTGTGAGCAGAACCACCTTCAGCTCAACATCAGCTAAACAAAGGAGATGGTGGTGGACTTCAGGAGAACCAAGGCCCAACTGACTGCAGTCTATATACAGGGGATGGATGTGGAAATGGTTGGGTCATACAAGTGCCTGGGAGTCCATATGGACAACAGGCTGGAATGGGCCGGTAACACCGGGGCCCTGTACAAAAAGGGCCAGAGCCGACTCTACTTTTGAGGAGGCTCAGGTCCTTCAACATGTGCAGTAAACTACTGCATACTTTCTACCAGTCTGTGGTGGCCAGTGCCATCTTTTTTGCAGTGGTGTGCTGGGGCGCCAACATAAAGGCTGGCGATGCTTCTCGGGTAAATAAGCTTATCAGGAAGGCTAGCTCTGTTCTGGGGATTGGTGGACATCAGAGAGAGGGAGGCAGATGGCAGGGAACTTTTGTGTCTAATTGAAGTCTGGGCCATTATCGTTGCCCATGTCGTAAACTGAGAATTTACCATGTTAGAGTCAGCCAGTTTAGTTCACCACAATCTGAAAAGTTCAACTGTCAATTTGATCATGAGAACATTTTGCCAAGAAAATGTTATGTATGGAGTAAGTCTGCAGGATGTGCACAATGCTTTACCATTACATTTACAGTAAATTGTAATACATGTAAATTCACAATACATGTTACAGTATTCTTACAATATAATCTATTGACAGTATACTCTGTTCTCCCCTCAGAATTGACAGAAAACCCCATAGTGGTGGCCGTGGCCGTGTGCTGACCGACCAGCAGGAGTGGACAGTGGTGGAAATGGTGAGGGCCAGGAATGATATACGGCTGTCGGAAATAAAGCAGGCCATTGAGGAGAATGATGACACCTTTGCCAACGTGGCATCCATCAGCCTACCAACAGTAGCCAGCCTTCTGAAGAGACACCAGGTATCAATGAAACACATTTACCTGGTGCCTTTTGAGAGAAACAATGACCGGGTGAAGCAACTGAGGGCTGAGTATGTTCAGGTACAGCATTATATACTGTATTACTGTATTACTGTTACTATTTGATGCACATGCTACTTCACAATACAGTTTTTATTTACATGAATGATTGTAGAGGATGTCCTCATTGATCACACCTTAGATTACACATTGGATATATATTATGGAAATGATAGATTTTCTGTCAATTTTGTTGGCTAATGTAAGTGTATTGCCTAATGTGAACACTGTGTAATCTGCTGTAATTTACCGTACTGTAGCATATTACATTCAGCACTTCTATGAGCGATTTGAATCACGTATCTTGTAGTGTTTGCTATTGGATTAACTGGTAGTTAAAAAAAACTAAATTGAAAATATATAATTATGTTGTGTTTTGGTGATTATACCAATGTTCGCATGTCATTTCACAATAAACATATATTTTGAATTAATGGTTGTGTGGTGAGAGATGTTTACAATCCAAATTAATGCACAATGAAAGGTTTTTAATGAAAGACTGGATGCGTTAAAAGTGTGACCAGTTTTGAGTTTTGTACTAAGAGTTGTGAAAATTATGCTTCCTACGTTTTGTCATTTACACTACGAGCAGGAGGCCTATAGATCTGACTGGAAATCCTCCTGCTACTGTAGCTGTACAGTGTTTCCACTACAGATGAGAACATCTTGTTTGTCCAGCCATGTTGACTCAGGTGTCTAAAAAAGGATTTTCCTTGTAAATGAAAGTGCATGCCATTCAGCATACATAATAAAAGTTGAAGATTACATTATCAATACATAACATCAGCAATCCAGGATTTATAAACAGTGCCTTCAGAAAGTATTCACACCCCTTGACTTTTTCAACATTTTGTTCTGTTACAGCCTGAATTTAAAATGTATTAAATTGAGATTTCTTGTCACTGGCCTTCACATATACTGGATAATGTCAAAGTGGAATTATGTTTTTTCTACATTTTTACAAATTCATAAAAAATGTAAGTCAATAAGTATTCAACCCCTTTCTTATGGCAAGCCTAAATAAGTTCAGGAGTACAAATGTGTCATTTAATAAGTAGCATGGACTGTTTTTTTTTTTTTTTTTTTTTTTTTACCTCATCTCTGTAACTCACACATACAATTATCTGTAAGGTCCCTCAGTCACACAGTGAATATCAAAAACAGATTCAACCACAAAGTCCTTGAGGTTTTCCAATGCCTCGCAAAGAAGGGCACCAATTGGTAGATTAAAAAAAAAATTAAACCAGAAATTGAATATCCCTTTGATCATGGTGAAGTTATTAATTACACTCTGGATGGTGTATCAATACCCCCAGTCACTACAAAGATAGAGTCGTCCTTCCTAACTAAGATGTCGGAGAGGAAGGAAACCACTGAGGATTTCACCATTAGGCCAATGGTAACTTTAAAACAGTAACAGAGTTGAATTGCTGTGATGGGAGAAAACCCAGGACGGATCAACAACATTGTAGTTACTCCACAATACTAACCGAATTGACAGAGTGAAAAGAAGGAATACAGAATAAAACAGAATAACAAATATTCCAGAACATGCATCCTGTTTGCAACAAGGCACAAAATTTGGCAAAGCAATTAACATTTTGTCCTGAATACAAAGTGTTATGTATGGGGCAAATCCAATACAACACATACGTAGTACCGTTCTACATATTTTGAAGCATGGCGGTGGCTGCATCATGTTATGGGTATGCTTGTCATCGTTAAGCACTGGGGTGTTTTTCAGGATAATAAATAAATGGAATGGAGCTAAGAACAGGAAACATCCTAGAGGAAAACCTGGTTCAGTCTGCTTTCCACCAGACACTGGGAGATGAATTCACCTTTCAGCAGGACAATAACCTAATACACAAGGCCAAATCTACACTTGAGTTGCTTGCCAAACAGATAGTGAGAATGTTCCTGAGTGGCTCAGTTACAGTTTTGACTTAAATCTGCTTGAAAATCAATGGCATTAATGGCATCCACTGAAAATGGTTGGCTAGCAATGACCAATAACCAACTTGACCGAGCTTGAAGATTCTTGATAATAATAATGTTAATAATAAATGTTGCACAATGCAGGAGACTCACAGCTGTAATCTCTGTCAAAGGTGATTCTCACATGTATTGACTCAAATCAAGATACATTAGTGTTTTATGTTTCAATATATATATTTACATTTTTTACAAATGTTAGAATTTTTCTTCCACTTTGACATTACAGAGTATTTTGTGTAGATCGTTGACAACAAATTACAGTTAAATCTATTTTAATCCCACTTTGTAAAACAACAAAATGTGGAAAAAGTCTAGATTTGTGAATACTTTCTGAAACCACTGTATGTACATCGTTGGTATGGACATGGCCGAGCCTGACTAAACTACAGAGACCCATTATCCTGGTTAATTGTAGTACGACCCTATGTATCGGCCTAGGGTCAACTGAAGAGCACAGCAGTGGGAGACACTTCTCCTTGCATGTGCTTTCTGCCATTTACATGAGCTATTCCAATGAGTTGAATTTGTCTAAATACTCTTTTGTTAGATTGTTAAACTGTTGGAGGTATCATCAATTTGAGAATACTGGGCCTACAGCATGTGATAGACCAGCGTGTGCTGTGCCTGTGTGGTATCAGAGGATAACACTGTCTCCAGTGGGTGAGACTGCAAGAAGATCCGGCAGGTTCGTCAAAGGAGCCAAGAGCGTAATAATACGCGGTTCTTATTCCGTCCGCTAGATGGCGCATTACAGCCATTCTGTTTGACATAGTTAGCCCAGGCTAGCTGCAGTCTGTTCGCCCCAGCACAGGGCGAGGGAATCGGCTAGGCTGAAGCAACCTCTCCTGCGTCAACACCATTTCGTGTAAGTTGCCGACGTAAAATACCAACGTAAAGTGTATTTGAGATGTGTGTATTGGTAGCTAGCTAGTCACCAACTATTAGTAAAAGCGTCGAAGCGGAGCTGGCTAGCATTTGAAGTGCGTTTTGAACGGTGCCGTGAGATGTTTAGCTAACGTGCTAGCGTGCTAGCTAGCTAACGTTGTCCGGGTGTCAGAGGTCATTCTGAGGCAGGTTAACGATAACTAGTCTGGTTGTAGTTAGCTAGTTAACTAGACGTGATAGATACTAAGTTACATGTGAAGTGTGTTGTTTTTAGCTGTCAGGTTAGCGCTAGCCTTCTACCTGTGTCTTAACGTAATTAAAAGTCACAATCTGCAATTCGTTGTAACTAACGTTTGTCCAGTTAAACTAATGTTTCTGCAGCCCCGTCATTTTGATTTATGGGCCTCTTAACTAGATAACTAGTTACTTTACACATTTGCTATATTTTAAGTTATGATGGGGTTAATTAGCTACCTAACTAAGACAGTTGTTGTACTAAAGTAGGTCTTGGGGAGGTTTACACTTAAAACAAAATATATACAAATGAACTTTTATAGATTGGATCTGCTAAAAAAGTTTTCCATAGGGTCTACTGCCAACTCTGAAATGTGCTTCTTAACTCAAATCTGATCTCGCTGTTCAACAACTGCATCTCCAGTTTCTGGTGAGCAGCGATTTGGTCCGGAAGTGCAGTAAAACCATAGTCATAATACCAGGGTCAAAATAGTGGTGATAGCACAACCTGTCACTGTTGTTGCATTATGGTGTTGCTTTGTACAACCTCTCTTCCGGTTTTTCACAAGTCGTGTCATGCATTTGGTATGCTTCTGGTTGCTGCTAGTTCAGTCTTATTATTGTGGTTAATCAGTGTTGAATAGACACTCTACACTGGGTTTAATCTCAAGCTTTGTTAGGAGGGCTTTCAGATATCCTATTACACTTGTTGTGTGTTGTTGCCTAGCATGAAAGCAGAATTGTATAGAGAACTTTAGTTGATTTCGCTATAAAATAACCGCAAATGCAATATTCTCACTAACCTGTTAGATATGTGATGTAACCTATCTTTTCTTGCATCAAATACTGCCTATATGATGGCTCGGGGATCAATAAAGTATCTATCTAATCTATCTGTCAATCATCTACATTTACAGGACAATTGTGTTCGATCTCTCTTTTAGGACCCAGAGAGAAGGGTGTTTTAGTGCCTTGTTCAAGCCCAGGCCTTTTAGTGAGGCATTACAAGTTCCCTCTCAAAAATGTAAAATGGACAAATCTAGCCTGCAAACAGAATTGAATTTACCTGTAAATTGAATTAACACAGTAGAGTGAGCAAGCCACAGATATTGCAGATGCTAATTGCCAAAACGCCACATAACACATGCGACTGACTCTGTCTTGTCACATTAGCGCTCAGAAATTCATATTCATATGCAAACAGGGCTCCCAAGTGGCGCAGAGGTCTTAAGACATTGTATCTCAGTGCTAGAGGCGTCACTACAGACAACCTGGTCTGTAAGGTGGAAACTTATGGTGAAGGAGAGGCCAATATACAGTACCAGTCAAAAGTTTGGACACACCTACTCATTCAAGGTTTTTCTTTATTTTTACAATTTTCTACTTTGTGGAGTAATAGTGAATACATCAAAACTAGAAAATAACACATGGAATCATGTTGTAACCAAAAAAGTGTTAAATCAAAATATATTTTAGATTCTTCAAAGTAGCCACCCTTTGCCTTGATGACAGCTTTGCACACTCTTGGCATTCTCTCAACCAGCTTAATGAGGAATGCTTTTCCAACAGTCTTGAAGGACTTCCCACATATGCTGAGCACTTGTTGACTGCTTTTCCTTCACTCTGCGGTCCAACTCATCCCAAACCATCTCAATTGGGTTGACGTCGGGTGATTGTGGAGGCCAGGTCATCTGATGCAGAACTCCATCACTCTCCTTCTTGGTCAAATAGACCTTACACAGTCTGGAGGTGTGTTTTGAGTCATTGTCCTGTTGAAAAACAAGTAATAGTCCCGCTAAGCGCAAACCAGATGGGATGGCGTATCGCTGCATAATGCTGTGGTAGCCATGCTGGTTAAGTGTGCCTTGAATTCTAAATAAATCACTGAGTGTCACCAGCAAAGTACCATCACACCTCCTCCTCCATGTTTCACGATGGGAACCACACATGCCGAGATCATCCGTTCACCTACTCTCTCACAAAGACACGGCGGTTGGAACCAAAAATCTAAAATCTGGATTAATCAGACCAAAGGACTGATTTCTACCGGTCTAATGTCCATTGCTCGTGTTTCTTGGCCCAAGAAAGTATTTTCTTCTTATTGGTGTCCTTTAGTAGTGGTTTCTTTGCAGCAATTTGACCACAAAGGCCTTATTCAAACAGTCTCCTCTGAACAGTTGATATTGAGATGTCTGTTACTTGAATTCAGAATTCTGCAGTCTGAGGCTGGTAACTCTAATAAACTTATCCTCTGCAGCAGAGGTATTTCTGGGTCTTCCTTTCCTGTGGCGGTCCTCATGAGAGCCAGTTTCGGCTGATGAGATATGGCTGATGAGATCTGTTGGCACGACTGCCGTATTGCATTTCCATCCCAAAGCCCTTGCTTGGAAGTGTACTTCGCCAGACTGCCAAGAACCTTGCCCTCATCCAGGCCAAGATGGCAAGACACGGTAGTGATGACACCATAGGCCTTGTTGATCTTTGCACCAGACAGGATGCTCTTGCCAGCATATTTGGGGTCCAACATGTACGCTGCGGCGTGTGAAGTCTTCACGCTTTTTGATGTATTTCAGAACTGCAGTTTCCTCTGCTTGGAGCAACATTGAAGTGGGCAGGGCAGTACGGATTTCTTCTTACATCTGCAAGCAGAGTCTAAACATCAGTCAGGATGGCATTGTCTCCCTCAATCTTTGCAATGGCTACTGCTTTAGGTTTCAGGAGTTGCAAGCTGCTTACCACTCTCCCAAAATACATCATCCAGGAGGAACCTCTTGATGGGGCTGTCCATATCGGCCAGACTCCTTCCCCTCCAGGAGACTTGTCAGGAGACTTGTCAAACATGATGACAACACCACCCCAATGGGTGTTGCTGGGCAGCTTCAATGTTCTTATTCTTCTCACTTTGCTTGTTGAGGTAGATTGCTGCTGTAACTTGATGACCCTTCACATACCTAACCATTTCCTTGGCTCTCTTGTAGAGTGTATCCATTGTTTTCAGTGCAGATTCAATGCATGAACAGAACAGCCAATGGGTGTGATGTGAGGGTAGGACTCCTCCACTTTAGACCAAGCAGCCTTCATGTTCACAGCATTCTGTCACCAGTGCAAATACCTTCTGTGGTCCAAGGTCATGGATGAGTGCCTTCAGCTCATCTGCAATGTAGAGACCGTGTGTCTGTTGTCCCTTGTGTCTGTGTTGTAGAATACTGGTTGAAGGGTGGAGATTATGTATTTAAACACCCATCAGAGATGATTGCAATATAGTCTGCTTTCTCTATGATTTGCTTGACCTTCACTTGAACTCTGTTGAACTCTGCATCCAGCAAATGAGTAGATAAAGCATGTCTGGTTGGAGGGGTGTATGCTGGGTGAAGAACATTGAGAAACATTGCCTGTGAGCATCAGAGGTGAACCAGTTGCATACACATCTCGAGCAAGACATTCATCAGCATTTCTCTGACTCCGTTCCTCCATTGAGTAAAAAAAACAAAAAACCAGGAGGACCATGAGCTGTTGCTCATCGATAAGGTGTCTGATGCATAATTTTCACCTCGAATAGAAGTAGAGGGACTTTTGTCAGAGGTTGCTTGTTGTGAGCGGTGAGGGAACTTTATGCACTTGGCCAGATGATTCTGCATCTTTGTTGCATTCTTCACATATGATCTGGCTCAGTATTTGCAAATGTACACAGCTTTTCCTTCTACATTAGCTGCAGTGAAATGTATCCACACAACAGATGGTGCCCGTGGCATTTTCCTGTAAAGATTAGAAAAAAAATAGTAAAAAAACAAACAAATACATTTCCATGTACAGATAAATAGTTTAGCAATTAGATAAACAACTTTGTTAGATACATGTTTTAAAATGAAACATGTATGGAAACAGGTGAATTAACACTCCTCAGTTAGCAGGCTCAAGCAAGCTAAAACCCACATGCTAGCAAAAACTAACTAGCAACAAGTGTTAGAAATGAATTAAACACACTTTGCTGTAGGCTACTATTTACAAGTTAACAAAAAATCATGCATGTCATATAAAATATATTCACCCCACCCAGTATTGTAATCAAAACTTACCAGAAGGTATGTAGTCCTTGGCTCAGACAGTATTGTAGTGTGGGCTCAATAGCATCTCATTAGTGTGCAAGATCTTGAGAATCAGCTGTACATGTGATGGAAGAATGCACTGTGCATGCAGAGGGTTGCAATTCCATTGAATTGGGGATAGTTTAACCAAAATATGCCACAATACCTAGAATTGCCATGTGTATCCCACAAAAAAGGTTCGCTAACTTTTTTGATGAATTCAAACAATGGAACATTTCTTGAAAAATTCCGGAAATTTACCGGAAAGTAAACCTTGGCAACCCTAGTTCACACCCTCTTAAGCTTTAGCCCCACCCATCTTTTTTCGTTCTCGGAGCGTTCAGAGCGCACACTTTGTTTACCTCTGGATAACATGAAAACAGCCTAACCAGCTCTGCTGGCAACAATTCAATACGCTTTTATGCCAACGTTTACTGACACGGGCCATATTCGAAGGTTGTTATGCGTTCATAAATTCATTTATTCTGTGCTATGGCATACTCAGACTGAATTTACGATCTCACCTGGAATGGTTACTTGCATAGTGGAGTCTTTTTTTTTTTAAGCTAGCTAGGTAAACAATGAACCTAGCTAGGTAAACAACGTGTAAGATCACACACGTCACGTAAGGTTAGCTAACGAGCCAGCCAGCTAATGTTAGCTAGTTAAACAACAATGAACATAGTGCCAAATCATGTCCTTACAACCCTGCATGAATCTGCTGGGAGCTAACCAACCAGGTTCAATATTAGCTAGCTAACATTACTTTAGTCACATGATTTTTTAATTTGCAGTACATTTGCCAATCGGTTGTGCAGACAGACTTATTTGCCATTTAAAAAAAAATATATATATTTATTTAACCTTTTATTTAACTAGGCAAGTCAGTTAAGAACAAATTCTTATTTACAATGACGGCCTACCCCGGCCAAACCCGGACGGCGCTGGACCAATTGCGCTTTTCACCAGAATGGTCTTTAGGTGAGGCAGAGGAACCTGTGGCCATATTACTTCAACAGTATTTAACATGAGATCCTCTCTAATCTTTACAGGAATGTGGTTCTGAATATAAACAGCCACACCTCCACCTTTTGGCATTTGTCTTTTCTGTAGATGTTATAACCATGTATTGCTACCACTATATCATCAAAGGTATTATCAATTACTGAATTGTATTTCCACCCACACTCTATGATGCCTGACACAGCCAAAGTGTCGGTTTGAGCTATAGGCCTACATGTTGCAGCACTATTGAAATCTCCCCTTGAGGATATTACGGGACTCATGCACCAGTTACTGTTGACCAAGGAACATCTTGGGCTAGTCTGAACCTCACCTTCAGACTCTTTAAAGTCAATGTTTAGGATCAGCCCTGACAGGGTGTTTCATCAAGCGTGTGCATGTGTGTGTGTCTATGGAATGACTCCAGTGGATGCGGGGGCTAGCCCTGACGTCACCCCTTTACACAATGCACAACACGCAGACCTTTTGTCCCCTTATCCTCCCACACACTGCTCATGTCCCGGACTTTATCTGAAGGGAGGGCGGGAGAGAGAGAGGGTCCTTTATCATGGACTCAAAGGTCTGTTTCATGCCAATTCCTTCAATCAGAAATGATGACAGTAGGGATGTTAATGGTGAATTGGTTAGCCAGCGGAAAATACATTTGACCCGTCATGTTTATCGGCCTATAGGTTCATTTGCGCGCCTCCCGTTCTTCATTTGGATACATAGGCTATAGCCTGCCTACCTTTGACTATCAGCCTGTCACACACCACTTTGTGAGCTTGAGGCAGTATAATTGTTTGAAACCTCAACATTTTACATATGAGTTATGTCTTACCTTGAGAAAATCCATCCATAGAAACGTGGAGGCAATGATTTTATAAAGAATTCCTCATGCCGTTAACCAGCATTTCTCTACCCTATCTACCCTATCTACCCTATCTACCCTATCTACCCTATCTATCTAAGTTTCTAACAGAGATGTTCATCTGTCACGTGGAACTACTTGCATTAGGTGCGCAGTTTAGAACTGTTATGTTTTTAAATTATGTTTTATAATCTGCTTCATTACAGGAGTTAAATGTTCAATAATAGGCTATAACCTTTTGACTGTAAGGCTTGCTATTGTTGCATGTTTCCATTAAGCTCTTAATGAATAATGTCTGGTCCTTGTATGCATGCATAGTATCAGAGAGGAAGAGGCGACTCGAGAGGTTTCATTCTCGCCAAAATAAGTCCAATGGGTATATTTTGGGCCCAAGTTTGTCGCCTGCCTTCTCGCCTTGGGACGACTCTCATTGTTCGGCGAAAACAAGCATCTCGTCATTATATACAGATCTCTGATAGTGGGTCAGTTAGTCGGAAATTTACCGAAATGTTAATCCCTAGATGACAGTTTAACCACACTACAGTGTGCGGTATTATGTCCACACAAGTTTTACATTGACCTACAATCTTTCACTAGTCTTTGAGTTGGAGTGCTGAAATCAATGTTAGTCATTTGAACCACCAGGAGATCAGTTGGCTGGCTGGCTGGCTGGCTGCTCAGTCTTTGGGTTAATAAATATTGCTCACCCCAGCTCCTCAGAGTATCTGGTTGTTGAGATGTTGACTGAGCTCCAGGTCTGTACTGTAAGTGAAACTGTTCTCAGTCAAGTTACCTTCTATGAAATGAATGGAGGCAAAAGAAAGGCTTGGGCTGGCAGAGGCTTACCAAATGTGAAGAGATGGGGATGGTAGAGTGGGTGACAGAGGGAAACTGATTACATGGATAGAGGGGGATGGTAGAGTGGGTGACAGAGGGAAACTGATTACATGGATAGATGGTAGAGTGGGTGACAGAGGGAAACTGATTACATGGATAGATGGTAGAGTGGGTGACAGATGGAAACTGATTACATGGAAAGATGGTAGAGTGGGTGACAGAGGGAAACTGATTACATGGGAAGGGATAAAGGAGGCAGGGTTGAAGTTTGTCACATGATCCTAGTACCAGGTGGCAGAGAGGCAGACAAGGCTTGCCAGAGAACACTGGACTACAGCTTTTCATTATACCTTATCCACTCACTTCCCCCTCTCCCCTCCTTCCAGGCTCTCCTCCATCTACCCCCTTTTCCTCCACACTCCCGGCCCCTGGGCCAGGGAATGTGCCGGCCTGGAGATGCCTTACGTGGATCGGCAGAACCGGATCTGTGGCTTCCTGGACATTGAGGAAAACGAGAACAGTGGGAAGTTCCTGCGCCGCTACTTCATCCTGGACACCCAGCTGGGCAGCCTGGTGTGGTACATGGATAACCCTCAGGTAACATACAGTAGGACAGCTGGCGAGCATTAGCTGTTAGCATTGTGGACGTTGGGGATGTTAGGGATGGGCATTTTGAAATAATATATATTACAGATATCTGCCAAAATAAAGGAAACATCATAAAGTGTCTTAATAGGGCATTGGGCCACCACAAGCTGCCAGAACAGCTTCAATGCTCCTTGGCATATATTCTAAAAGTGTCTGGAACTCTCTTGGAGGGATGCAACACCATTCTAACACAATAAAAACTGTTACATTTTTTTCCCAAATTCTGTTTTATTTTCCAGGTTTCCTTTTCACACTTTTTTAATTGAACATCCAATTTAGTAGTTTTTCTATGTCGACAGCAATGCTTAAACCACATCAGGAGAACCACGTTTATAGGTTTGGGGGAAAAAATAAATATATATATTATAAATTCTAGTGCGCACATAGCAAGAGGCTGTTGGTTAGATGGTAGAGTTGCTGCAAATAATCATGATATCATTCTGCCAGGTAAGCATAAGCTACTTTGTAGTTAACATTTAACTGTTTTTTGGGGGGGGGGAAAGCCTTTCCATCTACCAGAAGATTTTTAGTTAGCATCATCGCTAATGGCTACACAAAGTGGTAGCTGCACACAAACGTACATACACAGAGGGTGACTCTCGTTGCCTCTTTAAAACGTTGCAGGAAATCCAAATCACTGATGCGTTTTGTTCCTGTCTTATGATAAACCTGGGCTTTTTTTATTTATTAAGTTAAATAAAAAAAATGATATTGTTGAATTCATTGATTATTCTGTGATTCCTTCCGCGTTCTCCGTAGCGCAAACTTTATAGGGCCCCACGTAAGTGTTCAATTAGGTTGAGATCTGGTGATTGACACACACACACACCCTTTAAACCGCCTATACTCCTTTGAGAAGGAAGTGGTACGATGAAGCGGATGCTAAGCTACAGGACTGTTTCACTAGCACAGACTGGAGTATGTTCCGCTATTCATCCGATAATATTGAGGAATTTACAACATCACTCACAGGCTTCATTAACCCCCTAGAGCAGTGTTCACCAACCATTTCTTATTAAAGATCCCTTTCAGTCGTCTCAAAATGAGATCTACTGCTCAGATTATTATTTTTTTTTACATTTTATTTTGCATTAACCAAATAAAAATATTGCAGCCGCCAATATTGTTATTCTCAGATCATATTATATTTCAAAACTCAAGCTTTGATAACAAATAGATCAGTTCAGGGCCTGAAACGAACTTTTAGGTTCACCAGCCACTGTGGCAGTTAGATTTAAAAATCTACCAGCTACTCAGATTTTTTTTTTTTTTCCAGCCAACATATTTTTGTGCCATAAATACACCAAAAACAAAAAACAGATGCAGTGCTTTGTAATGTTTCAAAAACAATAAATGTATTACTTTTTTTTTTTTTTTATTGTTGCCTGTTTTGTTATTTTGGGATTAAATATCAGTTAGCAAAACATTTTAAAAATGTATACTCTTGAGTTAATAAAGCCTCTTTCTTGCTTTCGGTTGGTAATGTTCTCTAGTTGTGCCGTGATTGGTGCATTGCTGTCACTCATGGGAACACTCACCTGCAGGGAGAGCTAGAAAGTTGTCATAGATTTACATTAGAAGTGCCCATCCAAGATGGCTCAAGGTCATTGGCCACCGATAAAGTGACGTCAAATCACATATCTACATTCGCTTTGATTGGACTGATCATGTCAACGTCATACTTTCTAAATCTTAGCTAGCAGTCATTATCAAGTCGACAATCTACTGGCAAATCCTTTTCAATCTTTGTCATATGAAGATAAATGAAAGATTACACGTATCGGTGCTCATCGACCATTGGACATAAAAATTCAACAATGAGTGGTTTTGAAGGAATCAGTGGCTAACTGCAAGCGTTGCAAAGCAATCACTAGCCTGTTATTAGGTGTAGCGGATGTGTGGTCTGAGTTTAAGGGTCTCTTTTTTTCCAGCTTAAAAGGATAAACATTCACATGCAACACCATGGGCCAGAAAAGGTTGAATACATTGTCAATCCAGCATGACTTCTGCCACGTTCCAAACAACTGTAAACTCAGACCTGGGATATCTCAGATTTCAAGACAACTGAGAAGTCTGAAAAACAAACTTGCTCTGACTGGGGAAATGCGTTTTGAACGGTTATCCTACTCGGGATTCCAAGTCAGGCCACTTTCTAGAGCTCTGACCTGAAGATCACTTACCTCATGATGCGACCTTGTTTCGACCAAGCGTGTGCAAAGCTGTCATCAAGGCAAATGGTGGCTATTTTGAAGAATCTCAAATATAAAATATATTTAGATTTTTTTTGGTTTACTACATGATTCCATATGTGATATGTCATAGTTCTGATGTCTTCACTATTATTCTACAATGTAAAAAATAGTAAAGAAAACACTGTCTTAACGTTTGACTGGTAATGTGTATATATACACTGTGTGTGTGTGTGTGTGTGTGTGTGTGTGTGTGTGTGTATACAGTTGAAGTCGGAAGTTTACATACACCGTAGCTAAATACATTTAAACTCAGTTTTTCACAATTCCTGACATGTAATCCTAGTAAAAATGCCCTGTTTTAGGTCAGTTAGGATCACCACTTTATTTTAAGTGATTAAATCTTAGTTCAATCAGAATCTCAACTACAGAACAATATAGCCTAAATCCACTCGTTTACATGTCTTGTTGAAGTTCCCTCTCAACCCACCGTCTCGTCTTTAGAATACCCAAAATGCATAATATGAGCGCACCAGGCATATAAGGTCATGGTTTGCATCAGTGTTTCTAACAATATTCAATGGTATCTAATAGTTTCTCACCCAACTTTGTCCCGTATAGAACCTGCCCATTGGTGCAGACTGTGTTGGCTCACTCAAACTCTCATACATCTCCAAGGTAAGAGATTTCACAATTAATTTGCACATCATTGATTGTATACTGTGTCTTGATTGATGCTTGTTAAAAAAGGTAAATTAATATATACTGAGTATACCGAACATTGCCCTCGGGGATCAATAAAACATCCATCCATCCATCCCTTTGCACTCGAAAGTGTACTTGACACAAACCGGTGTGCCTAACCCTTCTTTAACCCGTCTCCTCCACGTCATCTACACTGATTTGAAGTGGATTTAACAAGTGACATCAATAAGGGATCACAGCTTTCACCTGGTCACTCTGTCATGTTCTTAATGTGGTTATATATACTCAGTTCACTGTGAGAAATCATTAATTGTATTTTTTGTACTTCTCTTGCCTCGTAGGTCAGCGATGCCACGAAGCAAAGACCAAAGGCGGAGTTTTGCTTTGGTAAGATGTTTTTGATAATAACTCTTCTCTTTCCTCTGCTCAATTCATATGGAAATATTTGCGACTTGGCTGGGCTTTTTTATGACCGCTTCAGTGTGTGTGTGTGTGTGTGTGTGTGTATATATATATATATATATATATATATATATATATATATATATATATATATATACCATAGCCATAGAAACTGTATACAGAGTTCTACAAACTTAGTTCTAGATTTAAAAGGTTAGTGGACACCCAAAGTTCCATTATTTATTTGGCCATGGGCTCTTTTTCCAAGTTGTGTGAGCTGAATTGGCCACATTATTAAGTCATATGGGGGTAGCTGAGTCTTTCTGTCCAGCAATACATCCATATCTTTTCAGGATTGACAATGACATCTGTCTGCCCTGACAGATGCCACCATGTACACAAGGATAGAGTGTTTAGATGAACTTGAACCTGAGGGAGGAATGCATCTTTCTTGCCGTTCTCTCACCTCTTTCACTCAGGCTTCCTTTCCCCTTGGCATACTAAGGACAACCCTTCTTGCCCTCTTGGTTTATCTGGTTCAAAGGAAATTGTGTGTGTGTGTGTCAGCATTAAAGCCAATGTTGTTTTTTATGGTCATTTCGGGGAGAGGTTTTGTTGTGCCCTCCTTTATGACTTTCTTGGTGTGTTTGGACCATGATAGTTTGTTGGTTATGTGGACACCAAGAAACTTGAAACTCTCGACCTGTTCAAATACAGCCTGGTCGATGTGAATGGGCCCTCCTTTTCCTGTAGTCCACGATCATCTCCTTTGTTTTGCTCACGTGTTGAGCATCAGCGTGGCAGATGTGTTGTTACCTACCCTTACAACCTGGGGGCGGCCCATCAGGAAGTCCAGAATCCAGTTGCAGAGGGAGGTGTTCAGTCCCAGGGTCCTTAGTTTAGTGATGAGCTTTGAGGGCACTATGGTGTTGAACTCTGAGCTGTAGTCAATGAATAACATTCTCACATAGGTGTTCCTTTTGTCCAGGTGTGAAAGGGCAGTGTGGAGTGTGATTGAGATTGCATCATCTATGGATCTGTTGGGGCGGTATGCAAATTGGAGTGGTTCTAGGGTTTCTGGGATGATTGTGCTGATGTGAAAGTTGACCAGCCTTTCAAAGCATTTCATGGCTACAGACGTGAGTGCTACGGGTCTGTAGTCATTTAGGAAGGTTACCTTAGTGTTCTTAGGCACAGGGACTATGGTGGTCTGCTGAAACATATAGGTATTACAGACTCGGTCAGGGACTTGTTGAAAATGTTAGCGAAAACACTTGCCAGTTGGTCTGCGCATGCTATGAGTACATGTCCTGGTAATCAGTTTGGCCCTGCGGCCTTGTGAATGGATTTTACCTAAAACCACTTTGTGATTCTGTGTGTGATGGCCTCAAGCCCTTTTTGTTAACATAGCGGTGGATGGTCATTACAGAGTGGCCTGCTGATTGCTTTGATGCCGTTTCCCACTCTCATATAATGGACCCAATGCTCCTGCTATGCCCTGTCCTATTAGTAACAGCAGACATTCCACTCTATTCCCTCTCAACCAAGCTCTAATTAAGCAGTGTTTTATCTTGTCAAACAAACAATCTTGTCAAAATTGGGTCGTCTTTCTCTTTCTTGGCCTTCCTCTTCCTCAGTCATCAACGCTGGCATGAGGAAATTCTTCCTCCAAGCCAATGATCAGCAGGACCTGGTGGAATGGGTGAACGCTCTCAACAAGGCTACCAAAATCACTGTGAGTCTCACTAAATTCTTCTATTACTAAGGACCTGAAGACCTAGTCTAGTCCTCTTTAGAAAACATTTCTTCCTGTTAAAGTGAGTAAGATCTCAAGATTTCACTTGTGTGTGAGTCAGAGAGCGACTCACAGGACGGTGTATTGTTGGCAGAGCCTTGGTTTGGGAGGAGCTGTGCAGTTCTCCCATTCTACTGCTGGAACCGCCCTGAAACAGTCACATAATCAAGGTAAACTGTACATGTTATGGATATGTGTCACACTGTTTTCTCTTGCAGGTGCCAAAGTCATGTAATGCCCAACAGAATGTGGAGAACCAGAATGCTCTTCTGGACATCCTGGGACCCAAGAAGCAGGTCTCCTACAGGACTGACATAATTGGGGGAGTTCCCATCATCACCCAGACGCAGGTAGCCAAGGCTAGCCGCCCTCCCTATCCTAACCCTAGCTAGTTGTATGTCAATAGAGTTGCAGTTGATAGTTTGAACATCTACAGACCTTCTTTAGGGGACTATCCAAATAAAGTGGGGCTGACTGTGCCATAATGACTTATGTCTACCCTCATAACTCGGCCTCACTAGATATTGCCTTACCTAGTCGGCCTCTTTATTAAGTTGTAAATTAACTAAATGTTGTGGATGTAAATTACCTATGGTGTACTTCCCTCCAACAGCAGGAAGGGGGCGAGGGCCAGGAGGGTTCGGAGAGAGAGTTGCTGCGGCGGTCGTACAGCCAGCTGCCGTACTTTTTGGGCAGGCAGACCCAGGACCGGACGGTCATCAAGTCTGGCTACTGTGTGAAGCAGGGAGCTGTGGTGAGTGTAGTGGACTATTGTGTACAGTGAGGGGCTGGTGGGTTATGAGGCCATGAGTATGAGGGAGTAATTTGCTTTGTCTTATTTTGCGGCATTTTCTTTTCCCCAGATGAGAAATTGGAAAAGGAGATATTTCTTACTGGAGGATAACACCATGAGTTACTTCAAATCAGATCTGGTAAGTAATTTTCTTTAACTCTGGAAAACATACTAGAATGACTTATTACACACTCACAGTGGGTTCATCCTCTTGTCCTGACACGCTCCACCTTAAGTCCCTGGAATCTTGTGCCACTGCTACACATGTCCTAGCATGCCCCTGTCTCTGTGCCCTACCCTACACACACTTCACAAAGCACTTCCATGCTTGCCCATATTTTCCACCAGCATATGTCTATTTGGCATCAACAGTGCCCCAGGACACAGTCTTTCTCCCCTGTCTTCCAAATATACTGTATCAATAAGAGGATTCCAAAAGACTGGAGCAAGTGTCATAACAGATAGCATGTTGTTTTTCCTTTTCTGGAACCCCTCCCTCTCTCTGTTCAGGAGAAGGAGCCTCTGAGAATGATTCCATTGAAAGAGGTCCACAAAGTTCAGGAGTGCCAACAGAGGTACTGCAACTCTCCACATTCTCATGGTTGAAGGAAGCCTTTATATCCACATATCGCATGTAGCCAACTTTGACTTTGATCACTATTGGCTTTGTATTTCCAGTGACATCATGATGAGGGATAATCTCTTTGAGGTCGTCACCACTTCTAGGACTTTTTACATTCAGGTGAGAACAAACATCTTATTTTTTACTTTACTTAATATTCAGGTGAGAACAAACGTCTTATTTTTTACTTTAACATTCAGGCGAGAACAAACATCTTATTTTTTACTTTACTTAACATTCAGGTGAGAACAAACATCTTATTTTTTACTTTACTTAACATTCAGGTGAGAACAAACATCTTATTTTTTACTTTACTTAACATTCAGGTGAGAACAAACATCTTATTTTTTACTTTACTTAACATTCAGGTGAGAACAAACATCTTATTTTTTACTTTACTTAACATTCAGGTGAGAACAAACATCGTATTTTTTACTTTACTTAACATTCAGGTGAGACCAAACATCTTATTTTTTACTTTACTTAACATTCAGGCGAGATCAAACATCTTATTTTTTACTTTACTTAACATTCAGGTGAGAACAAACATCTTATTTTTTACTTTACTTAACATTCAGGTGAGAACAAACATCTTATTTTTTACTTTACTTAACATTCAGGTGAGACCAAACATCTTATTTTTTACTTTACTTAACATTCAGGCGAGATCAAACATCTTATTTTGTACTTTACTTAACATTCAGGTGAGACCAAACATCTTATTTTGTACTTTACTTAACATTCAGGTGAGACCAAACATCTTATTTGTTACTTTACTTAACATTCAGGTGAGAACAAACATCTTATGTTTTACTTTACTTAACATTCAGGTGAGAACAAACATCTTATGTTTTACTTTACTTAACATTCAGGTGAGAACAAACATCTTATTTTTTACTTTACTTAACATTCAGGTGAGAACAAACATCTTATTTTTTACTTTACTTTACATTCAGGTGAGAACAAACATCTTATTTTTTACTTTACTTAACATTCAGGTGAGACCAAACATCTTATTTTTTACTTTACTTAACATTCAGGCGAGATCAAACATCTTATTTGTTACTTTACTTAACATTCAGGTGAGAACAAACATCTTATGTTTTACTTTACTTAACATTCAGGTGAGAACAAACATCTTATTTTTTACTTTACTTAACATTCAGGTGAGAACAAACATCTTATTTTTTACTTTACTTAACATTCAGGTGAGAACAAACATCTTATTTTTTACTTTACTTAACATTCAGGTGAGAACAAACATCTTATTTTTTACTTTACTTAACATTCAGGTGAGAACAAACATCTTATTTTTTACTTTACTTAACATTCAGGTGAGACCAAACATCTTATTTTTTACTTTACTTAACATTCAGGCGAGATCAAACATCTTATTTTGTACTTTACTTAACATTCAGGTGAGACCAAACATCTTATTTTGTACTTTACTTAACATTCAGGTGAGACCAAACATCTTATTTGTTACTTTACTTAACATTCAGGTGAGAACAAACATCTTATGTTTTACTTTACTTAACATTCAGGTGAGAACAAACATCTTATGTTTTACTTTACTTAACATTCAGGTGAGAACAAACATCTTATTTTTTACTTTACTTAACATTCAGGTGAGAACAAACATCTTATTTTTTACTTTACTTTACATTCAGGTGAGAACAAACATCTTATGTTTTACTTTACTTAACATTCAGGTGAGAACAAACATCTTATTTTTTACTTTACTTAACATTCAGGTGAGAACAAACATCTTATTTTTTACTTTACTTAACATTCAGGTGAGAACAAACATCTTATGTTTTACTTTACTTAACATTCAGGTGAGAACAAACATCTTATTTTTTACTTTACTTAACATTCAGGTGAGAACAAACATCTTATTTTTTACTTTACTTTACATTCAGGTGAGAACAAACATCTTATTTTTTACTTTACTTTACATTCAGGTGAGACCAAACATCATCATTTTTACCAACGCTCTATTACATAATGTCTAAATCAGGGATTGATGGGTGTGGGGCCGTAATGATGAGGGGCCGTAGTGTCCGCTGGCGTACCACCCGGGGTCCCACAGCCATACACTGGCTGAAATCAGTAGGTGATAAAATGCAACAAGTACTGATATTGTATCATATAATAGCACTCTCAGCTTTTCAAGAAAACAAATTTGAGACGTATGGTCTGTTTACATACATCTTAAAGGCTATTTATAAAGAACATTTCTAGAAATGTAGTTATGATTATATTACAATATTTTAGGTTGATAATAATTCTATTACACCAGTTCTGGTATTTCCTGTTTAAGTAAAATCAGGATTATGCCAGTACTGCCATTCATAACATTTAGACTGGTTTGATATTCTCCCTGACCAATATGGCTGCCATTTTCACTCCATTCTGGAACTTTGAGGGTTGATGACAAAGCCCCTCTAGTCATTTCATAGAATCTCTAGGCCCCCCAGTTAATTACTATAGCTCCCACCTTGGCCCAATCAGTGTAGTTTTGTAAATGCTGGCTCTCTACGGCAAGACTCATAATTTACCCTAGTTTCGTCAGAATCAGCCCAGTGCTGTCTGAGATATCCCGTGTGATAAACGTATGTATGGCTACAGGTCCACAGTCCTTTCCCCGATTTCATTGTGGGGGACAATTAGCAGTTTTACCTCTAATTTCCTGCAATTCTTCACATTTTGCCCTGACTTTTGCCATGCTAATATGATATCTGAGTGAAAGTGACTTTTAATATCATTGTGGGCCCCACCAGTCAGTAATTGAACCATGATTACTACACGTTTAGATAGCTAGCTAGACTAACTTACCAATCCCCCAAAATGTTTGCTGACATGGGCTAATTGAGTGACTGTCAGGCGTATTTCATCATGAATCGTGTTCTGAAAGCAGCTCTGCACAGCCAAAAGTCATACAGTATGACTGATTTTAAACCTAACCTTAACCACACTGCTAACCCTAATGCCTAACCTTAAATTAAAGCTTTTTTTTCATGATTTGTTTTACAATATTTGATTTAGCAGAAGGCGTATCTAAGGGGATATCGCTCAGTTCTGCCTCCAGGACGAGACTTGTGACAATAAACGTCAACCAGTTACTGACGTGACACGAGAAACTGCCGATACAAAACCTTGTGTATTCTACTATTGTATCTCAACCGTAGATTGAGAACCCCAAGAATGTTTTGAAATATATTTAGCTGAAATTGATTCACAAGAATTTTCCCCTACAATATAATTATTTCCCAAACCCCTGACTCTTTGCCTCTTATCCTCCACCCCCCTGCCTCATTCTCTTTCCTTACAGGCTGAAAGTCCAGAGGAGATGCACAGCTGGATTAAGGCTGTCTCTGGGGCCATCGTAGCCCAGCGGGGACCTGGGAGATCTGCAGCTACAGTATGTAACCAGGTCACTGGGATTATAGGGCAACTGCATGCTCTGTCACTTCTGTCCAGTCTCCTGTCTGTCTGGTCCTTAATAGCAACACAAACTGATCTGTTCTCCATTTGTGTCACGTGTACATGGCAGCCCAAGACAAGAGAGATGGCTCACACACACACACACACACACACACAGACACACAAACAGTGAGGATTCAGGGAGGAGTGGAAAGTATTTTTCACATTCTGTACTGACTGCAGAGGGTAGAGGTTGGCATCCTCACCCAGGCCCCCCTCCTACTGCCCTCTTTGTGACAGTGGCATTGCATAGGCAATTTTAATATACCGGACATTTGAGAAATG
This sequence comes from Thymallus thymallus, assembly GCA_023634145.1. Lineage (NCBI taxonomy): Eukaryota > Metazoa > Chordata > Actinopteri > Salmoniformes > Salmonidae > Thymallus > Thymallus thymallus. Next base: position 46,738,381 of record CM042388.1, read on the forward strand.
TACCAGACCCATATCCATTAGGTGCGTAATCTGATTAGGGCGTCCACACGCTGCTCAAAATGACAGACCTTTACATTATGGTAATTCAACAGAACATGCAACTCGAGAATGCAACAACGTGCGTCCCCCTTAGCGTTTTGAAGATGTTAGAATAACTTTGCCTCAGCCAACAAGACGAGTAATTAACAGCCAAATCACTAGTCTGTCAATCTACTATTCCCCATAGTAGAACAGTGTACCCATTCTATTGCTAGAAAGAAATTGTGTATTCCCATAAACTCTGGGACAGCCGATATATCCCAAATTCATACAACCAGTAGCCTAGGCTACATCAAGAACATTTTAAAAAAGCACTGAGGCTGATGCAACCGAGCAGAACGTTTAGCTTAAAATGCTGAACAACTATTATGTCTTCCCATTATAAGTGCAGCAATGTGCACAAGGCTACTTGCAAATGTTTGTTGCATATAATGCAGTAAGCAGTAAAACACTGTTGTCAAAAGCACACTGCACATGCGAGCTGTTGACAAACATATCCATTAGAAAAAGGGGAGATGTGTTTCTGGATGTCTGTTTTCAAATGATGTAGTTTCGAACATTAACAACTTATTACAAAAATATGCAAGAAAAGTTTACAGATTCTACAAGAATCAATATCACTCCCTAAAAACACACCCCTATCGATCAATCCTTGGATAGCTTTTCAGAATTCCCAGATAAATTGGCCCACATGAAAAACTAATGGCATAGAAACCGTAAATGGCTTGGTGACAGCAAATACAATTGTTTCCCATGACAGAATTAAAAGCAATTTTGACTGACCAATGTAGACATTTTCAAATACATGCAACTTAAAAGTTTCATATCACAACATTTCGTTCTAAAATCTGTTGGACATCAGAGCAATGTTGAGGGAATGCTATTTGATCCAGAAAAGGATATTCAGGATATTCATGATAGGCTTTCTGCAAGGTTTAGTATATCTTACCTATCTAACTGAATCTCTTAGAAAAACTACTGGAACCAAGACCTAAAAAGATCTGATATTGGCACAAGATGGAGGGAGTGTTAGAACAAAACTAATGAAATTACAGTTAATTAAAATGTATGTTTAATCCAGTAAAAACGAATGTACAGAGTCCAAATTCAGAAATTCTACAGCACAATGGTAGTCTTGTCTTAAGCGTAAAACTAACACTGACTCGATGATTCATGCCTTGGAGTGCTATAAAGTCCAACAGTTATGGGTGGAGTTGGAAAGACTTTTATTCTGTCTGTCTGCATATTTCAAGACATGGCATACGAGGGTGTGGTGAGATACCCAATGGGTTGGACTGTACTTTTCTCATCAATCATTTTGAAAAAACTTTTGCTTAAAAACTGTCAATCATGTGATCCTGCATTGTTGGGATGGTGGAAGAGTCAAATGCATTAGTATTTGAATATTGAAAGGGTGTGGGTGACAGAAGGGCCGAGTTGCGCAGTTTGAGGTCGTGGAATAGAGCTGCTGGAGATGGAGGCGGTGGAACCATGCGGGTCTGGGCAGATGTGATGACGTTGAAGTTTGCGTTCGTCTGGCTGTTGTTCGTCTTGTCTGTTTATGTTTATATTGTTTCACAAAATATAATTGAATCGTACAAAAAAGAAAGCGTGGCGATATTTCGGCTGCTGGACAATGAAAGAAAGTAGATTTTTGAAAGCCAATAGAACATGAGAGAAATAGGCTACTGGTTTCAATGGCAAATCAAATCAAATTGTATTGGTCCCATACACGTGTTTAGCAGATGTTATTGCGGGTGTAACGAAATGCCTGTGTTTCTAGCTCCGACCGTGCAGTAATATCTAACAATTACAAAACCTATACCCAATACACACAAATATAATGTAAAGGAATGGCATTAAGAATATATAAATATATGGACCAGCGATGTCAGAGCGGCATGGACTAAGATACCGTAGAATAGTATGGAATACAGTATATACGTATGAGATGAGTAACGCAAGATAGTAACACCAGTGATTTCTAGTCTCTGTATATAGGCAGCAGCCTCTAATGTGCTTATGGATGTAAGCCTCCACGTTTGGTCACATTTTGGCTAGGCTACTAGGTGAACAAAATGCACACTGCCTCCATATTGCGAAGTGGTGTGTGACGTGCTGAAGCTTGCCTACCTTATATGCAATTGAATGACAAGTGTACTTCAATTACCAGTTGAGAAATAAAACATATCAAAGCAGTTTTTAACACACAATCTTGGTTAGAATAGTTTCACAATGATTGGGCTTCTAAACGCTAATTCCAGTCCAGCAGCAGCTCTCTAACGAAAATACACACAGTTTAATTCCACTCAATTATGCAAATGAACCCATCAACCGATAAGCATGACCGGTCAAATCTATTAACGTTGACTGGTATTTCCATCAATGAATAGGTTAAAAAGCATTATTTTCTAATGGGATGTTTTACTTCTTCCGGACAGTTGTCTGGCGCCAATTTTATTTATCGGATTTTCGGGTTTTTTTATCGCCCAAAAGCCGGCTATTACCGACTAAAGGAAACCCTGCTCCACATGTGTACTTTCTTCCACTCCCTCTCTCTTCCCCCTGTACTGTGGCCTAGGCTGGCCCTCCCCAGCCTGCTCTAATACAGCTATCCACTGTGTTGTTACAGATGCGTCAGGCCAGACGGCTGTCCAACCCCTGTATACAGAGGTATACGGCCCGAATCGGGGAGTGCAGCACGTATGTCAGCTCCTGTTCCCCAAAGTACCTTCTGTACTGATGGTTTTCACTCACTTTTTAGTTTTTTTCTGTCATGGTGTGGACTGGAGAGTCACCCATCTGCCTCCCTAAAAAACACTGTACATGTCCCTCCCTGTGCAAGCTCTAATACCTGCACCCCGCTGCCCATTCCATAACTCCAACTCAGTCCTCCTCTCCCTCTGCTTCTTTGCTTTTCCTGTCTTCCTCTTCATGCCTCAGCCCAGGAGTTAGTCCCATAAACTCATTCCCTTGACTGAATGTATCTTAACCTCCCTGGACCTCTGCAACTAGTCACTCCCTCCCATTCACTATTGTGATAGGCCCTGTTGTCACCATTGTGGAAAATGACAACCTTTTTAAACATCCCTCTAACTTTGAAACCCTTACTGTACACACACACACACACACACACACACACACACACACACACAAACATTTGCACTATGTACTAACGCCTCTGGTGCAGTGATAAAAGCTGTTGCACAGACCTGTTTCCTGTCACTTCATATGTGTCTCTGACTCTCGTTCTCTCTCTGTGTGTCTCTGTAGTCTCCTGCAGCTGTGTACCTGTCTGACTCTGTGTACCTGTCTGACTCTGTGTACCTGTCTGACTCTGTGTACCTGTCTGACTCTGTGTACCTGTCTGACTCTGTGTACCTGTCTGACTCTGTGTACCTGTCTGACTCTGTGTACCTGTCTGACTCTGTGTACCTGTCTGACTCTGTCTCTGCAGTCTCCTGCAGCTGTGTACCTGTCTTAGATGCCTCACGTCCTGCCTGTCTCTAGTTCTACCTCCTGTCCACTGCCTGTATGTGTTTATACTCTTTCTCACACTGTCAATTTGAAGAACACAGTTAACTTATCATTTTCTAAGCCAAGACGACCTGAAGTCTGAATGAATGTTATCTTTGGGAACTAAACCCTAGTCGTCTTAACATCAGTAACAGTTTAGCTGTTGTTTTTGTGTTTTGCATGTTTGTATGATGACTTCGTCTGTATGTGCACATGTACACTCTGAAGCCCTTAAACTAACCGCCCTAGCATACTTGAACAATCACATAGCCCTTTGTTGACTCACATAAGCCGTTGCGGTGTTGGTGTTTCCGTTGCATGGTCCGTTTCAAGTCATGCACATAAGTTTTGGCAGATGTTCTGTGTCCGTCTACAGGTTTGAATGCATGATACAGAAATGGACTTTCATGATGCTTTACACAACATAGGCTATCAGTTTGAACTGTTTGTGGGGAAAATAGCTTTTTGTGTATCTAGCAAAGGCAGTCAGGAGTTATTTCATTAACTGTCACTAACTCCTCTTGCTGGGTGAATGGATCCCAGTATCAACACCAACCGGTCACTGACTTCTTCTTCTTCTTCTTTACTTACTTTATTCCCCTCCCCCTCTTTTTTTTTTTTTTTTTTTACAGAGATTGAAATCTGACAGTGAAATACTAACTTTAAAGAAATGAGCAAAGGAGCATTACCACTGCACTCCTCCAGCACTGCTCTGGTCTGAAACTGCAGCTTCCACTACTTCTTCTACCACTACTTCTACCACTACTTCTACCACTACTTCTACCACTACTACTACCACCACTACTACTACCACTACTTCTACTACCACTACTTCTACTACCACTACTGCTGCATCCGCTGTTACACCGCAAGTCTAGCACTGACTCTATTCACAAATGAGTATCTGGTCACCACCCTTGGTCCCCGTCTGACTGTGACCCCTCACCCCCACCGATCCTCTCTCTCTCTCAGCAGGAGCACTGTGGCCGTTCCTCCCCTTCCACATTCTACCGCAGCCAACCGGGCCCCCCCATCCCTCGCTCGCCCATATCTGCAGTGCCACCCTACCCAGGGTGCCCTGCTGTCGCGGGCGGTGCACGCCCGGAGCCTTGCGTGGGACAGCGAGCACTTCATGAGCCTACTGCCACGACCCAGCCACGCCCGACTGTCCCTGCAGGAGACAAGCCTGTCCAAGTGACCGCCGACACTGCCCTCGAGTCGCCGTGGAGACGGCGCAGCAGCTTCGAGCCCAACCCAACTGAACCACCCCTTGACATAGACGCTGACGACCTGCCGGTCAGCGAAGTCTGACCCCTGACCCCGATAACTACCCCCACACTACCCCGTAGCCTGGCAGAGGGTGTGGGCTACAGAGGAGAGGAGATGCTGTGTAACTACAGTGATTATGGTGGGGATGAGAAGAATGCTTTTGAATAACCGAGAGCAGCAGAACAGTGGGCCGCTTGTCTCGTCTCCAACAAACTGACAAGACGTCATCTGGATGAAAACAGCAGAAAGCAGGCACTGGATTCCAAGCCAAAGTTAGTGGCTGTATAATGTGTCTGACTTCCAACCATCTCAACCCCCCTGTTCGTGAAGCTGTTCATCTACCCCCACTAGTCAACCCTAGTCAGACATTAATGAGTTGAAGGTCACTCAGACAAAGAGACTGGGGGTTGCGTTCTCCTTGTTTTCATTGTTAGCCATCTCCTCAGTGGTCAAGGCCTGTGGACACTCGCATTAAGGCCTGGAATCAGCTGTGTCTGTCTGTCTGTGTGTGTGGGCTGGGAGCCAAAGATTACCCGCCATCTGCCGTTCTCTCCCACCTGCTTGCTCTGTTTTTATTTATTTCTTAGGGTTAATTCAGTTTAAAAAACTAAAATGTTTTTTATGTTGATTTAAAATATATACACTAAGTGTACAAAACATGAGAAACACCTTTCTGATGTTGAGTTGCATCCCCTTCTGCCCTCAGAACAGCCTCAATCTGTTGGACTAGAACTCTACAAGGTGTCGAAAAGGTTACCCAGGGATTCTAGCCCATGTTGACTCCAATGCTTCCCACAGTTGTCTAGTTGTCTGGATGCCCTTTGGGTGGTGGACCATTCTTGATACACACTGGAAACCCAACAGCACCTACTACCATACCTCGTTCAAAGGCACTTAAATATTTGTTCTTGCCCGTTCACCCTCTCAGTGGCACACATACACAATCCATGTCTCAAGGCTTAAAAATCCTTCTTTAACCTGTCTCCTCCCCTTCATCTACACTGACTGAAGTGGATAAAACCGGTGACATCAATAAGGGAGCATAGCTTTTACCTGGATTCACCTGGTCAGTCTATGTCATGGACAGAGCAGGTGTTCTTAATGTGTTGTACACTGTGTATACCTGCAGCTCATGACTGTGAGCCTAATATGTTACACCACTCTGTGCCAAGCAAGATAGTAAGTAGATATATCTCATTAGCAAATAATTTCTGGGTAACCTTACTGTTAAAAAAGAAACAAAAATACCTTCTTAGCAAAGAGCAATTTCTCAAGCAAGAATTTAGCTGGGACTGTCTGGGAGTGGTCTGAGTGAGGGGCCTAATGGGAGGGATATGGAACCTGAACTCTGTTATTGGCAGAAAGGTTTGAAACTCTCTTTGTTATTGGTCTATTAACTTATACTACCTGGTGATGTCACCAGGCAGGCCAAACACCATCCCATCAAAACAAGTTGAATTTCAGGCGGTCTTTTCAAACAGCTCTTACATTAAAATGTCATGATCATAATCTTCACAATTTCAAAGTATTAGTATTAGTCCAACCTCATAGTGTGGAAATATATGTAAAACACAGGAAAATCACATTTTTTACGGCACTGGCCTTTAAGGCAGCAAGCTATATTCTCTAAAGACTGAATAGTTGTCAAGTAACATATAACTAATAATTTCATACATTCACTGTTGTTCTTATTGAACTAATGTTGCCTTTAGTTTTTTACTTGAATGTATGGTGTATGACCAAATTATTCTAACACATTTTCTTTATCTGATTTTAAAACCTACAACAATCCCACTCAATACTCACATCATAATATTAGTTAGAAAGTTGTTGGCACACACTGGTACGAGAGGACTGTGCAGTTCTAAACCAAGCTATGTATCTTTGCCTAATCCTAGTCCTGCAGGGTACTGTAATGGGGTTTGGATTTGTACCAATAAGACTTCGGTTGGGGAGTGAGTTGAGCTACAGAGTGAGGTGGCTTCATTAAGGACCAAAGTGAAAAGCATTTACTTCTAGGGTAGGGGTGGTCAGTGTCTTGCAGAGATGATGTTTAAATAATACTACTACTAGCCATCAACCTGCTTGACCCCTGACCTCTTCATACCTGTATACTGTACAGTGGCTTCAACCATTTACTGACTGCTGCTCTATTTGTTAAGTTATGACAAAGTTAACACTGACTGCTGTGTTGTGCGTGTGTGAAAACTTGGTTTTCTGTTGGGATTGTGTTTAATTTTGTTATGTTGTAAAATTATATGTTAAGATGTGCAGTACCAGTCAAATGTTTGGATACCTACTCATTCCAGGGTTTTTCTTAATTTTTTAAAAATGTCTACATTGTAGAATAATAGTGAAGACATCAAACTTTGAAATAACACATTGAATCATGTAGTAACCAAAAAAGTGTTAAACAAATCAAAATATATTTTATATTTCAGATTCTTCAAAATAGCCAACCATTGCCTTGAGCCCTGCACACTCTTGGCATTCTCTCAACCAGCTTCATAAGGTAGTCACCTTGAATGCATTTCAATTAACAGGTGTGCCTTGTTAAAAGTAAAGTTGTGGAATTTATTTCCTTCTTAATGTGTTTGAGTCAATCAGTTGTGTTGTGACAAGGTAGGGGTGGTATACAGAAGATAGCCCTGTTTGGTAAAAGACCAAGTCCATATTATGGCAAGAACAGCTCAAATAAACAAAGAGAAACGACAGTCCATCATTTCTTTAAGAAATGAAGGTCAGCGGATAAGTTCATTAGAGTTAACTACACTGCAAATTCCAACCTAAATAAATGCTAAATAAAGTCTGTTGAACTCTGAGTTCAACATCAACTGTTCAGAGGAGACTGTGTGAATCAGGCCTTCATGGTCGAATTGCTGCAAAGAAACCACTACTAAAGCACACCAATAAGAAGAAGAGACTTTCTTGGACCAAGAAACACAAGCAATGGACATTGAGATGGTTTGGGATGAGTTGGACCGCAGAGTGAAGGAAAAGCAGCCAACAAGTGCTCAGCGTATGTGGGAACTCCGTCAAGACTGTTGGAAAAGCATTCCTCATGAAGCTGGTGGAGAGAATGTTAATAGTTTGCAAAGCTGATATCAAGGCAAAGGGTGGCTACTTTTTTTGGGTACTACATGATTCCATATGAGTTATTTAATAGTGTTGATGTCTTCACTATTATTCTACAATGTGGAAAATAGTAAAAATTTAAGAAAAACCCTTGAATGAGTAGGTGTCCAAACTTTTGACTGGTACTGTATATTTGTTTGAACTTCCCTGTGCCTGTATTGCCAGGTAGTGAAGGTTAACCAAACAATACTACTCAAAGGTCTTATTGCAATAGATCTCATTAGTGGTTCTGCAAAACCATATAGTCGCTCAAGTGCCTGCATAAATGCTTTTAAAAATCAGCTATTCTAATCAGTGTTAATTGTCACTATTTATTATGTGGATGACTTGGAAGAAATAAACACTTAGAAAATGCTCATGTGTTGATTTGAATTATTGCAATTCAATCTTCTTTTATACTTTTATTTAACTAGGCAAGTCAGTAAAGAACAAAATCTTATTTACAATGACGGCCTATCAAAAGGCAAAAGACGTCCTGCAGGGACGGGGGCTGGGATACTATTTTTTTGGACCAAACACACATCAGCACAAAACATGGTACAAACATTATTGGGCACAGACAACGGCACAAAGGACAAGAAGGTAGAGATGACAATACATCACGCAAAGCAGCCACAACTGTCAGTACGAGTGTCCATGATTGAGTCTTTGAATGAAGAGATGGAGATAAAACTGTCCAGTCTGAGTGTTTGTTGCAGCTCGTTCCAGTCGCTAGCTGCAGCGAACTGAAAAGACTAGCGACCCAGGGATGTGTGTGCTTTGGGGACCTTTAACAGAATGTGACTGGCTGAACGGGTGTTGTATGTGGAGGATGAGGGCTGCAGTAGATATCTCAGGGGGGAGTGAGGCCTAAGAGGGTTTTATAAATAAGCATCAACCAATGTGTCCTATAAGGAGCATTGGTGACAAATCTGATGGCCGAATGGTAAAGAACATCTAGCTGCTCGTGAACACCCTTACCTGCCAATCTAAAAATAGAAACAGGTCTATAACAGTTAGGATCAGCTTGATCTTCCCCTTTAAATAAAGGACTAACCGTGGCTGCCTTCCAAGCAATGGGAACCTCCCCAGAACAGAGAGACAGGCTTGGCGATGATAGGGGCAGCAGCCTTAAAGAAGAAAGGGTCTAAACCATCTGACCCAGATGTTTTTTTGGGGTCAAGTTTCAGGAGCTCCTTTAGTACCTCAGACTCAGTAACTGCCTCCAGGGAAAAACTTTGTAGCGGGGCAGGGGAAAAAGATGGAGAAACATCGGGGATAGTTGCATTAGAAGGGGTGGCAGATGAGGAAATGTTGGACGGGCAAGGAGGCGTGGCTGAGTCAAATAGGAATCCTGACTTAATGAAGTGGTGATTAAAGAGCTCAGCCATGTGCTTCTTGTCAGTAATAACCACATTATCAACTTTAAGGTACATGGGCAGCTGTGAGGAGGAGGAGGGTTTATTCTCCAGGTCTTCAACTGTTTTCCAGAATTTCTTGGGGTTAGACCCACAGAGAACATTTCCTTTTCCAAGCCAGGCTAGACAGTGAACAGATCACCAGGTGGAATCCAAGCAGCAGTGCAGCAGCCAATGGGAGTAGGTGTCACACCCACTTGCTTGAAGAAAATGTAAGTGGATGGTCTATGAACATCTTCAAAGGATTCGACACCTCTCTTCACACTTCACACCTCAGTGCTAGTTGAAGTTGTATCAGGTCTGTCTCAGATTCCAGGACTTTGATTTCCAGAGCACCCCCTGAATAGCTTGGGAAAATGAAATCCTTGATAGAATTTTCCAGGTAAATATTGTCCAAAACGTAGGTTATAGGTGTGAAGTTTTGATCTTGAGTGAAGGTTAAGATGTGGAGGGTAACATCCTGTATATGATCCAAGTTTATCTAACTCCAAAACGATCTTGTTGTAAAAAACATGTTGAAAAATGTGAGAGCTCACATGAGCTGTGTCTCTCTAAACAGGGAGGATCTGCCCATCTAACGTTCCCACTAGACATTCACACATTTTGAAATAAAGTCAAGGACTAAATCCAGATGAACCAGACAATTACAATTCTATGAATTCATAAAAAAATTTGAAATAATCTGTGCTTAATACTAAGAAATGGTTCAACCTCTCTTACTCAGCTTAATAGTTCATTGTATGACTACTCTGCCCCCTGGTGGTGAAATGTAAACAGTTCACTTTCTTCCAAGGGTGGAAATGTCACACTACATTAACTCGCTCATATACAGACTGACCTTTTGTAATGGTCAGTTAGAGGTCTGCATGATTTGGGTGTCCAATGTGAGCAGTGTGTCGTTGAATGGAGGCCCACTGTGACCAATGATGTCATACAGTTGCTTGTGGACAACAAAACAACATCTGCATAGACTCTGGGCCAGTACGTCTCTCAGTGCCTGCATAGACTCTGGGCCAGTACGTCTCTCAGTGCCTGCATAGACTCTGGGCCAGTACGTCTCTCAGTGCCTGCATAGACTCTGGGCCAGTACGTCTCTCAGTGCCTGCATAGACTCTGGGCCAGTACGTCTCTCAGTGCCTGCATAGACTCTGGGCCAGTACGTCTCTCAGTGCCTGCATAGACTCTGGGCCAGTACGTCTCTCAGTGCCTGCATAGACTCTGGGCCAGTACGTCTCTCAGTGCCTGCATAGACTCTGGGCCAGTACGTCTCTCAGTGCCTGCATAGACTCTGGGCCAGTACGTCTCTCAGTGCCTGCATAGACTCTGGCCCAGTACGTCTCTCAGTGCCTGCATAGACTCTGGGCCAGTACGTCTCTCAGTGCCTGCATAGACTCTGGGCCAGTACGTCTCTCAGTGCCTGCATACACTCTGGGCCAGTACGTCTCTCAGTGCCTGCATAGACTCTGGGCCAGAACGTCTCTCAGTGCCTGCATAGACTCTGGGCCAGTACGTCTCTCAGTGCCTGCATACACTCTGGGCCAGTACGTCTCTCAGTGCCTGCATAGCGTCTGGGCCAGAACGTCTCTCAGTGCCTGCATAGACTCTGGGTCAGTACGTCTCTCAGTGCCTGCATAGACTCTGGGCCAGTCTATCTCTGCCTTTTTTCACCTGCAACAGTGACTTTTGTGGGGCTTCTGAGAGACTAATAAAGCTGTAGTTGGGCCCTAAGAGACCTTTGCATGAACTCATGCAGAATGATACATATCACACCAACAATGTGTCTAAGTTGAGATTTGTTTTGCTTTGTTTTACTTATTAGGGTGTAACCTAGTTTTTGTTTTCATCCGAATGTGTTTTAATGGGTTGATGTTGGCCCTAAGTCCAATGTCAGTTCACTCCTCTCTTCTTAGCCAAGCAAGACAAAGTGAACCATTACGAAAACAGGACCCTCTCCATTGGGATGGAGGAGCATGTTAGACAAGCCCCATAGCACCACAGGGGGCCCTAGACAACCTCCATCCCAATGCCTGGGCAATGAGTATTGGTCCAACCACATTATTAAACCATAGTCATTAAAATAGGCCTGGCCCATAACCAATCATAGTATGTGAGAGCGGTTTATGACCATGATTCATTGGTCCACTGTTTACTGGATCTTTTACAGCCCACCACAGCCATCTAACCTAACAGAGATTTGTTGTTTTCTGCACTATATAAGCCACTAGTTATAACATTGGAATTTCCGCTTTTCACACAAGCAATTGGCCTATATTTCCTCCAATAAGAGCAATTTGTTTAATCTTTAATTAGTGCAACTTCAGAAAACTAATTTCTGTTAGAATACCACAAAAAGCAGTTTTCTAATGACAATTTGATAAATGTTTGTTGAATTAAAAAGCTTTGCTTACAAATATTGGTTTCTGTTTTGTTGTTTGTTTTGTTAGTTTCTGACCACACATATGACATCATAAATTAATTACGAAATTGTGTAATTTTTTAATAAGATTGAGCACTAATTATTGTATTTTATAACCTCCAGCAACCATAAACTCCCTCACACCCTCCCTTGGCTGTTGTTTTTGTAGCCTAATTACATGAGTTGAATAAGTTGCCATGAGTGAGTAGTTCATACAGGGAACAGTAAAATAACAGGAAGTTTAGGGCTGAAATCCAGAATCTCCCTAGCAGAATGATACATGCTTCATGATCTCTCTTGTTATGAGTCAGTCTGTATGTATAGCTTCCTATTGATTGGAGAATTATCATATTAATGTTATGATGGCTCACACAGTCACATGAATGGTCATTTATTGTTCACTATTTAATTTTCTAAACAGCTAAATTAAAATGGTTATCATCTGAAGGCACATATTTTGATTACTCCATCCATTATAGGTACAGTGTGTTCGGAAAGTATTCAGACCTCTTCCCTTTTTCCACATTCTGTTACGTTACAGACTTATTTTCAAATGGATTAAATATGAAATGTTCCTCATCAATCTACACATAAAGCGAAAACAGGTTTTTTTATTTGTTTTTGCAAATTTATTTAAAAAAATAAGTATTCAGACCCTTTGCTATTAGGCTCGAAAATTGAGCTCAGTTGCATCCTGTTTCCATTGATCATCCTTGAGATGTTTCTACAACTTGATTGGAGTCCACCTGTGGTTTATTCAATTGATTGGAAATTATTTGGAAAGGCATACACCTGTCTATGTAAGGTCCCACAGTTGTCAAAGCCAAAACCAAGCCATGAGGTGGAAGGAATTGTCCGTAGACCTCCGAGACAGGATTGTGTTGAGGCACAGATCTGGGGAAGGGTACCAAAACAGTTCTGCAGCATTGAAGTTCCCCAAGAACACAGTGGCCTCCATCATTCTTAAATGGAAGAAGTTTGGAACCACCAAGACTCATCCTAGAGCTGGCTGCCCGGCCAAACTAAGCAATCGGGGGAGAAGGGCCTTGGTCAGGGGGGTGACCAAGAACCCGATGGTCATTCTGACAGAGCTCCAGAGTTCCTCTGTAGAGATGGGAGAACCTTCCAGAAGGACAACCATCTCTGCAGCACTTCACCAATCAGGCCTTTATGGTAGAGTGGCCAGACAGAAGTCACTCCTCAGTAAAAGACACATGACAGCCCGCTTGGAGTTTTCCAAAAGGCACCTAAAGGACTCTCAGACCATGAGAAACAAGATTCTCTGGTCTGATGAAACCAAGATTGAACTCTTTGGCCTGAATGCCAAGCGTCACATCTGGAGGAAACCTGCCACCATCCGGGCGGTGAAGCACGGTGGTGGCAGCATCATGCTGTGGGGATGTTTTTCAGCAGTAGGGACTGGGAGACTAGTCAGGATCAAGGGAAAGATGAACGGAGTAACGTACAGAGATCATTGATGAAAACCTGCCCCAGAGCACTCAATACCTCAGACTGGGGCGAAGGTTCACCTTCTAACAGGACAACGACCCTAAGCACACAGTCAGGACAACGCAGGAGTGGCTTCGGGACAAGTCTCTGAATGTCCTTGAGTGGCCCAGCCAGAGCTCGGACTTCAACCCAATAGAACATCTCTGGAGAGACCTGAAAATAGCTGTGCAGCGAGGCTCCCCATCCATTCTGACAGAGCTTGATAGGACGTGCAGAGAAGAATGTGAGAAACTCCCCAAATACAGGTGTGCCAAGATTGTAGTGTCATACCCAAGACGACTCAAGGCTGTAATCACTGCCAAAGTTGTTTCAACAAAGTATTGAGTTAAGGGTCTGAATACTTATTTAAATGTTAGATCTCCGTTTGTATTTTTTTTATACATTTGCCAAATTAAAAAAAAAAAACTGTTTTATGGAGTATTGTGTGTAGATTGATGAGGGAATAAACAATGTAATCCATTTTAGAATAAGGCTGTAATGTAACAAAATGTGGAAAAAGTCAAGGGGTCTGAATACTTTCCGAATGCACTGTATCTAACTACCATCGTGGGTTCATCCATCCTGTTCAAAGGGTCAAGTCAATGAGGCCAGTCCTGCCCTCAGGTCCAGTGTATATTCCAAAAGTGTAGTCCAAGTTTAGCCTATATTCCAAAATCTAATTAATTCAAATGCAAATAAATGAATGCCAAAGCTCTTCCCTTAGTACGTCACACTCATACACCAATTGTAATGTGTGTTATTGTCTGGAAAGTGTGCCCGGTCATGTGGAATTGAATAGGCTTTTATAAATGCAGTGCCAGCAAAAAAATGCTTAGTCTCCTATTGGTGCGCAGTGGATGTGGAGCTTTTCCAAATCTCGCTGTATCTACAGTGACTGCTCAGCTCTACACTTTTCAGCTCACATATTCCAAAGTACTGCACGTTTTAGAGTAGCCCTGACACTTTTTGTTCACCTTACCATTTTTGGACAACAGTGCGTTTCACAGTAAACCACCATGTTTTGGTCACTATTGTGCGTAACCTTTTGCTTGGCTTCCCTACCTGCCGAAGCTCAGATCTCTAATAGGTACGTTATCGGCTGTCCCAGTCGTTGTGACAAGGCGATGTGTCCCCGTATGCCAGCGGAGTGCTTAGCAGGACAAATCCTCGACCACTGCAACTGCTGCAGAGTGTGCGCCTCTGGAGAGGGCGAAGCGTGCGGCGGCAATGGGAAGCTTGGAGACCCGGTGTGTGCAGAGGGGTTGGAGTGTTCCGTGTCGGGCGGAGTGGGCTACTCTGCCACGGTCAGAAGAAGAGGGAAGAGCGGCGTTTGCGCCTGCAAAACTACCGACCCCGTATGTGGCAGCGACGGCGTATCCTATCGTAACATCTGCGAGCTGAAGAGGGTCAGCAGCCGGGCGCTGAAACTTCAGCAGCCACCTGTTCTGTTCATTCAACGGGGAGCTTGTGGAAAAGGTACATTATTTATTAGGCAAATTCTTCCCATTCCACCAGTTGAATGTGCTAATTGTGTGTATCTCATCATTCTTTCTGGTGGGTTCAGTGCTAGTAATCATTTCCGAATACCGACGGCATGCAGGGCACGTGCCCAACTCTCACTCAGATATCATTAAAGAGCAACTTCTCATTTTGGAAATGGCCTATGAGTCCGAAACATATATTCTAGTGTCAAAATGGACTACTAAGTGTGCATAGGATACATTTGGTAATAAAGTCAGCCTCGTCCAAAACTGAGATTTGCGAGATGATAGGAAAAAAATGTATGTCAAGGAATGAAGGTTCCCATATAACTTTAACGTGGGTTGGGTTTATTTTAACCCTGAACACAGCTGGCAGCACTCAAGTAATCATCAATTCAGAGCACAGCTGCACGCGACCCGATCATAATGCCTGCGGTCATTTTGGTTTGACATTCAATATCTCTTGAGGCTAGTTAGGCCCATTGACTTTTTACACATTTTGTTACTGTTACAGCCTTATTCTAAAATGTTAAGTTGTATTTTTTCCTCCTCAATCTACACACAATACCCCATAATGACAAAACAAAAACGGAAATATCACCTTTACATAAGTATTCAGACCCTTTACTCAGTACTTTGATGAAGCACCTTTGGCAACGATTACAGCCTCGGGTCTTCTTGGGTATGACGCTACAAGCTTGACACACCTGTATTTGGGGAGTTTCTCCCATTCTTCTTTGCAGATCCTCTCAAGCTCTGTCAGGTTGGATGGGGAGCGTCAGGCTCTGGTTGGGCTACAAGTCCGGGCTCTGGCTGGGCCACTCAAGGACATTCAGAGACCCCGAAGGCACTCCTGCGTTTTCTTGGCTGTGTGTTTAGGATTGTTGTCCTGTTGGAAGGTGAACTTTCGCCCCAGTCTGAGGTCCTGAGAGTTCTGGAGCAGGTTTCCATTAAGTATCTTTCTGTACTTTGCTCTGTTCATCTTTCCCTCGATCCTGACTAGTCTCCCAGTCCCTACCGCTGAAGAACATCCCCACAGCATGATGCTGCCACCACCATGCTTCACCGTAGGGATGGTGGCAGGTTTCCTCCAGACGTGACGCTTGGCATTCAGGCCAAAGAGTTCAATCTTGGTTTCATCAGACCAGAGAATCTTGTTTCTCATTGTATGAGAGTCTTTAGGTGCCTTTTGGCAAACTCCAAGCGGGCTGTCATGTGCCTTTTACTAAGGAATGACTTCTGACTGGCCACTCTACCATAAAGGCCTGATTTGTGGAGTGCTGCAGAGATGGTTGTCCTTCTGCAAGGTTCTCCCATCTCCACAGAGGAACTCTGGAGCCCCTGGCCAAGTAAAGAGAGGCTCCGGACCACTGGCCTCACTTATAAAGCCCACTTATGAAATTACACTTGGAACATGATGCCATTTGTGTCTGAAGTTGTCAATTATGCAAGTTGTTTACATTTTAGCAGATGCTTTTATCCAGAGCAACTTACAGTTAGTTAGTGCATAGATGTTCGTGGGAATCGAACCCTCAACCCTGGCATTGCAAGCACCATGCGCTACCATCTTTGCTACAAGGGACTGTTTGAAGTGGCACAGGATTTAGGTCAAATGTTGCTGTCCTGTGGGCCCCTCATGTGTTTTCTTAAATAACTCATTTAGTCACAGAATTGCATAAATGACCTGCAGATGTATTGGTATTTTTCAAGGGGTAAGATAATACAAATGTTGACTTTATGATTCGAGAACAACCTTTTCATTGATTTCATTTAAATTCACACCCAAAGAAACAGCAACATTATGCATATCTCTGGTGAGTTATTGGGTCTTGCTGCTTTTACAATGTCAATCTGGGTTGATGTGCTTTCAAATCAAATGAAAGTTAATTGGTCGCGAATTGTCTATCATGTACAGTATGCATGTCGTGCGCATATTTCCCCCCAGCCTTCCCGTCAATACCTCCCTTTTTCCACTCCTTCTTTCTTTCTTTCTTTCTTTCTTTCTTTCTTTCTTTCTTTCTTTCTTTCTTTCTTTCTTTCTTTCTTTCTTTCTTTCTTTCTTTCTTTCTTTCTTTCTTTTCTATAACCATGTTTCCATCCACAGTTTTTATGGGAGTCAAGTAATATTGTATAAAATAAAATCACGACAGCTGTGATGGAAACAGGAAGTTTCGATTTAATTGTATAAATGCCGGCAGATAATATGTTCGTTCGATATGGTGGGATCTTTTTGTGTTGGTAAAATGTATTATTTGGGAAATGCCATTGGAAACGCCTTTCTGCTAAAATATTGATATAATAACTATCAAATCGAATGTGTTTGGAGTCACGCGACGACATGGGAAACCATGCAGTTTATTAGGCTGCAGATGAAATACATTTAGATGAACTTCACAGGGTAGTGAAAGTGCATGGTGATGAGCTTGATGCTGCTTTCCAATAAATATTGAGAATCTTATTCTGGTGACATGATGATCGATTATTGACTGCCGTTTGACAAATACAAAACCAGAGTAGGAACATTTGGTATTTAACGCAACAGTTTTTGTGACAAAAGTATCGGTGGAATTGAAAACGCTATGGAAACACACTGAACTTTAGATTTGTATTCGGTACATTTGCGTAATTTAGAAGCTGTTATCCAGAGCGAGTTACATACAGTTGAAGTCGGAAGTTTGCATACACTTAGTTTGAAGTAATTAAAACTCATTTTTCAACCACTCCACAGATTTCATGTTAACAAACTATAGTTTTGACAAGTCGGTTAGGACATCTACTTTGTGCATGACAAAAGTAATTCTTCCAACAATTGTTTACAGACAGATTATTTCACTTATAATTCACTATATCACAATTCCAGTGGGTCAGAAGACTACATACACTAAGTTGACTGTGCCTTTAAACAGCTTGGAAA
Organism: Thymallus thymallus; assembly: GCA_023634145.1. Taxonomy (NCBI): domain Eukaryota; kingdom Metazoa; phylum Chordata; class Actinopteri; order Salmoniformes; family Salmonidae; genus Thymallus; species Thymallus thymallus. The sequence goes on from CM042388.1 coordinate 46,756,036, forward strand.
ATTCCAGAAAATTATGTCATGGCTTTAGAAGCTTCTGATAGGCTAATTAACATAATTTGAGTCAATTGGAGGTGTACCTGTGGATGTATTTCAAGGCCTACCTTCAAACTCAGTGCCTCTTTGGTTATGAGTTTATGAGTGGTTTCGTGTGTTGCTACATGTTGCATTCAAGTAAGGAGACATGTAGAGAGAAAAATGAGGCTCCACAGAACCATTTGGGATGACTAGACCTCCATCCTCCTCCACTCTTTCCCCCAGTTCCCCCACTTCTGAGGAGGTAAGTTGAGGGCACGGCCACTCGGGCAGACAGCCAGGCCAGAGGAAGGTAACTGAAAAGACAACATGGAGCCAGAATAGACAGGCTACCTCTACACCCTTAGATGACAAGAGGGCTTTGCTTTGCATCTGTTGATGGACCTCCTCTCTCTGTGGACGGAGCACTCAAATCAAAAATCTTTCTTGGTTTAACTCTCTGTCAGTGTGTGTGTGTGTGTGTGTGTTTGTTTGTTTGTTTGTTTGGACCTTTTTAAGTATATTTTATTTGACTCAACATAAAAATTCAACATTGTGGAATGAATATTGCCAGTAAATGTGGGTCGACTCAACATATACGTTATATCATTCTGTAAGGAGGCTCATTTCAGAACAGTAAAAACTGATCGTTAATAAAAACACTAATTTTCCAAAGGCATTCCAGTGATATTCAGGGTTTTGGAGGGAGTCGGGGTTTAAGTAGACGATCTCCATCCTTTGTCTATATGCTTTTTGATTTGTCTCTTGGTCGACTTCATTCCATCCGTCGTTGACCTGATCTGAACCCCAGCTCCTCAGACAGAGTGTCTCATTAAGAAATAACCTGTCTCAGTCTACAGACGAGGCAACACTGGCAACAGTACCTTGAACTGCTGTGTAAGGAGCGCACACTGACTACATCTGGTTTGTGATTTTCCCAAATCAGCAAGAAAGGTTTTGTCATCAACTGGCCCAAACCCACTCTCCTTCATTTCCACTGCAGTGATGTGTCTGTGGAAACATATCAGTTCTGTCTGTGTCAAGCGGGAGAGCCAGGTATCGTAACATAGAGAAGTAAAGAGGACAGGTTGTAAAGGATGACCTCTCTAGAGACTTCAGACTGATCTCAGGTCTGTATGTATGAGACTTATCCCTACTGTCCAATCCTATACTGCCGATATGGAATATGGAAGAGAGAGGGTGTTCTGAACGTCAGGCTAGTGCTCATTCTGTCTCAACCCAACACAGTAACGTTAAAGTCAGACTAAAGACATTTCAGAATAACTTCTAGTCATTGGTAGACCAATTGTTCTAGGCTTATGGACGCCTCTTTGCATTGGATAGAGCGTAATATAATTGAACTGAATAACCTTTATAAGCCCACTACCACAAGGTGTAGGATCCTTTATAAGCCCACTACCACAAGGTGTAGGATCCTTTATAAGCCCACTACCACAAGGTGTAGGATCCTTTATAAGCCCACTACCACAAGGTGTAGGATCCTTTATAAGCCCACTACCACAAGGTGTAGGATCCTTTATAAGCCCACTACCACAAGGTGTAGGATCCTTTATAAGCCCACTACCACAAGGTGTAGGATCCTTTATAAGCCCACTACCACAAGGTGTAGGATCCTTTATAAGCCCACTACCACACTGTGTAGGATCCTTTATAAGCCCACTACCACAAGGTGTAGGATCCTTTATAAGCCCACTACCACAAGGTGTAGGATCCTTTATAAGCCCACTACCACAAGGTGTAGGATCCTTTATAAGCCCACTACCACAAGGTGTAGGATCCTTTATAAGCCCACTACCACACTGTGTAGGATCCTTTATATCACAGCAATCACAGCAATTGTGCACTGCTGTGACACAGCCTGGGATTGAACCAGGATCTGTAGTGATGCAGTGCCTTAGACGGCTGCGCCACTCAGGAGGCCCCTCTTTCTACGTTTTTAACAGTATTATTTGAGGAGGATGTGGAAAGATAAAACACAGTAAAAGCATGATTATGTTGTCTTTACCTAAATGGGCAATCTGCAGTTCAAACAATAACAAAGTAGGCACCCCACCCTGGTTTTGATGAACAGCTCAGGAATTGGGTTGGAGAAATGTAACCACTCTCACATTCATAGACGGAGCTATGGATGCAAGGACTGACCATCCATGGTATCAACGTTATAGTTTTAATCATGTTTTGAGGTTATAATAGTCAATCAATTATATTGTTTGCAAACTGTGGAGTTAAACAGCCTTATTTGGGGTTCTGATGGGGTACAACCGTTGAACTAAGCTCACCAGGCATTTTTAAATGAATATATAAACTCTGTGAACACCCCATTCACGAACATGGTTCGCATGGCCCGTGGCTTTCTATATAAAGCAGGCAGACAGGCATCGAGGCATTCAGTTACTGTTCGATTAAGCGGCTTTGAGCGTGGTATGATCATCGGTTCCAGGCGCGCCGGTTCCAGTATCTCAGAAACGGCCGGCCTCCTGAGCTTTTCACGCACAACAGTGTCTAGGGTTTACAGAGAATGGTGTGACAAACATCCAGTCAAAGGCAGTCCTGTGGGGAAAACAGCTTGTTAATGAGAGGTCGAAGCAGAATCGCAAGAATCGTGCACACTAACAGGCTAACAGGCGGGCCACAAACAGGCAAATAACGGCGCAGTACAACATCTCAGAACGCACAACTATTTGATCCTTGTCATGGATGGGCTATTGCAGCAGACGACTACACCTGTTTCCAATCCTATCAGCTAAAAACAAGAAGACGTGGCCATGCGATCACCATCACTGGACAATTGAGGAGGGAAAAAACGTTGCCTGGTCCGATGAATCCTGGTTCCTGTTGCGTTATGCCGATGGCAGAGTCAGAATTTGGCGTAAGCAGCATGAGTCCATGGTCCCATCCTGCCTGGTGTCAACGGTGTAATGGTTTGGGGAATGTTTTCCTGGCACACGTTACGTCCCTTGATACCTATTGACCAACGTGTTCCATTCCCCGGAGAATTCAGGCTGTTCTGGAGTTAAAGTGGGGTCCAACCCGGTACTAGATGTGTGTACCAAATAAACTGGCCACTGAGTGTATATTAATTAAATTAAATGTATGTTACAATCACAGATTGACGATTTAAAAAGCATAATATCTATGATAATCTTCAGAGAAGGCTTTAATTCACAACCTGGAGAAAGACAGTATGATATAATTACATGGTATATCATCAACATTTCCTGACTTCTTACAGAAGGTTTCAAAGGCACTTAGACACAAACACAGGATAGTGTCTAAGCCACAAACTGGCATCTTTCCCTTTCTATTCAAATAAAGACCAGTTTCATATACTGGGCAATTCTTGCACTGCTCTTACATTTTGTCATTGTATTTGTGTTTCTGGTGGTGTTGGAGTAAATGTTTATCCCAGCGTCCTGTCTCTGATGTTGTATTTCTAGCCCAGGACAACCCTAACAGTCTGAGACACAAGTACAACTTCATTGCTGACGTGGTGGAGATTATCGCGCCGGCCGTGGTTCACATTGAACTCTACCGCAAGTAAGAGCTGCACCTGTGTGTGTGCCCGTGTGTGTGTGTGCCCGTGTGTGTGTGTGTGTGTGTGTGTGTGTGCCTGTGTGTGTGTGTGTGCCCGTGTGTGTGTGTGTGCCCGTGTGTGTGTGTGTCTGTCTGTCTGTCTGTCTGTCTGTCTGTCTGTCTGTCTGTCTGTCTGTCTGTCTGTCTGTCTGTCTGTCTGTCTGTCTGTCTGTCTGTCTGTCTGTACTTGAATATCTGTAGACAAATACCAGAGTTCTCTTTACGACCCACTAGTTGGAACAACACTTAAGTACTTATCCTTTATATTATCTCTGCATCTCCTCCCCTGTCTTTATATTATCTCTCTCTCTCTCTCCACCTCTCTCTCTCTCTCTCTCTCTCTCCACCTCTCTCTCTCCACCTCTCTCTCTCTCTCTCTCCACCTCTCTCTCTCTCTCCACCTCTCTCTCTCTCTCTCCACCTCTCTCTCTCTCTCTCTCCACCTCTCTCTCCACCTCTAACTCTCTCTCTCTCTCTCTCTCTCTCTTCCCCCCTTACCTCTCTCTCAGGATGGCATATTCTAAGAGGGAGGTGGCTGTGGCCAGTGGCTCAGGGTTCGTGGTGTCGGAGGATGGACAGATCATGACCAACGCCCACGTTGTGGCCAATAAGCATCGAGTAAAGGTGGAGCTGAAGAGCGGCGCCACCTACGACGCCCATATCAAAGACGTGGACGAGAAGTCCGACATCGCACTCCTCAAGATCGACTCACCAGTAAGAGAGGTCACAAGAGGTCACAGTCATAGCTCAGTAGTTCCAAATCAAATTGAAATAACTTTATTCAAACAACTTAACAAATAAATAATTAACATAGGAGCCAATTGGAGACATAGGGAATGAGTTTGCAGTTAGAAATATTTGCATCATGTTAGTTTGTTTGTGTGTGCCACCCACTCCTTCAAATCATCACAATATTCCTTCAAATGGAAACTTGATGGAATATTATAAGTGCCATTAGTGGGTTTGAGGAGTGTGGCTTTACACAGTAGCTCCCATGCTTAGTCCTATTTAATAGCTGCCTATGAGAGTGTATGGGAATGACATTGACAGTACTTTCCTATAGTTTGCAACTGCATATCTAGACACTATTAGCAAAATGAGCAACAATTGAACAACAACAATTACTCAATATTATCCTGTAAAACTGCAGGGGAGTCGGAATTACAAGATGAAGCAAGATGTTATTGATAGAGAGGTGTTGTTCAGCTTGATAACATAGAGAGGTGTTGTTCAGCTTGATAACATAGAAAGGTGTTGTTCAGCTTGATAACATAGAGAGGTGTTGTTCAGCTTGATAACATAGAAAGGTGTTCAGCTTGATAACATAGAAATGTGTTGTTCAGCTTGATAACATAGAAAGGTGTTGTTCAGCTTGATAACATAGAAAGGTGTTGTTCAGCTTGATAACATAGAAAGGTGTTGTTCAGCTTGATAACATAGAAAGGTGTTGTTCAGCTTGATAACATAGAGAGGTGTTGTTCAGCTTGATAACATAGAGAGGTGTTGTTCAGCTTGATAACATAGAAAGGTGTTGTTCAGCTTGATAACATAGAAAGGTGTTGTTCAGCTTGATAACATAGAAAGGTGTTGTTCAGCTTGATAACATAGAAAGGTGTTGTTCAGCTTGATAACATAGAAAGGTGTTGTTCAGCTTGATAACATAGAAAGGTGTTGTTCAGCTTGATAACATAGAGAGGTGATTTGTTTGAGTGCTGCAACAAGTGCAACCAAATGATCCTTGAAAATTCTGGTATTCAACACATAGTTAATGTTGGCAATGGCATTCAGAAAAAAAGACTTCATAAAACAACAGTCGTTACGCAACGATTCTCAGAAATAAACTTCTGCAAATACTCATTACTAGCAGATGAAAACCCATGTCATGCTCCAATGAGAAAATAGTTTTGATAGCAAAGGTTTTGCTAATAAAGTTTTTGCCATGGGAAAGTACAGTAACGTAAAGAGACTGTTGCCTTGTGGACCAGCGGGATACACATCCCACATGAATCATAGTCGACAACCATATGAAGGAATGCCTGGCACCCATTCAAAGCCACAGGCTAGGAGTAACTGCACAGCAGAATGCCTCATCGAGCTTTCCCTCGCTTCAATGCACAGCTGAAAAGACACTGACGACAAGGACAGGGTTACACACTGCATCGGCCCAAAACGCCAACACAAGCACAAGGTTATGTTTTCTTTCATGCAGCCTACAGTGGTTCCCCATACTGGCCCTGGAATACCACTGTGCTATATACTCTGATCTACATTCAAGACACATACTAGACAACACTAAGGTGATATCAGACCCAAAGCAGTGAACCATGAATGTCTGAAGAAAAGATTATGGATGGAAATAGTTGCTGTAATGAAAATCGGCATACATCTTATAGTTCTCAAAAATCAGGACCAGTTTCAAGACACTGAAAAGTCTAATGCTTTGTGCCATGGTGGTAAAGACTACCACCCAACTACTGGTTGACCATGACAGTCCAGAGCTGACTGTGGATTGACCATACACCCAGGGCCGCACTGTCTCCATAAGAATACTTTTAAATTTAGTTTATTTGGATCCCCATTAGCTTTTGAATAAACAGCAGCTACTCTGACTGGCTGACTGACTGACTGACTGACTGACTGACTGACTGACTGGCTGATTGGCTGATTGACTGACACTTTATTGATCCCTGAGGGGAAACTTTGTCAAGCAGCTACGAAAAAACACAGGCCAGGTGCAAAATGCATATACAGACCTGAATGAATAAATAAATAAGTCCTGAGTGAATGAGTGATTACAGACGTTACTCACGGATGGATGCATAATTGTTAAACTAGGTCCTAACACCCCAACAGTTCCAGGTCTATGTTGCCGACGGCACGGCACCCCGGTGGGGCATTAAATAGTCTAATAGCCGCTGGCAGAAAGGACCTCCTGTAGCGCTTTCTGGCACACCGTGGTGGGATCAGTCTGTGACTGAAGGTGCTCCTCTTCATCATAACCATGGCATGCAGAGGGTTTGTCCATGATGGCCAGCGGTTTGGCCAGGATCCGTCTCTCCGCCACCTCTTCTAGAGTGTCAAGGCTCATCCCCAGGACAGAGCTAGCCTTCCTGATCAACTTATTTACCCGAGAAGCATCACCAGCCTTTATGTTGGCTCCCCAGCACACCACTGCTGTTGTCTATACCTGGTGGCTCATCATTATTGATGGATAACAATAGTTTTCTGCCCATGATATCATTTAAGGTACTTCAAAGTCTTTTTCCATGGTGTTTTATGTTATTTATCTTTGTTTGCGAGTATAATTTATTCTTTTTGTTGCGTTTATTCACAAAATGGCTCAATTTGTTGAGCCAGCTGTTGAAATCTTTGTCCCAATTGTCCCTTCTGTATGAGAACGTGTCTACCCAGTCTGCCCAGGGGGCACAGACCCAGTTCCATGACTAACGCCCACAGTGGGACAGCACATCCCAGCTAATGAGACATGAGGTAGGGGTAAGGGAGGGTGTTTGTGAGGGAAGAGCCGAATAGAGATGGAGAGAGTCAGTGAAAGAGAAATTAGAGGATGAGAGAGAGGGAGATAATTAGAGGGGAAAATAAAAGTGTGAGTGAAAATACATCCAGTCGTCAGTTTTGTCCTCCGGGCTTCAGGTCTGTACTCTTTTAAGTATTCATCTTTATACCTCTTTTCCTCGCTCTCCCTCCTCTGTCTCTCTCTTTCTTCAAGTGGGAGTCATTATGAGTAGGGGTAACTATTGTCAAACTTTGTAGTGCATATAAGCCCACTGAGAGAGAATCAATCACGTGAGTTGACTTTTTGGATGTAGAATACCCTCTCTTCCCCCTCGGTGCTCCATGAGAAGCAGAGTTTATTGGTGGCTGGGTTGGTCCGTTCCTAGGCTGCGATGTGGTGTACCCCCGTCTCTTGGGAAGACATTAGTCTGTCTGCAGCAGCTGGGACTTCAGAGCATGGGAAGGAGAAAGGGAAAAAGTGCTACACTTCTTTCTGACAGAGAGAGAGTGGGATAGAGAGAAAGAACGAGAGAGAGAATGTGGTCAAGGCCTGGAAAACAGATCCATATTTCTGGAAAGCTACGGGAGCTAATAGGCTAATGAGTTTGCTGTGTGATGTAGTGCTGGGAAGATATTGATAGAAGGAGCAGCTGTTAACCCTATCCACTCACCGGCTAACTTGTCTCTGATACACAATAGTTCACTGACTGTGTCCTCAATTTGGGCAGTGCCAATAAAAACTGAGGAAGTCATGCCAACAGACTGTGGTTAAATATACCTAGCCAAAAGAGGACGCCACATCACCATCACTAAATACATGAACTACATGTTTCTCATTCCTCTACCACAATGTTAGTCTGTAAGCACCCCATGTATTCCACCTCCCAGAAGTCTGCTAGGATGACTGGCGCTGGCTAGACCAGACCAGGCCTCTTATTGGTTCAGGAGACATCCAGGATGACTGGCACTGGCTAGACCAGACCAGGACTCTTATAGGTTCAGGAGACATCCAGTACATGCTCTGCTTCTCATCTGGCTAGAACAGACCAGGGCTCTTATAGGTTCAGGAGACATCCAGGACATGCTCTGCTTCTCATCTTGTGGAAAGAAGCAGAGGGAAAATGAATCACATCCTCGTCTCATCCTCCATTTCACTCGCTCTCCCACAATCGTTCTCATCCATGTGGATGCAGCGTGTCCGGACAAGGGCCACGGAAACCTGACTGGTCTTGCTCTTCTATTCCATGCTGCAGACTTGGCCTAGTTTGTAGGTGGTTGTTATTCCAAGCGGGCAATACAGAGGAGAGACCCAAACATTCCAACTACATCCCAACCACATCCAAACATCCCAACCACATCCAAACATCCCAACCACATCCAAACATCCCAACCACATCTCAACCACATCCAAACATCCCAACCACATCTCAACCACATCCAAACATCCCAACTACATCCAAACATCCCAACCACATCTCAACCACATCCAAACATCCCAACCACATCCAAACATCCCAACCACATCTCAACCACATCCAAACATCCCAACTACATCTCAACCATATCCAAACATCCCAACCACATCTCAACCACATCCAAACATCCCAACCACATCTCAACCACATCCCAACCACATCTCAACCACATCCCAACCACATCTCAACCACATCCAAACATCCCAACCACATCTCAACCACATACAAACATCCCAACCACATCCAAACATCCCAACTACATCCCAACCACATCCAAACATCCCAACTACATCCCAACCACATCCAAACATCCCAACCACATCCAAACATCCCAACCACATCTCAACCACATCCAAACATCCCAACCACATCCAAACATCCCAACCACATCTCAACCACATCCAAACATCCCAACTACATTTCAACCACATCCAAACATCCCAACCACATCTCAACCACATCCAAACATCCCAACCACATCTCAACCACATCCAAACATCCCAACCACATCTCAACCACATCCAAACATCCCAACCATATCTCAACCACATCCAAACATCCCAACCCCATCCCAACCCCATCTAAACCACATCTCAACCACATCTCATCAGATCTGCATGGCCCAGAGATCAGTGTGTGGTGTCTAGCCACCCGTCGGTGAGATGCCATCCAGTCATTCAGAGTGTCTATAAGCCATGCTGAATTATTATTATTTTTATTTTATTGAACCTTTATTTAACTAGGCAAGTCAGTTAAGAACAAATTCGTATTTACAATGACGGCCTACACCGGCCAAACTCGGACGACACTGGGCCAATTGTGCGCCGCCCTATGGGACTCCCAAACACGGCTGGTTGTGATACAGTCTGGATTCAAACCATGGTGTCTGTAGTGACGCCTCTAGCACTGAGATGCAGTGTCTCAGACCACTGAGCCACTTGGGAACCCCAGGAAAGGAAGGAAACACAGAGGGAGCTTTTGGCCATGTGTCTGCTGTTATGTTGGCTGGGATATTTACAACAACATGTTGTTTTTCTGTCCGATATCAGTAAAGGTTAGGTTACCCAGTATGGTTGAAAGGTGTTTACATAAACTAGCTTATGCAATTAAAGATTGTTAAGAGGGCTAGCAATCAGTGAGGGAAGAGACATTGATTTTCCTTATGACATAGACTTTTCCCAGCTCCTGTGATATATTTGGGTGAGTGCATAACTCTTTCTCTAAAATTAGCTGTTATGTTAAACTCACACACATACGTTTCTGCCACCCCGCACAGTTCTAAAAAGCTAACATAATACGTATTGCCTTGAATTCCCCTATAGGAACAGGACAGTAGTGACCACAGTAGAAGACTGTAGAAGCTGTCATAGGTTTAATCACCAAACAAAGGGTGTGTGTATTTCACTGGCATGCCTCTGTGAACTAACGGGTGCCAGCTGTGTTGTTGTCAGTTTACAGGGAAAGGAAAATGAACCCGTTTTCACATATTTACGTGCGTCTTCTAAACTATTAGGGACAGTCCATCACAGCATGAGGCTTGCACCTAGGCTCAAGTCATAAAATAGTAGTTAATGTAATAGGTTTTCAAGCAATTCCAAACTGCCAAGGCTGTAATATGAAACAAAGGCTTGTCTATGGTAGCAAAGGAGGCATTTTCCCAGTCGGTCCTTCCACCCCCTGCCATTGCAGACACTAGATGCTCAGTACAATTTTCTAGAGATGGTTGAGATGATAGTATAAGGCCTATATGAATATCTGGAATGATACCACCACTTCTAATTGCCTCTGTCATGCAATTGTTTTTCTGGATGGCTGCTAGTAAATACTGGCTTTTCTGTTGAAGTATTCTATATCTGTCTCTATCAGCCTCTATTAAAATCAGAAATTGTGCCATTCTTAGTTATCTTATGTGTGAATCAATCGAGAGCTTGGAAAACAGCTATTTTCTTAAGAATAGAAAGGTTGAAATTTCAATTAAAAGTTTTAACTTGAGATCGAAAACCAGGCAGAAGTGCATTTAACTGAAGACGTCTCCCATGATGTTAGGGACGGCCAACGCAGGAGAGGGTTTCCTGTTGCTCTTCTTCTCCCTTGAACCACCTCTTCTTAATGTGTAAAAACTGTTGGTAGCTAAATCTGCACAGTTAGCTTCTGAGCCCTCACCCGCTAGTGACTGAATGCTGATTTACTTGGTTCTGACTCACTACAGGCTGTCCGGCAAGAACAGTACGGAAGCTTCTCAGTCCAGGACTTGTATTATCTTCATCACCACCACACACTATAGTATTCACACACACACATAATGTGTGGAAAATGTTAGGGGATGCATTAAGACCAGACCATGGTTCAAAATAACCTGGTGAGTCACTTATGGTGAAGAGTAAGTCATATACAGTATTCGACGCGGAATCCACAAGGACAAAAAGTAGCTGAGTGCAAGTGGTTAGTAGGTGATAGCTTGACTAACAGTCCTCACACATGAAGAGTCACTGCGTATTCTCACATAGACACTCCCATCCTGACAGGGCTCATATCAGCTAGCCTAGGCATTCACAGTGTTTGAGTAAATGTGTGTAAGCATGACTGTACCGACCACAAGGCAGTGGCAGCATTGTGTGTAAGCAGATGGATATGTATAGGTGTGTGTCAAGTTGTGTTTTCATCATTCACTGGGCTGAGACATTTCAATAAGCAACCGTCGATTGTATAACAATCACGCTGTTGTTACCATTATCACCAGAGCAAGCGGCTGGCAGACAACCAGTCCTGACTTCCTCTTGCCACCATGTGCCTTTTCTCCCTCCATCTGGTTTTCCCCTCACCCCGGTCGGGTCAGGGTAAGGGCGTGTGTGTGTGTGTGTTTTTTTTTTTTTTGTGTTGTCAGGGAATTCGTTGGTGGCACCACCGACTCAACATGATGTAGTGATGCGTGGGCTAGGACCATACACTCATTGGCTATGACTGGACGGAACGAAAATGATTTCATGCAGACAGGAAAACTGTGGCTGGATAAATATACCCTCTCTCTGTCTGTCTAGGCACTGTCTCTGGCTTGTCATGGTTGCCTTGCCATGGAGCCTCAGTGGTTCCAGAGTTGAACATAAATGGATTTGTACTGTTTCATGAGGTAATGGCCAGTGGGAGATGTACTGTTGAGGGGGTGGACTGACCGTACAGTGAGGAGAATTGGAAGAGTCCATGGAACTATGCTTGAAGGACTATAGCTTTACCGTAAATATTAATGTTGTTAGTAAATATCCTAACTTGTCCCCGCCTACAGATCAAGCTTCCTGTGCTGATGTTGGGGCGTTCGTCAGACCTGAGGCCTGGGGAGTTTGTGGTGGCCATCGGAAGCCCCTTCTCCCTCCAGAACACAGTTACCACAGGGGTAGTCAGCACAACCCAACGAGGGGGCAAGGAGCTGGGCCTACGCAACTCTGAAATGGAATACATTCAGACAGACGCTATTATCAATGTGAGTCTGTGAAAACATGTACACACACATACACACACATCCCAAAGGATTGTGAACTGAAAACTGAAGTGATGTCCTCTTCTGTTTACAGTATGGTAATTCAGGAGGCCCTCTGGTGAATCTGGTGAGAATACTTTTTTTTATTGACAGTTAAACAGTAGTTCTACATGTCTAATAGAAGGCAGACAATGTGTCTGCATGATGGCACATTGTAGTTTGAAACTGTCTGAAAATGTGTGATTGTGTTACGGTGTTATTAGTGTGCCATCAAGCAGACGTGTGGTTTTCAGACGCTACATTGACTATTGTATATTGTTGTTCGATAATTGTATTATTGACTTCATTATTGACTGTGTTATTGTAGGATGGTGAGGTAATTGGGATCAACACTCTGAAAGTGACGGCTGGTATCTCCTTTGCAATCCCCTCCGATAAGATCCGAGAGTTCCTGACTGAATCCTACGACAGACAGTCCCAAGGTAGGGCGTTTTATCTCTATGGTCATCCTGGGTGTAACATCTAAATATGTCCCCCCTAGTGTATGGTCCTGTTTACACTCTCAGCCACATGTTTTGAGGTTAACCATAAACACTTACAGATATCTTGATTCAGACCCCATTATCAATAAGCTTATCCCATAGCTCACATCAACACCATCATCCCAGACACCAAGCCGATTCGCATACCGCCCTGAAAGATCCACAGATCACCAATCTCTATTGCACTCCACACCAGGGGCGTTGAGAGATTAGAAAATGTTCAGTTAACTTGCACCTTCCTACCTGCCCTGCCATAGCAGGCACTGCCAGTACTCAATTACAGTTGCTACTGTGGGGGTCTCTACTCTGGAACACTCTCTACTCTGGAACACATATATCTACAGTGTATTGCCAAAAAACACTCAACAACTTCAAACATAGACTCTCTCTCTCTCTCTCTCTCTCTAGTTAGTCAAATTATTTAGAAAATTTGCTTCAGCCGGCTGGTGTGAAACCTGACTGACTTTGGATAGCCGGTCGCCGGGGCAAGTTAGGGACTGTCAATAAATTACATAATGTAAATGAGACAATATTTTCATGTTGCACACCTTTCAATTTTTTCACATTTAATGCTTTCCATGTTTATGGATGAATTTCTGAATTTCTTTGAGTTTTTTAAGTAATTGAAATTTGGAGCTATTGGAATTTATTGTCCCATGTACATTTTGTAATTTACAGATGGTCCCTAACTATCCCCATAGGGATATCCAACGTAAACCCAAATTTACCACAGGCATTATGATTAGGTCACATGCAGCTGCACTCTGAATGAATGATTACTTGTGTGCTGCCAGCTGTGAGCATGTGGGCAGGATTGAAACAAACCCAACCTTAATTTATGCAGTCACGACATCAAGTCTCACAAAACTCTATTTTGGACAAAACTGACTTTTATGACCAAAATCATCCTATTTACAGTTTTTAGTGAATTTTAACAGTATAATAAATGTCTCTGACTCATATCGATGCCATATAGGCAGTTTTCTAAATGAGAAGTTGGTTTTAAGGGGCATTTGCTCTTTAAAGTTATAAGACCTTGTCAGTTCTACTAGATAATGTGAGATTGTTTTACATTACATAACATTTGAGGACACAACTTAAGGGCCTGTATTTCAATGTTCTGTTCACCTACAATCTAACCACAAAGCTGGTCATATTTCCCCTCTCTTTCTGGCTGCCCTTCCCATTCCAAGTTCAAGTTTTTTTGTCACATACATGTGGAGTACAATGCTTTTTGCAGGTTAACCTCTCAGCAATGCAGCAACAATATGAAAAGTAAGTAGCTAAGTAAATAAAAAGAGTAATACAAATAAAAGCTCAATTAAATAATTTCACCAATTTAATAACAATTTAATAATACATTTAATAATAATAATTTAATAATGGCCAGATTTGTACAAATAGTTACATAGCCTGTATGGAAATAACATACATGAGCCGAGCATGTTTACCTGTAGAATGGAATAGGTTATAAGACCTCTATGATTAAGTTAATTTTGTCAGTTCTACCACCTTTCCTGCAGTTGAATAACCTCTAGTGCCCTCTAGTGGCCTCATGTTTTCATAATAAAGTCTAATATTGGGATGCAAACTCAAAATTGAATACATTTAAATTATATATCTGACATGGTACAGATGTCTTCATTGTTAAAGGCCATAACAATGTGTGTGAGGTGTATACTTTTGTTTCAAAGTAGATTTGTTTAAGACTACCAATAAACACTCTGTGCGACCCTTATTTAGCCCACTGCAGTAAAAAGATAAATATAATGTTGTAGTAAAGTTCAGCTTCAGTCCACAGATACTGTATGTGCTTTAGTCAGAAAAACGTTCTCTCATCTCTTCGGTCTCAGCTAGCTAGCCAGCCAGTAGCTACCGAAGTGGCTAGCTAGCCAAGCTAGCTACAGAAACGAAACCCATAAAATACACTTGCAGTAAATAAACACTTGTCCTAATATGACTTATATCAACATCCTTTGCTTGCCCATTCACTAAATATACCATTAAATTACTCTGATATATATATATATATATATATATATATATATAACACATTTATTTATTTTTTACCATCAAAAGGTTCTGGGCTGGACCAAAAACATCTGGGGCTGAAGTCCCAGAAGCCCAGTTCTAATGACGCCACTGCTCCACACTGCCCTTTTTCACTTGGACAAAAGGAACACCTACTGTATGTGAGAATGCTGTTCATTGATTACAGCTCAGCTTTCAACAACATAGTGCCCATAAAGCTCACCACTAAGGACCCTGGGATTGAACACCTCCCTCTGCAACTGGATCCTGGACTTCCTGACGGGACGCTACCAGGTGGTGAGGGTAGGCAACAGCACATCTGCCACGCTGACCCTCAACACAGGGGCCCCTCAGGGGTACGTGCTTAGACCCCTCCGTGGCCGCACATAACTCCAACACCATCATTAAGTTTGCAGACGACAAGACGGTGGTAGGCCTGATCACCGACAACGAGGAGACTATAGGCCTATAGGGAGGTATGGCAACTGCTTGGCATCCGACCGCAAGGCGCTACAGAGGGTAGTGCGGATGGCCCAGTACATCACTGGGGCCGAGCTCCCTGCCATCCAGGACCTCTAAACCAGGCGAAGGCCCTAAAAATGTTCAAAGACTCCAGCCACCCAAGTCATTGACTGTTCTCTCTGCTACCGCACGGCAAGATGGAACAGGGCCCTGAACAGCTTCTACTGCCAAGTCATAACACTGCTGAACAGTTAGTTAAACAGTTCACCAAACAGCTACACAGACCATCTGCATTGACCCTTTTTGCACTAACTTTTTGACACATGCTGCTGCTACTGTTTACTATCTGTCACTCTATTCCTAGTTGTATGTACATATCTACTTCAATTACCTGGTACCCCTGCACATGGACTCTGTACTGGTATTCTCTGTATATAGCCAAGTTATCGTTACTCACTCTGTACTGGTATTCCCTGTGTATAGCCAAGTTATCGTTACTCACTCTGTACTGGTATTCCCTGTATATAGCCAAGTTATCCTTACTCACTCTGTACTGGTATTCCCTGTATATAGCCAAGTTATCCTTACTCACTCTGTACTGGTATTCCCTGTATATAGCCAAGTTATCCTTACTCACTCTGTACTGGTATTCCCTGTATATAGCCAAGTTATCCTTACTCACTCTGTACTGATATTCCCTGTATATAGCCAAGTTATCCTTACTCACTCTGTACTGGTATTCCCTGTATATAGCCAAGTTATCCTTACTCACTCTGCACTGATATTCCCTGTATATAGCCAAGTTATCCTTACTCACTCTGTACTGATATTCCCTGTATATAGCCAAGTTATTGTTAGTCATTGTGTATCTATTGTTACTTTTATTATTACGTGTTTTATTTTTATATTATTTCTCTATTTCCTTCCTCTCTGCATTGTTGGGAAGATCCCACAAGTACTCATTTCACTGTTAGTGTACACCTGTGTTTTTACAAAGCAATGTTATTTGACCTAGCCTCAGAATCATCCAGATATTCTTCAAGTCAAAAGGAATCCCCTTTTTGCATATGATTAAAGAGCTGCGCCCTTCCTGATGGTTTTCTTCTTATTGTGTTTCCTTAGGAAGAGCTGGGGCAAAGAAGAGATACATTGGTGTGAGGATGATGACACTCACCCCAGCGTAAGTATGTCCTCAGTAACTGGTCACACTTGTAATGAAACGGATAAAGAAACAACTTTTTCTTTTGTCAGCTCCCGATAAATACAATGAAAGACTTGAATGTGTGTATTAACCTGGAGAATGCAGTTATCCAAAGCTATATATATTTTAACTGGGCCTGGTGAACTTCATCCAGACAACTAAGGACTTTTTCGTAATGGTTTATTTCATTTCTTCCCCTTCATTCTCTAGGTTGACCAAGGAGCTAAAGATGCGACACAAAGACTTCCCTGATATCACCTCTGGAGCGTACGTCATGGAGGTGATCTCCAAAACGCCGGCCGCAGTGTAAGTACAAACTAACAAGTGAAAGAAAGTACAAATGCATTCCATCTCACCAACAGTATGAGTTTCATATGAGTGTGAGGACAATTTGTCTGACTTTTTCTGTGCTAAGGGTTATTGTCTTTGGCTCTTTCCACTGTTTGTACACATTTCAAAGGTACAGTCAACTCCAGAATTATTATGAAAATGAGCTAAAATTAATATATATAAAGAACCACACATGCAATGAATGATATTTTGGGGTCATGCTTTTATTTTCAAAGAGATTTTTGGAACAAAATACATTTTTCCTTTAGTAACACAAATTTGAGTGAAAATGCAGATTCCAAATATATTGGCACCCCAATTGTCAGTATTTGATGGAGCTTCCCCAGGCGAGAATGACAGCACTCAGCCTCTTTCTGTAGTGTTTAACAAGGTTGGAGAACACTTGTGGAGGGATCTGGGACCACTCTTCTATGCAGAACATTTACAATTCATTGAGATTATTTGGTTTTCTCTTGTGAACTGCCCTCTTCAATTGAGACCACAGATTTTCAATTGGGTTCAAGTCTGGAGACTGAGAGGGCCATTGGGTTCAAGTCTGGAGACAGAAGGCCATTAGGTTCAAGTCTGGAGACAGAGGGCCATTCGGTTCAAGTCTGGAGACAGAGGGCTATTGGGTTCAAGTCTGGAGACAGAGGGCTATTGGGTTCAAGTCTGGAGACAGAGGGATATTGGGTTCAAGTCTGGAGACAGAGGGCTATTGGGTTCAAGTCTGGAGACAGAGGGCCATTGGGTTCAAGTCTGGAGACAGAGGGATATTGGGTTCAAGTCTGGAGACAGAGGGCCATTGCAAAACCGTCCAAAAAGCTTCTGGTCATGGAGGTGGCGTCTCACTGTTGATGTTGAAACAGTGAAACCCCAAGATTCAACTGAACTTTGCAGTTGTGAAACTGTGATCTTGGTCTTCCTCTTTGTCTCTCATCATCCTCCTCACTGTGCGTGGGGGCAATATGCGGACGCCTCCCCTTCCTGGCAAATTTCCAACAGTTCCATGCTTTTCAAATTTCTTTGCTGGTCATTTCAACTGACATTTTTTTGTAGCCATTCCCCAATCTATGCAGCTCAACAGCTTAGCAATATTTTATTTATAGTATTCTTCAAGGGTGCCAATAATTTTGCCACATGTGTTTTTGGCATAATAATCTTTTCAGGAGATAAAACAACAATTTCTCCAAACATTTGAGGAAAATTAGAATCATTATATGTCCGTATTATATTCATGTTTTTGCTCACTTTCTTGAGGGGTGCCAATATATCTGGAGTTGACTGTATATAGACCATCAACGCTCGACTCTCCCTTACATTCACACACACTCTCTCTCCCGTTTTCATGTGCAGATGTACGCACACACACACACAACCCCCCTTAGTAAAACATTGGTTGTTCACCCACTCAAATATCCTCCCCTCCCACATCCTCAGCAGCACATTCACTGCGGTCAGCTCTGGTGACCACAGTTCTACCAGAGAAGGGTTGTGGTTGGAGAGACGCTGAGGTCATCTATTCCCTTCATCCCTCAAGTAGCTTGCTGTGGTTTTCCTGGTCCCACTCACCCAGACTTAGTTCTCCTATCATGCCCTCTGTGTCTCATTGGTGGTGCTAGTATTAGTCCTGTTGTCCTGAGAACTATGAGGGGAATGTGGAAGTATTATAGGTGGTGGTGGACGGCCCCTGTTCACATGTGAGTGGGGTCAGAGATTAGTTGTGTGAAAGTGGAGGCTTTGATATCACTTCTGGTAACCAGTCCAGTCTTTGTGTAATTTGGTTCAACTATTCTGGGTGTGTTTGGTCTGTGTCTCTTATCCAGAGCCACTTACAGGAGCAATTATGGTTAAGTGCCTTGCTCAAGGGCACATCAACAGATTTTCCACCTAGTTGTCTTTGGGATTCGAACCAGCGACCTTTCGGTTACTGGCCAATCGCTTCTAACCGCTAGGCTACCTGTCGCAGTTAATTTCAGTTCATTCCAACACATTTGTCCAGCCCTACAAAGTAAGACATCACATGATGTGTGAAATACATTTACCTTCTAATTAGAAATGCAAAGGCAACACGGCCAATGGAATCCATTCCTAGCTGAAGGCAGGTGCAGTAAAGAGCAATCATGAGTCTATGTCTTGAAATAACTATCTGATTATTACAGCTAACCGTTCTATCCAGCGTGCTTGTTGCTATGGTTCTCATTGTGTTGTCTTCCTCCTCTCTTAGTGGCGGCCTGAAGGAGCATGATGTCATCATCTCCATCAACGGCCAGCGGATTTCCTCTGCAACCGACGTCAGCACCATCGTCAAGACGGACGCCACAATGCAGGTGGTGGTGCGCCGTGGTAACGAGGACGCCATAATCACCATCGTTCCCATGGAGATCGACCCCTGACGACCCCCCAGCCCCACCCAATGGACCTTATATGGACATGTGTGTTTAATCGCGCCCCATGGAGAATCGGTGGCCTTTAGGGCTTTGTGGCACCATACGCCTGGCCAGGTTAAGACTCCGCCTTGAAAAGTAACGATTGTACAGAGCAAGAGTGTAGTCTTCATCCATGTGTATTACACTTTTATTATTGTACGCTTCTACTAGTGTTTACTGTTAAACACAGTTGACCTGTTTTGACCTGTTTGTTCTGTGTTTTTTTTTATACTGACTGATTGTTCAGATGAAGGCCCACCATGGCAATGTAAAACAATGTAGAGAGCCAGCTCTGGGTGAGTTGTGCAATGATTGTTTTCTAAATTCCTATTCTATGTACTATAGTTTTATGGTGTATTTGTTGATGACATTTACGGAGAAGAGAATAAAGTCTTAAGTGTTTTATGATGGTAACTTTGATGTTGGAGATGAAAAGATCAACCTGAAGAGCTCACGTCTCACAATCTTTTTCAAGCACTTTCTCTCTCCCCCACTATTTCTGAATCACTCTCTTTCTCTCACTCACTCACACACACACTTTGATGGACTGCACCCTGACTGAGGTTAGTATGAGCTTAGCCATTACACACATGCTCACACACTCACAGACACTCACACACACTCAGAAGGAGAACCTAAAGTTGATGTGGGGCTGTTTTTTATTCAGTTTAACTGCCTCCATAAGGGTTTGGTACTGGCCTGGTGTGGCAGTTGGACTGGGGGCTCTGTAGGCTGACCTCACAGAGTGGAGAATGGTCCATACACGTGATCCAGACGAGGCTCTACAGATGATGAGACACTCACATGAACACACCGCACATGATCTTTCTGTCATTATATTCCTTATAGTGTGCTCTAACATATGGAGTATGTCTAGATTCTGAACTTAAACATGAATTTAGTCAATATTACAAATATTAATATGAATATCTCAAAAGTACCCTTATTGATTTTGTTCATTTTAAGGTATATTATTTGGAACAATATACTCTACAAGTACATCAAATGCACAGAGTGGGCCCTCTGCTAATTCTCAAGCTCTGATCAATTGTATGAGCATCAACAGAGTGAATGGGAAAATGGTTTCAAAGAGAACTCTGTCTGCTGGTGATTTTCAGAATGTGCAATCCTAAAGGAGGGCTGTGATTGGTTAATGACCCATAATGTACATTTCTATGTATAAAATTGGTAATATCATTAAAAGTACCAGAGAGCCCACTTTGGAAATGTTACGATTGAAGAGTTTATTGTTCCAAACAATATGTCTAAAAATAAGACTTTTGAGTGATTAAAATACAAAATGTTATGTTGAATAAATGAATGAGAAAAAATTGCCCTATATTATCCAGAAAAGTGCTGTAGTTTAGTTGCTGTAGGCCAAGATTGTACGTGATTTCAGTGGATGAATAACATAAAAAGGATGTATCCTTGGGCATACATGTCAGAGACCTCTAGAGCAGATAGTGCAGATGATGTGGTTAATGCAGTATTCACAAGCTACACATCAGAGTAGCATGAATAGGAGAGCTTATCTAACATGATACATTAGACGGTACGGTTCTATGAAACACTACATCCTGGTACACAATCAAAACACTTTATGGAGGAGTTAACTTGACAGGTTAACTGCAGCCATCTCACGGTTCTATGAAACACTACATCCTGGTACACAATCAAAACACTTCATGGAGGAGTTAACTTGACAGGTTAACTGCAGCCATCTCACGGTTCTATGAAACACTACATCCTGGTACACACAATCAAAACGCTTAATGGAGGAGTTAACTTGACAGGTTAACTGCAGCCATCTCACGGTTCTATGAAACACTACATCCTGGTACACAATCAAAACACTTTATGGAGGAGTTAACTTGACAGGTTAACTGCTGCCATCTCACGGTTCTATGAAACACTACATCCTGGTAGTGTTTCATAATCAAAACACTTCGTGGAGGAGTTAACTTGACAGGTTAACTGCTGCCATCTCACGGTTCTATGAAACACTACATCCTGGTAGTGTTTCATAATCAAAACACTTCATGGAGGAGTTAACGTGACTCTCCGTCACACAGATGTTTCAAAGTGTTGCATTGATAGCCTCCTCTCTGCAAATACATTGTTCCAGTGGGGTTGGTAACTGACCCAGAGACGGTGAAAACACCATCCATATGTGACTCCTTGAGTGTAGTCACAGAGGCAGCTGTGAAGGACATGGTGCGCCTATGTATGAAGTCTACTTCCGTTCAGCCAGGGTGCCAGGGTTTGTTCCCAAACCATCAGTCAAAGGTTATGAGTCATGACGGCATGAACACATGAACTCATGAACTCATGAACTTATTAACTCATGAACTCATGAACTCATGAACTCATGAACTCATTAACTCATGAACTCATTAACTCATTTCTCTATACTCTTAGAAAACAAGGTGCTATCTAGAATCTAAAAGGGTTATTTTCCTGTCCCCATAGGAGATCCCTTTGAAGAACCCTATTTGGTTCCAGGTAGAACCCAAAAGGGTTTCACCTGGAACTAAATAGAGTTCTACCTGGAGCCAAAAAGGGTTCTCCTATCGGGACAGCCTTTTGGAACCCTTTTTTCTAAGAGTGTATTTGAGTGGTATCCTATGAAGCAGAATTGAGGAGTTAGCAAGGTAACGTTGGTCAACTCTGAGTTCCACTCGGGATAACCGGTCATACGAAAGTGGCTTTTAGCCAAGTACATTTTTATGGCAATGAATCCTTCAGAGCTAACTCTGGAAGGCTAACTCTGGGCTAACTCTGGGCTAACTCTGGGCTAACTCTGGAAGGCTAACTCTGGGCTAACTCTGGGCTAACTCCATTTATCCTGAATGAAGTGTCTGATCCACGAGTTAAGGACCAATGAAATCAGATACCCTCCCTCTTGCAAAGATGGTGTCATCATCCCCTTCATTTGATGAAGACGACTGATTAAGTATTTAGTAGTAGGGATCGAAATTAACAGAACGGGTACAAGGAAGGAAATGGGAGAGAATCATGCTTTTTATATTTCAGTCAAGGGGAGGGTTTAGTGTGTTTTTTATCTTGTGCAGGAGAGGGTCATGTAATATGTAATTGAATCCATTCCAATATTTCTCAGTGTTTTAGAATGAGTTGCTTATCAAGCTATACATCGATGTGTGCCCGATGCCGCCCCTCATCTCTGATTCTCCACTGTGCGTGCAATATCAAGTGCACCTATAAGTTATTTAGTGTGGTCTCAATGAAATGATCCATAGCCTATAGGCTACAGACTACAAACTGCATGCTGGGAGAAGCACAAAGCAAGGTTATATTTCTAAGGTACTGCTGAGATGGTGTAAATAAAACTAGGCTACTTTAGACACTGCAATGGATATTCCAACCTTGAGCCCCGGCTTGCTCTGCTCTTGCTGATAAAACAGTGTTTGTGCTGCCTAACCAATGGCTGTGCTGTGTAGGCCTATGGTGGCAGTTCAGGAGGACAGGCTTCTTCTGAAAATAGCCTATAGCCTTGGTTCTGTTCAGTTTGAGAAGGAGAGCCTGAAGATGAGGACAAAAGGTCAACGTTGACAGCTTGCCACTACTTTAATTGATTTGATTAAAAACAATGTATTTCTTGCCCACGATGTAGGCCTATTTGTCAGAGTTATTGACCTGACAATAAGACAGATTTCAGTAACTTACATTTTGGTGCTGAAACTTGAAGCAGCAACCACGACACAATCAATCAGAAACGGACAGCTCATGGTGATGAAAATAGACAAATTCAAGTAGTCATGGATCATTTTAATTAGACTTCACTAACAACAAGAGGGCTTTGTGTTGGAGTCTAGAGGTTGACTTACCTATTTGACAGACGAAGTTAGGCTATAGGCTGCTATATCCATAGATTTCTCGATGAATTCCTCTACCCACCATGCACTCTTTAAATAGCCTACCAAGACTTGAGTTGAGAGGGTTCTTTTTTATTAAAGAACATTTCAAAAAGCAGAGGCCTACCTCTTGTTAGCTTAAGATATCTAAGAAAATAAAATGGACCCTATTCTATAAAGTGGTCTACAACAGCGCTTTGGTCAGTAATGCTTTATGCTAGAAATAAACTGTAAAATACCCAGAAATGATGTGACTCCGATGCATATGAGGATATCATTGTGTCATTTCTTTGACAATCAGAGGCTGAGATACAACCTTCTATAGCCGGGGAGACAAAAAGGGACTTTGCTTGGGAAGTAATCTAATTCTGTCACTGTCAATTGATTAAGCTATTGACTTTCTGTACAATAGAAGATGTTTAAACCCAGACAGCTTTTAAACGTTGTTCTGCGTCTGTAGGCCAAACCCGGACGACCCTGGGCCAATTGTGCGCCGCCCTATGGGACTCCCAATCACGGCCAGATGTGATACAGCCTGGATTTGAACCAGGGACTGTAGTGACGCCTCTTGCACTGAGATGCATTGCCTTAGACCATGTGGTGGAAAAAACTCTTCCCTCATACTAAAAAAATAAAAGCACTTCTGGAGTTTGTAGAATCAAGATAGACTTTTATTACAGGAGCAACAAAAGCCAAGTGGACCTGCAGATCGACTAACTTTCCATCTCCCAGTTCTTGGCTTTTATACAGTTCTTAAATGTTTATTCATAAGACACATTTAGCCCCTCCTGCTTGGTTACACCCATTCTATTTTCCTCCACCCTGGTCTCAAAACCCCTGATGCTATTTCTTGTTTTTATTCCTGCAAATATGGTTGTATCTGGAGGTGAACAGGTCAACCCAATTGCTCCTGCAAATAGAGTCCTCTGGAGTTGAAGTACAGTTCATCCTAAAAGATGAAGATACCCCTCCTAGGATCATGTACCACAGCTTAACCAAAAATACCCAATAACCACTGCGCCACTCAGGAGCCCAAACTGACTTGCCTAGTTAAATAAAGCTTAAATAAAAAAATAATATTATAATAATTTGACCAAAGCTGGTCCAACAGCTCAAAAAGGTTTGCTTGTCCAAGCTGTTCAAGCCACTCAAGCTATTTCCACCAGCTTGACTAAGCTGAGGGGTATACTGCACCACAAATCAGGAACAGCCTGCCCCAAACGTTTTACAAATAAATTAATACAATTAGGGGGCTGATGTTTATTTTATTATCAAAAAAGGATTTTATGATTTACATTTTACAACATCTCAAATGTATGGTTATGTTACCGTAGACGTGTGCTCATTCCACACTGCGAGCAGTAGACTTCAGCAGAACTGTGGGTTGTCTGTCAGTATTTATGCATCACGCACGTTTACTATCACAATGTGTCAAAGCTGCTGGGGAACTAGAAAACATTCAGTTTGATGGTTGGTTAACTGTTATCTTGCTGTGAAGTGACCGATGCATTGGAGGAGGCCGAGACCAGAAAGAAAGAAGATGGTGAATGGTGAGAAGAGGCGAAGCAAAAAGAAGGGCACAAAGTTCAAAGCCGAGGACTTTATCCTTTGAGTAAAGTACAGGAGATATAATTACATGTTACGCTCCTGAAAACCCTGAGCAGTCGAAGGATAGTGAACTCTCAGAACTTTTACCTGACAGAAGTGAAGAGGGGGAACCTGCGCCGACAGGTGAGGTGAATGCTGTAAAGCCTAACTCCAATGATCAGGAAAATGCCTGAGGTGACTCTGGCCCAGTGGGAGAATGATTTGTGGAGAAAGTGAATCCATTACATTTACAGAACCAGTCAAATGTTTGGTCACACCGACTCATTCAAGGGTTTTACTTTATTTTTACTATTTTCTACATTGTAGAATAATAGTGAAGACATCAGAACTATGAAATAACACATATGGAATTATGTAGTAAACAAAAAATTGTTACAGTTGAAGTGGGAAGTTTACATACACCTTAGCCAAATACATCTAAACTCAGTTTTTCACAATTCCTGACATTTAATCCTAGTAAATATTCCCTGTTTTAGGTCAGTTAGGATCACCACTTTATTTTAAGAATGTGAAATGTCAGAATAATAGTAGTGAGAATTATTTATTTCAGCTTTTATTTCTTTCATCACATTCCCAGTGGGTCAGAAGTTTACATACACTTAATTAGTATTTGGTAGCCTTTAAATTGTTTAACTTGGGTCAAACGTTTTGGGTAGCCTTCCACAAGCTTCCCACAATAAGTTGGATGAATTTTGGCCCATTCCTCCTGACAGAACTGGTGTAACTGAGTCAAGTTTGTAGGCCTCACTGCTCGCACATGCACACGCTTTTTCAGTTCTGCCCACATATTTTCTATAGGATTGAGGTCAGGGCTTTGATGACCACTCCAATATTTTGACTTTGTTGCCCTTAAGCCAGTTTGCCACAACTTTGGAAGTATGCTTTGGGTCATTGTCCATTTGAAAGACCAATTTGCGACCAAGCTTTAACTTCCTGACTGATGTCTTGAGATGTTGCTTCAATATATCCACATAATTTTCCTTCCTCATGATGCCATCTATTTTGTGAAGTGCACCAGTCCATCCTGCAGCAAAGCACCCCCACAACATGATGTTTCCACCCCCATACTTCACGGTTGGGATGGTGTTCTTCGGCTTGCAAGCCTCCCCCTTTTCCTCCAAACATAATGATGGTCATTATGGCCAAACAGTTCCATTTTTGTTTCATCAGACCAGAGCACATTTCTCCAAAAAGTACGATCTTTGTCCCCATGTGCAGCTGCAAACCGTAGTCTGGCTTTTTTATGGTGGTTTTGGAGCAGTGGCTTCTTCCTTGCTGAGCAGCCTTTCAGGTTATGTCGATATAGGACTCGTTTTACTGTGGATATAGATACTTTTGTACCTGTTTCCTCCAGCATCTTCACAAGGTCCTTTGCTGTTGTTCTGGGATTGATTTGCACTTTTCGCACCAATGTACGTTCATCTCTAGGAGACAGAACACGTCTCCTTCCTGAGCGGTATGACGGCTGTGTGGTCCAATGGTGTTTATACTTGCGTACTATTGTTTGTACAGATGAACGTGGTACCTTCAGGCGTTTGGAAATTGCTAACAGACTTGTGGAGGTCTACACATTTTTTTCTGAGGTCTTTTGATTTTCCCATGATGTCGAGCGAAGAGGCACTGAGTTTGAAGGTAGGCCTTGAAATACATCCACAGGTACACCTCCAATTGACTCAAATGATGTCAATTAGCCTATCAGAAGCTTCTAAAGCCATGACATCATTTTCTGGAATTTTCCAAGCTTTTTAAAGTCACAGTCAATTTAGTGTATGTAAACTTCTGACCCACTGACATTGTGATATAGTGAATTATAAGTGAAACAATCTGTCTGTAAACAATTGTTGGAAGAATTACTTGTGTCATGCACAAAGTAGATGTCCTAACCGACTTGACAAAACTATAGTTTGTTAACATGAAATCTGTGGAGTGGTTGAAAAATGAGTTTTAATGACTTCAACCTAAGTGTATGTAAACTTCCAACTTCAACTGTAAATAAATATTTTAGATTTTAGATTCACTCTTGGCATTCTCTCAACCAGCTTCACCTGGAATGCTTGAAAGAGTTCCTACATATGCTGAGTACTTGTTGGCTGCTTTTCCTTCACTCTGCAGTCCAACTCATCCCAAACCATCTCAATTGGGTTGAGGTCGAGGGATTATGGAGGCCAGGTCATCTGATGCAGCACTCCATCACTCTCCTTCTTGGTCAAATAGCCCTTACACAACCTGGAGGTGTGTTGGGTCATTGTCCCAATGAAAAACAAATGATAGTCCCACTAAGCGCAAGCCAGATGGGATGGCGTATCGCTGCAGAATGCTATGGTTGCCATGCTGGTTAAGTATGTCTTGAATTCTAAATAAATCACTGACAATGTCACCAGCAAAGCACCCGCACACCATCACACCTCCTCCTCCATGCTTCACTGTGGGAATCACACATGCAGAGATAATCCGTTCACCTACTCTGCGTCTCACAAAGATGGACCATGAACAGTTGATGTTGGGATGTGTCTGTTATGTGAACTCTGTGAATCATTTATTTGGGCTGCAACTTCTGAGGCTGGTAACTCTAATGAACTTATCCTCTGCAGCAGAGGTGACTCAGGGTCTTCCTTTCCTGTGGCGGTCCTCATGAGAGCCAGTTTCTTCATAGCGCTTGATGGTTTTTAGCAACTGCACTTGAAGAATCTTTCAAAGTTTTTGAAATGTTTCGTGTTGACTGACCTTCATGTCTTAAAGTAATTATGGACTAGTGATTTGCTTATTTGAGCTGTTCTTCACATAATATGGACTTGGTCCTTTAGCAAATAGGGCTATCTTCTGTATACCACCCCTACCTTGTCACAACACAACTGATTCCACAAATTCACTTTTAACAAGGCACACCTGTTAATTGAAATGCATTCCAGGTGACTACCTCATGAAGCTGGTTGAAATAATTTTGACACTTTTTTGGTTACTGCATGATTCCATATGTGTTATTTCATAGTTTTGATGTCTTCACTATTATTCTACAATGTAGAATAATAGTACAAATAAAGAAAAACACTGGAATGAGTAGGTGTGTCCAAACTTTTGACTGGTACTGTATATTTTAGTCATTTAGCAGACACTCTTATCCAGAGCAACTTACAGTTAGTGGTTAAGATAGCTAAGTGAGACAACCACCAAGCCAAAGGAGTGTGGGGAAGAGGGTGCTGACATCGGAGAATTTAGGAAGGTTGAACACCAGGCGGGCTGCATCATTTTAGATAACTTGCAGGGAATGATGAACAGATGTTGTAGAGCATGAACCTGCAGGATTGAGTCAATACTTTGATGTTTGCAGAGAACGGAAAGTTGTTGTCCAGGGTCACACCAAGGTTATTTGCACACTGGGAGGGGGACACTGTGGCGTTGTCAACTGTGACAGAGAGGCCTTTTGCCCAATTCGTTTGTGGTATCAGACTGGGTGTAGAAGAAGTTGGGTTCTAATAATTTGGTCAAAGTATCCAGAAATTGACTTTTTGTGTGTCTTTTTGTATGACTTGACTTTCTGGAAGGTTCTCCCATCTCCATAGAGGAACACTGGAGGTCTTTCAGAGTGACCATCGGGTTCTTGGTCACCTCCCTGACCAAGGCCCTTCTCCCCCGATTGCTCAGTTTGGCCGGGCAGCCAGCTCTAGGAAAAGTCTTGGTGGTTCTAAACTTGTGTTCTTGGGGACCTTCAATGCTGCAGAAATGTTTTGGTACCCTTCCCCAGATCAGTGCCTCGACACACTCCTGTCTCTGAGCTCTGCGGACAATTCCTTCGACTTCATGGCTTAGTTTTTGCTCTGACATGCACTGTCAACTGTGGGACCTTATATAGACATGTGTGTGCCTTTCCAAAACATGTCCAATCAATTGGATTTACCACAGATGGACTCCAATCAAGTTGTAGAAAAATCTCAAGGATGATCAATGGAAACAGGATGCACCTGAGCTGAATTTCGAGTCTCATAGCGAAGGGTCTGAGTTCTTATGTAAATAAGGTATTTCTGTTTTTTATTTTTAATACATTTTGGATCTCCTATGTGGAGGCATTAAAAAGTATTGAGAGAGAAAGTGAAACTAGTGTTGAAGAGATGGTTGTGGATGCACCACGGACCATAGTAAATGTTTGTCAACTAAGAGAACCAGGCATGCTCTACAGTATGTAAAGAAATTGGATTTTGTGGCATTCATTGCAACTGTGATAAACTGCACGGCTCAAGTAGCATGGAAGTCAAAGAAATTGGACATCGTTGTGGCTTCATGAATTCACAGCGGAAGACTTGCAAGGGTTATTGGCTTAAGGCAGAGCCTGTGTAGGGATCAGCATAGCCACAGGAAGTAGGTATGCTGTATTCTGAAAAATCAGAATACAAAAAAAAAGTACCCCTTTACTAGTCCTGTCTTAGAAGACTGATATAGAATGTTAAGTGGCTTTCAGAGAGTCAGTCTGAATATTATCCACATCATTTTGGTATTTTGGGATCTTTTATTTTCACCCCGCACAGTAGGAGGCAGCAATACAACTTTTGGATGTAGTCCGCCGTAAAACACCACCAAAGAAGAAGAAGAAGAAATCGTCTAGTCTGCCGGAAAAACCACACGAAGAAGAAGAAGAAGCAGAAGAATGGCAGTCATTGGCACAACATAAGAAATAAAGTCCAGAATCTGGAAAGAATTTAAAGCAATACCTGTCGTCAATGTACCTGTATGAACGTAGTTTCCCAGTGGTACATACGGTATCGTGTTAGTAAACGGTAGCTGAGGTTGTTGCTCAGAGTGAAGAAGACGAGGCCTAGCCGGGTGAGGAAGAAGAAGCGCTCCCACTGAGTTGAGAGAGGTGAGTGTTTTTCCTCTCTGTCGCGACATGGCTCGTTTTAAAGTACTTTTTGAGAAACACTTTCCCACATGTTTTGTTACAGAAAATAACCTCTCATCCTCAAGGCTGTGTTTGCTGGCTAGCTCGTCAGAACACGTTGCTAGCGAACTAGGCTAACATGTAAACATGGCTAGCTAACTAGCTAACTAACGCTAACTAGCTAACTAACTAACTAATGACGGGGTTTTTAAACCATCCTGCTAATGGATGCTCTGTTGCTCTTCTTCACAGCTGTCCTCGCATTGACCCAGTCAACCAGTCAGTCCTGCCCTGGGTTTCAATGAATAACTCAGTCAATAAAGTTGAGTGTAGTTAGCTAGCTAACTAGCCAGTTATGCTGCATCAACGAGGAACATAACTTTATTTCACAGATGAATGTAGAACTGGCTAACTAGCCATAACTGTTAGTGATACAGCTGAAGAGATGAGTTCACTAGATGGAAATAGTACTGAAAGACTAACGTCAGCTAACTAACGCCGTTGCCAGCAGATCTGCATTAGGGGTCAAACAGACTAATGCCATTATTGTCCACAAGATGCACAAGTTATTCTGCCTTATGTTGTTTTTAGCCCGCATTTTCTGTACTTGATGCACATGTGCTTTACAAAACTGCTGCAGAACGGGTTGTAACATGCAGAAGATCATGTTCGACCTTTTCGACCATAGCTACTCTTAATAATTAGAAAGTTATTCTCCTATGGGACCTACTGGTTTCATAGGCTGGCAAAGTTACCAACAGACTGGTGCACATTACAACAAGGAATCTAGTCTTCTGTCACAGGTTGTTCCCAAATAGATGACTGATTTCCGAATCACTAGCTTGCTCTGCGTGATGGCATGCTAAATTACGCACAGTTCTGTGAATATTATTTTTGCACTCCATTCTGTTTGAAGATTTCATGAAAATTGTCCCAGTGTCATTCTTACCAGAGACACATTTTCAGTCATTCAGTCAGTATGTATCTTCTTGTCTCTAACCACACAATATCAAATAAAATACAATTGTATACACATGGTTAGCAGATGTTATTACAACTGTAGTGAAATTCTTGTGCTTCTAGCTCCGACAGTGCAGTAATATCTAACAATAATTTCTAACAGTTTCACAACATATAACACACATACATCTAAGTAAGAAAGGATTGAGAATATATACATATGCCAGGACGGCATTGGACTAAGATCCAGTGGAATAGTAAGCTTTAAAGTATACAATATACACAGAGATTGGTGATGCAGTATGTAAACACCATTAGGTGACTAAGATACAGAGAACAGCTTGCAATTCGGGGCACACCCTATTGGTTCCTGAATGAACTCCCCGCTCCCCTCAAGCATGACATCATCATGCTTGTGACACGTTTGAATGTGGTTCAAAAGGGAAGTAAAAGTATTATCTGAGTTTTCTGCCCCCGCCTCCCGGAGTCCTCCTTGTTAGCTAGCGGGAGTGACACCGGCAGACAGTGTCCTTCGCTCCCGCCTGCCGAAAACCTGCACTCACCGTCGTTAATAGGAACTAAGGAAAAACACTGCCCAACTTTGACATGGTTTTCTTAGCTAGATACAGGTAGCCTGGCCCCTGATAGGCCTGATCTTATTTCAGATACAGTAGCCTATGCAAGATGTAGGTAAGCTGAACAATCAAATATGAATAATGTGGAAATTAACTGAATATGCTTGTCAACAACAGCCTGTGTTGATTTTTTAAAAACCTGTAGCCTAATCTGACCGTTATCATCAACCTAATGTATTCCAACAATAGGTAATCGGCTATTGTGATAGAGCTTTGACCATGATCACACTTGATAACTTCCAATTTAATTAACTAAACATGTCCATTCATAATTGCATAATAACACAAGGCTACAACAACAATAAACTGAAGTTATAGTCTATTTCTTAAATCAGTTTTCCAGCTCCAGGCTATGCTACACTAGTGGCACGAATTGATTTGCAATGACTCCAGTGATATTGTCATTTCAACATATTTATTGTATCACGTTAGCCTACAGTAGACTACAATGGCATAGAAATGAATGGGCTAATTGATGGCCAACCGATGCGTACGTTTCATTCTCCACATTTTAATGTCAGTTTCATTTTGGACTTTTCCCCCATAAGAGAAGCATGCGAGGGAGTTCCTTAACTTCAATTTCAAATTTCCACTCGCGCAGAGCTAAAGACCCAAGATCTGAGCGTGCGTAAAACCCTTCGCTTGACAGTTTTCCGTAAGCAAAGTCGACATTAGAATGCAGTTTTAACCAATTATCTGATACGCTCTAGTGCGCATAAATTGTTTTCCAGTGCTTTGTTGCCTTTCTTTCATGATCAGTTCTAGCACATTATGTCTTAAAAAGTCTTGTAAATGGGTCCATGCTATCTATGATTCTTGGACGTCCCTATCCCATTGAAGTAGACATTTTAAAATGGATAAGGTTAGGGTTTAGGCTAGGGACGTCTGAAGGATCCCGGATAGCACTGATGGTAGGATAATTGTCAGTGATCACAAATAGTCAGGGGAAAACATTCAACATATTTTGCCGGTAGGTCTATACACCCTCCACCAGCTTTGTGTGAGATAAATATTAATCAACTAATATTGTTTTCTGGTGTTACAGAGAATATGTAACATACATCACCATGACATCCAGATTTGGTAAAACCTACAGCCGTAAGGGAGGGGAGGCAAACTCCAAATTTGAAGAGGTCTTCTCCAACAAGGCCACACTGAGCACCAAATGGGGAGAGACCACTTACAAGGCCCAACTGGGCGCTAAGCGGCCTACTCTGAAGCCTGAAGTAGTCGAGTTACCCAAGAGGCCCCGGATTGAGGATGATGACAGCTCCGAAGATCCTTTTGGTTTTGACAGCGATGATGAGTCCAAGCCTGTCACCTCCCACAGTGTGCCCCAGTCTAAACCGGCTGAGGGTGAGGCCAGTAAACTGCCTTCTGCTACTGTCACAGCCACTGTCGCAGTGGAAAACAGTAGGAACTCCAACAGCACATCTACAGGTAAGAACTGGATGGCAGAAAACTGACTGTTGGCCATAAACATGTTGGACATGCTTTCATTAGAGAGGATGCTCTCTGAATTCTAGAATGAGCCTGTCTGTCTTCAAGTGGTAGTGTTTTGCAGCAGCACCTACTTTCAGTAGTTCTCTTGTGTGCACTTTGTCACTAGCTAGATTTCCATCCAATTGGTAAAAGTTATAAGAGAATTTTCTAAAATCGGCATAAAAACAATATGCGGCTTGTACCAAAAAGAAAAAAGAACTTTTTCAACTCAACTGAGGGTTTGTTACAAAAATAATAGCGTTATATACAGAGCTCCAAAGCACTGTGCGACTATGAAAAAAATCTCCCAGATAATAATCGTTGTAATGATAAGGCTTCGCTGTGCTGTTTCTGACTGCAGATTCGATAGCGTCATGTTTGCACCATTACTACAGCGAAAACAGCTTGCTTTTACCCCAACCAATTAAAAAAATCTTCAAACCAAGTCATGGCCGTTCTAAAACTACTTGCGCTTCGTTAACTTAACCATTTGTTTACACTTTGATATCTTACCTCATTGGCTAGTTAGCAGGGAACCTGTTAACTTTACCAGTATATCCAAATACTTGGCGGCACAGACAGAAAACACAGTGATAGCTTCTTCAGGAGATCAATGATCATCGCAATGAATGAATGACAGATCTCTTGCATGTCGTCATCACTAACCTGACGCTTTTAAAAGGACTACGATTTTCAATGTTTTTGCAATAGGAAAAGTTTTTTTTTTTTTTTTTTTACACAATGTAGACACCAAATTTTTTGTAATTTCAATGACAGGTATTCGTATCAACATTTTAGATTTTATGATAAACAAATGTCTTTACAGTGTTACATATTAGTTTGTAGGGCACAACATGTGCTTCAAAAGTAGATAGAATTAATATAGTCCCAAACATTTGGAACACCTACCTAATATTGAGTTGCCCCCCACCTCAGAACAGCCACAATTCTTCGTCTCGGCATGGACTCTACAAGGTGTCGAAAGCGTTCCACAGGGATGCTGGCCAATGTTGATTCCAATGCTTCCCACAGTTGTCAATATGTCTGCATGTGCTTTGGATGGTGGGCCATTCATGATACACAGGGAAACTGTTGAGCATGAAAAACCTGGCACCTACTACCATACCCTGTTCAAAGGCACTTAAATCTTTTGGCTTATGCATTCACCCTTTGAATGGCTCACATACACAATCCATGTCTCAATTGTCTCAAGGCTTAAAATCCTTCTTTAACCTGTCTCCTTCCCTTCATCTACACTGATTGATTGAAGAGGGATTTAACAAGTGACATCAACATACAATTATCGGTAAGGTCCATCAGTTGAGTAGTGAATTTCAAACACAGATTCAACCACAAATACCAGGGAGGTTTTCCAAAGGACCCCTATTGGTAGATGGGTAAAAATAAGAAAGCACATATTGAAAATCCCTTTGAGCATGATGAAGTTATTAATTACAATTAGGATGGTGTATCAATACCCCCGGTCACTACAAAGATACAGGTGTATTTCCTAACTCAGTTGCTGGAGAGGAAGGAAACCGCTCAGCGATTTTACAATGATGCCAATAGTGACAGTTACTGAGTTTAATTGTTGTGACAGGAGAAAACAGGATGAATTAACATTGTAGTTGCTCCGCAATACTAACCTCATTGACAGAGTGAAAAGAATGAAGCTTGTACAGAATACAAATATTTCAGAACACGCATCCTGTTTGTAACAAGGCACTAAAATTATACTGCAAAAAATGTAATTTTTGTCCTGAATACAAAGTGTTATGTTTGGGGCAAATACAACACATTACTGAGTATCACTCAATATCTTCAAGCGTAGTGGTGGCTGCATCGTGTTATGGGTATTCTTGTATTCATTAAGGACTGGAGTTTTTCAGGATAAAAAAATTAACCTCATGGCGCTAAGCAGAGGCAAAATCCTAGAGGAAACCTTGGTTCAGTCTGTTTTCCACCAGACACTGGGAGATTTAATTCACCTTTCAACAGGACAATAACCTAAAAAGGAAGACCGTGAATGTTCCTGAGTGGCCGAGTTACATTTTTGTCTGAAATCTACTTGAAAATCTATGGCAAGATCTGGAAATGGATGTCTAGGAATTTATCAGTTTACCAACAAATTAGCTGTTTCCGTCAGGCCTGTCATGACCACATTTTGTTTTTTATCTGACATGGACTCTACTTGCATAAAAAGATTGGATAGAAACCTGGTTTATGGTGGGAAAATGTTTCCACAGGTACTTGTAGTATACTTGTGTGAATACAGTAGATAAAGATCACCATGCCTGTCTCTTGTATTATGATCTTTGTGATAATGGTGATCGCTGTGGTGTGTTGCTATTTCTGGAGAAGATGGGGATGGGCTCCCTCGTGGGTTTTTTACTCTCTGCTGGCAGCTTCTGTCAGCTTATCTCGTCTCTGTCACTAAAGATTAAATCAGGCTTTACTGCAA
This sequence comes from Thymallus thymallus, assembly GCA_023634145.1. Classification (NCBI taxonomy): domain Eukaryota; kingdom Metazoa; phylum Chordata; class Actinopteri; order Salmoniformes; family Salmonidae; genus Thymallus; species Thymallus thymallus. Next base: position 46,790,985 of record CM042388.1, read on the forward strand.
CGCCATCGTCTCAATAGACCTGTACCCCTTTCATTTAGAACTAGATTACTGATTAGAAATGACACAAACCAAACCATGTTGAACAAAATCTGAAACAGTAATTTACAATATAATGCTTGTCTTATACTTATAATGATTCCTTTTGTTAACTTGCACTTTAATCTTCTTTCTGCTCACAGGAAAGCAAACATCGTCCAATGAGGGTACAGAAAAGAGTAGCCAGTCATTGTACAGAAATGCATCAGAGAGTAACCAGAAGCCTATTGCTCAGTCCTCTGTTTCAAAGACTGTGCCCAAGGACCCCTATGTGGAATGGAGCTTAATAGGGACCCAGAGGTCTTCTACCTCCTCCCCTAGCATGGAAGGCCAGGAAAACGACACCGCTGAGGCACCAGGGTTTAGCGGGGACTCCCAGTCCTCATCTTCCCAGGATGGGCTCCTCTCAGGCGGGATGAAAAGTGCTGAACAGGAAGCCCCAGCCGAGACTTTTGTTGACAACATCCCCCCCTCCCCATTCCTCCTCAGGCCCTCCAACACTAGGAAATACATCCGGCCCAAGCCAAACAAGGGCTCTGATGCTCCAGATGCTTCTGGTAGCGACAGTAAACTGCCCGTAGCCGCCAGCAGTCCTGCTGCACTGATGCCCAAAAGCGTGTCCACTGCCAGCGGTAGCAGTGGCACTAATGCTATCCTGACGGCGGCCAAACCGGTGGCTAAACCTGCTGGCAGGGGTCGTGTACGGGACTACACGGTGCTGCACCCATCCTGCCTGTCGGTGTGTAATGTCACCATCCAGGACTCCATAGAACGCAGCATGGACGAGCTCATCACCAGCGCACCCCCTGCTGACCATGGGGAGGCAGGACGGCTGAGGAAGAAGGCAGACATACCTCCAGCCAAACCCACCAGGTAAACGACTCCACTGGCTGTGGCCCAGACAGTACACTGGTCCTTCATGACATGCTTGATGTCCCTTCTTATACTCACTCAGCTCACTCCCATATGTGGTTTACCAAATGTTTCCACCTAAACCCAGGTGAATCTGAATCTCTTATGTTTAAGAAGACACTCCTTTGACTATGTTTTTAATGTCAGCTGCTGATTTTGAAATGAATCGATTCTTCTCTTGTAACTGTCAGGTTCCGAACCACCCAGAGTAAGACTAAAAAGGAGACCAAGCTGGAGTTCTTTGGCTTCGAGGACAAAGGTGACCAGGAAGGGGAGGAGGGAGCGGACCCCACAGCCAGCGGCAGCAGCAGCTACAAGATCAAGTACTTTGGCTTTGACGACCTCAGCGAGAGCGACAGTGACGAAGAGGAGGGCTCCCAGGCCAAAGAGAAGAGGAAGGCCAAGAAGGCTACAGCAGCGACAGCCAGTGTGGACAGCCCCCAGCCCAGCGACTCTCAGGACAGCCAGAGCAGCAGCAATACAGGTGACATATACTGTTGATGTTTGTCTAAAGGAAATAGAGGTTAGCTGTATGAAAAACAGAGGTGGTTTGGTAGGCTATATCATATACAGTCAAAATAGGATCATGCGTTGCTTACACTCCATGTTAATTCCACCGTATCATTGTGCTGTTTCCACACTCAGATATTCTGGAGTTTTCTGATGACTCAAGCCCTGGTGTGTCTGAAGGGCAGAAGGGTCGCTCTGGAAAACAGGGGGACAAATCCAAGGAGATTGGCAGGAAGATCTTCAGTGGGCCCAAAAAGGTGAAGGACCTATGAAGTCTGATTTGAGTGTGAGATGGAGAGTGTGTGTATGGAAAGAGTTGTTTGATTCACAGCGGTAACCCAGATATGAGGTAGAATCGCTGTCACTAAGGGGAGTAATAATGTTTCAAGCACTCATGGGTGAGCAGTGGGAGAACATTCCCAATAAAGGGATTGTGCTGTGATATTGTTATTGATTCCGTCTGCTTTCCGTCACTGGATATAGAACCCTGTTTTTTTTGCAAGTCAGATGAATGGATTAGGCCTCAACTCAAGCATTTGACCAAATCAAGCGGAAAGTCACACCATTGTCATAGAAGACATGTCTAGACTGACCATCAAAAGTGATTAAGTTTTAATTCCAATAATAAGTATTAACTGCACCCCCCACTGTAGCAGAGTTTTTCAGCACTGTTGAGGAAAGAGCTTCAAGTAAGCATTTCAATGTACTGTTTAAACCTGCTGTATCCTGTGCATGTGACGAATCAACTTTGATTTGAAGACCCTTTACTCTTGGCTCGAGATTCAAACCAACTCAAATGAATGACTGCGTCCTGCGATAAACTTTTAAAGGCTGTTTCTCTGATATTCACTGTAAAGTGCTATGGATATCATCTCAAGCCTAAATCTCCTTAAAGTAAATCGCAGTTCACACAGGTCGTTTATCTGCGTTTGTTGAATCCTGGCCTTTAAGACTGTATAGCTAAAAAAACAGAAGTTGTACTTGTTTCCATTCCATTTCTAACTTTGTCAGTGGTTTTGGCACAAAAACACAGTACGTGTGTCCACTCTGGTATTGGCAGGTGCCCTTTAACCAACAGCTCACAGATACAGTGCAGATTAGAGGCTAAACAAATACAAATGAATATATTTATACCTAAATATATTAGCATCAAGCTCATCACAGCACCTGTGAAGTTCAACATCGTTTATTTCATCTGTAGCCTAAATAATAAACTGTGCATGCTTTTCCATGTCCTAGTGGACCACACAACATAGCATCGTTTGACCGCAGTTTACTTAGACATTAGGGTTATTCTAGGGCCAGAACGATACCAGTATCACAATATTTTTTGAAACACGAAGCAGACCAAACTCTTTGCTCTTTAAAAACCTGCTGTATGTAAAATATTGTAGCTTGGAAAATAGTTTAATGTGACTCTGGATGACAACATAATGAGGTTTGTACTGGTATCGTCCCGGCCCTAGGTTATTCTATCAACAATTGCGCAAAAAAGTGTTTACAATGCCATTTGTCACATGATTTACTGTACTTACCCTTGATCTGTGGTTATGTGTGTGTTTTGTGCAGCCCCCTGCTAAAGCTGTGTACAATGCCCGCCACTGGAACCAGCCTGAGCCTGAAGAGATGCCCCCGTCACCACTGGCCCGAGCACACACTGTTCCGGTGAGAACTACTCCAGGGCTCAACCTAACACTGGTCGCACACACATTCTCTCTCTCTATTGAATTTGCAATCTCTAGCACGAATATGTCTAACAATATGTTATCTTAGAATACTGCATTGACCTAGGTCTGCACGATATGGGAAGAAAATTCAATTTTTTACTTGCAATTATAGATGAAAACACTTGGGTGAACTGTTGGATTCATAGACATAGACTAATCAACAGTGTGCACTTGGAATGCTGTTTTTGTTTGGCCTGATGACGAATGAAAAAGTAATGGAGGAGACGGTTGTGAAAATAGAGATCATATACGAGAGATCACAATGGCAAGCAAATGTAGTTCCGGGGTGGAGAAAGTTGCTTTCTGTGCATGGTTCTCTGTATGGTTGTGCTCTGTATTTACAAATCAGCGATCACATAGGTAAGGAGCCGGTAAAATCTACTTTACAATAACATAAACCATTGTCAATGTCGCAGTGCTATTTCATAGTGTAATCTTGAAATTATCCAGAATATGATGGTACTGAGTAACTACCTCGATTAGCTGGCTATGTGAGGTTAGTGTGCCAAGTCCAAAACTGTTTGTTTTCAAAAGAATGTTATGATAGCCAGTCCTGTTCACTCATTCATAGATGAAGGATATCACAGTCAAGCTATAATATTTTAAACAGAGGTTGTTATTTTCTGTGTATAACATTAGCTACTAGCAAGCAAGCAAGCAGGCAACTAGTCCAAACCTATTAGCTAGATGGCTAGCAGAGGAAAACAACTCTCAAATTGCCATGATTACAGGTCAACATGTAGGCTAGGCTTATGCCAGACAGGTAGCTAGCTAGTACACTTTCTGATAACCTCGTAGCCCCAGCTCAGCGAATGGCAGGCTATGCAACCATCATCAAGTAAGGATATACTGTATGTGTGATATAGCTACAAAGCCATCTTATTTATTGAAAACGAAGGTTGTCTTTGCATGCTAACGTTACATGACTGACATTTGCATTCATCCATGCGTGCTGGCAAGATTGGCAATGCAATGGCAATGCAATGGCAAGGCAGGACTAGCTAGCTACTGCACCCACTGGCAGGCAGCTTGTGGTCATTCGGTGTTACAACAAGATAGCTGAAAATTAACAAGACAGTTACTGGAACTCGACTAGCTAACTAGCTAGTTTAGCTAGTCCGGCGGTGGTCTGCAACCCGGAACTACCAGAACGGCTTTGTTGAAAAACATTCTGATTTGGTCTTTTAAATTACTTGAGGGGCAATGTCATCAGCCTTAAACGTTCAGGAGAAATCCCCACAGGTCTAATGAATCTCAGTAGAGGGGCTATGTCATCAGCCTTAAACGTTCAGGAGAAATCCCCACAGGTCTAATGAATCTCAGTAGAGGGGCTATGTCATCAGCCTTAAACGTTCAGGAGAAATCCCCACAGGTCTAATGAATCTCAGTAGAGGGGCTATGTCATCAGCCTTAAACGTTCAGGAGAAATCCCCACAGGTCTAATGAATCTCAGTAGAGGGGCTATGTCATCAGCCTTAAACGTTCAGGAGAAATCCCCACAGGTCTAATGAATCTCAGTAGAGGGGCTATGTCATCAGCCTTAAACGTTCAGGAGAAATCCCCACAGGTCTAATGAATCTCAGTAGAGGGGCTATGTCATCAGCCTTAAACGTTCAGGAGAAATCCCCACAGGTCTAATGAATCTCAGTAGAGGGGCTATGTCATCAGCCTTAAACGTTCAGGAGAAATCCCCACAGGTCTAATGAATCTCAGTAGAGGGGCTATGTCATCAGCCTTAAACGTTCAGGAGAAATCCCCACAGGTCTAATGAATCTCAGTAGAGGGGCTATGTCATCAGCCTTAAACGTTCAGGAGAAATCCCCACAGGTCTAATGAATCTCAGTAGAGGGGCTATGTCATCAGCCTTAAACGTTCAGGAGAAATCCCCACAGGTCTAATGAATCTCAGTAGAGGGGCTATGTCATCAGCCTTAAACGTTCAGGAGAAATCCCCACAGGTCTAATGAATCTCAGTAGAGGGGCTATGTCATCAGCCTTAAACGTTCAGGAGAAATCCCCACAGGTCTAATGAATCTCAGTAGAGGGGCTATGTCATCAGCCTTAAACGTTCAGGAGAAATCCCCACAGGTCTAATGAATCTCAGTAGAGGGGCTATGTCATCAGCCTTAAACGTTCAGGAGAAATCCCCACAGGTCTAATGAATCTCAGTAGAGGGGCTATGTCATCAGCCTTAAACGTTCAGGAGAAATCCCCACAGGTCTAATGAATCTCAGTAGAGGGGCTATGTCATCAGCCTTAAACGTTCAGGAGAAATCCCCACAGGTCTAATGAATCTCAGTAGAGGGGCTATGTCATCAGCCTTAAACGTTCAGGAGAAATCCCCACAGGTCTAATGAATCTCAGTAGAGGGGCTATGTCATCAGCCTTAAACGTTCAGGAGAAATCCCCACAGGTCTAATGAATCTCAGTAGAGGGGCTATGTCATCAGCCTTAAACGTTCAGGAGAAATCCCCACAGGTCTAATGAATCTCAGTAGAGGGGCTATGTCATCAACCTTAAGTTCAGGGTGAAATCATAATCCAAATGTGTTTCTTATACAGGAAAATAAAAGTATGACGTGATATATCTGAAATTGTCTAATAGAAATATTGTCAACCTCATATGGTCATGTAATTCTAAACACATTTTCTGTATAAATAGCCTCTAAAATGTATGTGAACAGACCATAAATGTCTCAATTGTTGTTTTCTTGAAAAGCTGAGAGTTCCATTAGATGATACAATATCAGTACTTGTTGCATTTACAACTTGTTTAAGTCTTATCATCAACTGATTTTAGCCAGTGTATGGATGTCGATTGACAGCATATTGGCTGTATATTTGAAACATGAATGGAATCATTCCTCTAAAACTGGCTGGCCAGCTAGCTAGCTAACAAACATACAGTGCAGATACTTTCTTAAAATTCATTGTTTTACACTATCTTCTCACGGCACTGGAAAACCATGGTTGACCAACACCCTAACCAAAATGAATGACCTTTTAGACCATCAAAATATGGTTCATGTCCATTCTATTGTTCTAATTTTATGGTTGTGACAGAGTAGGAACAAAGTATTGGTCAGTGTTTCCCAGGGGACCCTAATTAGATTTAAAAAAAGGTACATTTAGACAGATTTTAGAATATTACTTGCCTTTTCCTCTGATTAAGAACAAGTTGTTGCACAAACAATGCTGATATTCTCCATCACAGCTCCTGGCCTGTATTAGAGCAGAAGTTCCTCAGTGGATTTAGCTAGTTAGCTAACGATTAGTATTAGGGGCGAACACATTTCTGGGGTTAATTTGCAGCTTGCTAAAACCAACTATTAACTAGGAGGCGGTTCCTCGTGCTCCAGATTCACTCTGCATGCATCACTTTGCCTCTTCTGCAAAACGCTAGTTAGTTGGTTTTAGCAAGCTGCAAATTAACCCAAAAAATGTGGCTTGGTGTGTGTGCGCGCGATTGGGAAGTGGTCAAAAGAGGAGATATAAGAGAGAACTCCAGCAATAAATAAAACGTTTTAAAAAACAAATGGGTGTTCCAGACAGCTAAGTGGCGTTCCACAATAGGGAGTGACTCCTAGTCCGGATCTTATTTCTGAGGCTTCGTATCCGAGTGCGCAAATTCTCGCAGTATCTAGTGGGAATTTGGAACTACACTCATTTTCTCATGCCCAAACTGGATTAGATACATACCGGTAGTTAAATGCCCCAAAAATATGATATTCACAATGTCACTGAGCAAAAAACAAACATTGATAGACACTAAAATGTAAACTTGATTTTTGACATGAGTTCAGTACCATTTGCGTGATTTTGCAGATCCATAACTATGGTGTATTGACAACGCTAGTCAGCATAGGCTGCTACATGATAATCAGCTCACGTTAGAGCCAGCCTAGCAAGCTCTACTCCAATGGAAACCGATGCAACCCTGCTGGCTACGTGGCTAGCTCGAGGGCCAGTGGTGACTGTGAGGTCCATATAACATTCCAGGATTTAATTAGTGCCATCGTGCAGAAATGGCAAAGAAAATACTGATTGATGAGCTAAGCTAGCTAGAAAGATGGCTATGTCAGTTAGGCTACCAGTGTTTATGCACAACTTCCTGACGACACATTGTATTAATGTCAAGAAGGCATGCAGAACGGACTGCCTCTGGAACCGGACTGCCCCATCTAGCTAGCTAGTAGAGGGGTAAGTCTGTACACAGACTCATAGATCATACAATTTATATTTTGTTTTAGTAAATACCTGCAGCAAATATATCGCATTGCATGCTAGTGCATAAAATCTCTAGTTTTTTTATTTGCATAGGAAAGGGGACTCACCCAACATCAAGTTTGTGAAGGGGTGATACACATTTATGATGGCTAGTGACCAAGGATACAAAAAAAAACCTGGTTACCACTAGTGGTCCTCATATACCCATATTTAGATAAAATGCTCTTGATCTTTCATCAGTACTGTGTGAATGACATGCCCATTCAATCTGCTGGATTGCCATTTCTCGTTTAGTTAGCCCACCTCACCCCAGAAATGCAATCAGTTGTCAAATCAGTTTACAGAGAAAATACATAGATGTGTGTGTCTTAACAGATTCATTAGTGTTCTCCAAAATGTCCCAGATATGTTAATATGTACAAGCAATAGTGACATTGTACACCAGTGCAGCAAGCTAGTGGACTCTATCAATACTGTTAAAATCAATTTGATTTGTGGGTATACGATGACACCTTTTAGTGGCCGTATGGTTGATTTTTTTTTTTCCCTAACCATAATTTTTATCTCCCCTCTCTGTTTACTGTTAGTTGTGATCTGGTAAAACTGAAAACTGTGTCCACTTGTTTTCTGTGCAAGAACTACGAGCCAGATGTCAGAGATTGGTTGTGGTTGTGGACTAAATGTATTGAGACATTTTTTTGTATCCATTTTTTTTTTATGTGATGGCAAGATGTATAGCTAATGGAGATGACACATCTAGCTAGCTACTTTACAGTTTACAACATACTCGCTCATGGCTATGTGAATTTATGTGTACAGACTGTTATTAACTACAGATAATAAAAGATTTGCATTGCATGAGAGCTGTGTATGTGCCGGCGTATTGGCGTCCCATAGGACAGTCCATCCTGGTTATAATGTTGACGCAACACCAGAGACGGTCTACCCTCTTTGACAACACTGGTCCTGCCATGCATGCAAAGCCAGGATCCTCTTTGATAACTGGTATACCTTGCTAGCTAACATAGCTCATTAAACAGTATTTTTTTTGCTATTTCTGCACGTTGGCATTTTATTAGAGCCTTGCATCTCATATGGACCTCACTGGTCATCAAACTAGCCACGTAGTCAACATGGTTGCATTAGCTTCCATTGGACTAGACTAGAGTTTGCTCGTTAGCATGGTAGCGTTAGATACCTAACTTTAGCTAGCTAGCTAATGATGGTGCACCATAGTCGTGGGTCTGCAAAATCAAGCAAATTATGCTGAACTCATGACAATCATGTTTTGACATTGTAGTGGCTGTTGCTGCTTGGTTAGTGTTTTGCGAATATCATCTTTTTGGCATTTAACTCTGATTTAATTAGCTATGTATTGAATGTGGTTTCGGCATGACAAAATGAGTAAAGTCCCAAATTCTTACGAGATACTGCGAGAATTTGCGTACTCACTGATTAATTTAATTTAACCTTTATTTAACTAGGCAAGTCAGTTAAGAACAAATTCTTATTTACAATGACGGCCTACTCCGGCCAAACTCGGACGACGCTGGGACAATTGTGCGCAGCCCTATGGGACTCCCAATCACGGCCGGATGTGATACAGCCTGGATTCGAACCAGGGACTGTAGTGATGCGATATGGATATCACAATTGTTTTTAAAATTGGATTAATCGTGCAGCCCTGCATTGACCCGATAGCAGCCTCACCTAAATTATGTTTGTGGGGGAAATCTATAATCAATATTAGCTGTATTCTGTTTAGTCCAGACTTGGAAAGTGTCCCAATAGGAAACAATTCAGATAAGGGCACCTGGAATGAAAGTTGTTTGTCTTATTTAACCTTTTAAAATGTTTTCTGCATTTTGACTCTCCAGGCCAGCATATCTAGCGGAAGCAGCAAAGACACCAACTCCCACAAAGATGACGGTCTGTTCAAAGCTCCTCCCCCACCGCCTAAAGTCATCAAGTCTGTGACCATCCCCACTCAGCCTTACCAGGACATCGTCACGGCTCTCAAATGCAGAAAAGAACACAAGGAGGTGAGCTGAGCATGCTGGGTGATACATGTCACGCCCCCAAATGCTCATCTGCTATTTTCATAACTTGTTTGCATGCTGTTATGGATTTATCAGTCTCTTTATTAATTTCAGACACAGTTTAGACTCTTAATGTCAATTTGGCGCGCAGTGTAAAGCTTGTCTTTGTGAATTTAAAACACAGCATGGGCTGGTCAGGGCCTTACAAGCATCTTGATTTGTTCAAGAGAGACTGCCCCTTCAAAGCAACTTCTTGTTTTGAAAATGGCCTATGTGGCATCGTTATGAGTCAGAAACATTTATTCTAGTGTCAAAATTGACTACAAATTGTAAATAGGATCATTTTGGTCATGAAGTCACTTGTCCTAAACAGAGATTTGCAAAATGATAGGAAAAAAATGGTATGTCATTAAATGAAGGGTACTGTAACAGTTTTCGTTGGGTTTATTTCAATCCTGCCCACAGCTGGCATCACCTAAGTATTCATCAAGCCGCTGTGTTTCTTAATGACCAGGCCAAATCTGGAGGTTCAGCCCCCCCTTAAAGGCCTAGCTACAGCTAGCAGATCTGGCTCTTGACCAGATGGTTAGCTGCATATCCCCCAAACGATCACGTGCAGAGGTCCAATCACTAGCAAGCAAACACAGACATGGTCCAATCGCTAGCAAGCGAACACACACAGCTGTGTTCTTGATTAGGGGGTATTAGCCCAGTCAGCTAATGGAACTGACTGAGTGGAGCCGCTTTGCATGCTGGGGGACTTTTCTTTCGGGTCTTAGGTGGTTGACGTGCCCATGTTGGGGGCGTGGCCCTCCTGTTGGCCCAATGACAAAATATTTCCTGCAATTCTACACATTTTGCCATAACCTATGCTAACATCGTAACAAAACCAATGGGGTCCATGCCATGGCGGAAATATTCCTGAGGATATTGTTTAAAAATTAAATAGGTCCATTATATTTTCTACATACTTTATATCTTGTTTTAGTTTTTAAGTTTACATTAAAAAAAAATTTACATCCTGGAAATTATACTTAAAAAAAAAAAAATGTTTTACTGTTTGCCCAAGACTTTTATGCGGAAAGAAAATCCTGATTATGGTTATTTTTTTTATCAACGCTCCGTACAATTTGCTTGTGTATATGTCGTTTATTATTATTAATAATAATTATCTCTCCCCCTTGCAGCTGTACACGGTTGTGCATAATGTGAAGCACTTCAACGATGTGGTAGAGTTTGGTGAGAACCAGGAGTTTACTGATGACTTTGAGTACCTGGAGACCGGACTGAATAGCAGCCAGCCACTCAACACACGATGCCTTAGGTAAGACAAACCCACTCAATTACTGATTTAACATTCCACCTTCAATACATTTCCAGCTACATGCTGAAGTCTAGAAGACATGGACAGATTTAGTATTTTTTATTCTTGTCCACTCAATGTTCTGTGTACTCTTCTCCTCTGAACTTCTTTAAACCCCCTCCCCCTCTCTTGCTCTCTGTCTAGTATAATCAGCCTAGCGGCAAGGTGTGCAATGCCCAGTTTCCGGATGCACCTACGGGCCAGAGGGAAGGTGGCTCAGGTCTTCAAGATGTTGAATGACGCCCCGCAGCATCCGGTAGGAATCTTTTCAAATCTACAACCACAACTGACCCAAACTAACAACAGTAACTGAACCAAAATAAAGGGCTCCAGTGGGTTTCAATGAACCTCTCTCTTCAGATAGTAGCATGACCTACTATCTGTCCTGTAGATACTTCAAAGTTCGCTATTTGAATATACATTGACAAGATTCAAGGACTTCCCAGTTGCTTCTGAACTCATTGTTGCCCCGCTCCGCTGTCCCTTCTCTCGTCTCCAGAACTTGGCCCTGTGTACGGCCTCTCTGATGTACATCCTAAGCAGAGACCGGTTGAACATGGACCTGGACCGGGCCAGTCTGGAGCTGATGATCAGACTGTTGGAGCTGGAGCACGACCACTCGGGCCACCAACAGGACCAGCTCACTGCTAAGGAGATGACCAAGGTCAAGGAGAAGATCCGCAAGCTGTGTGAGACGGTCCACAACAAGCACCTGGACCTGGAGAACATCACGGTATGAGGGGACAATCAAATTATGATCATGTTTGATAATTAGAACATTTTGTATTGATGATGAATGTGGGTTGGAGTTCTATAGCACTTTATTTTGTTTGTTCTGCAGTCGTGTCACTTGGCCATGGAGACCCTGTTGTCTCTGACCTCAAAGAGAGCCGGTGACTGGTTCAAAGAGGAGCTGCGCTTACTGGGAGGCCTGGACCACATTGTAGACAAAGGTGGGTGTTTCTGTGCGTGCATGTTGTTGGAGCGCCTTTCTGCACCAGAAGCAGACTATTTTTTTTTTTTTTCTATATTTGACAGTTGCATCTTATCAAGGTCAACACACTTTGTTAGGCTATATTCATTGGCATATATATAAGTGTGTGTGTGTGTGTGTGTGTGTGTACTCTTCTCCTCTGAACTTCTTTAAACACCCTCTCCCCCTCTTGCTCTCTGTCTAGTATAATCAGCACACACACTGGGGGCCAAAAATGTGGAATATTACTCATTCAAGGGGTTTTCTTTATTTGGACTAGTTTTTACATTGTAGAATAAAAGACTTATGGAAAAGCATCCAGGTGAAGCTGGTTGAGAAAATGTGTGCAAAGCTGTCATCAAGGCAAAGGGTGGCTATTTGATGAATCTCAAATATAAAATATATTTTGATTTGTTTAACACTTTTTTGGTTACTACATGATTCCATATGTGTTATGTCATAGTTCTGATGTCTTCACTATTAATCTACAATGTAAAATATAGTGCAAATACACCTTCGCCAAATACATTTAAACTCAGTTTTTCACAATTCCTGACATTTAATCCTAGTAAAAAGTCCCTGTCTTAAGTTAGCTAGGACCACCACTTTTATTTTAAGAATGTGAAATGTCAGAATAATAGTAGAGAGAATTATTTATTTCAGCTTTTATTTCTTTCATCACATTCCCAGTGGGTCAGAAGTTTACAAACACTCAATTAGTATTTGGTAGCCTTTAAATTGTTTAACTTGGGTAAAACATTTCGGGTAGCCTTCCACAAGCTTCCCACAATAAATTGGGTGAATTTTGGTCCGTTCCTCCTGACAGAACTGGTGCTTGCTCCCACACGCTTTTTCAGTTCTACCCACATATTTTCTATAGGATTGAGGTCAGGGCTTTGTGATGGCCACTCCAATACCTTGACTTTGTTGTCCTTAAGCCTTTTTGCCACAACTTTGGAAGTATGCTTTGGTCATTGTCCATTTGGAAAACCCATTTGCGACCAAGCTTTAACTTCCTGACTGATGTCTTGAGATGTTGTTTCAATATATACACATAATTGTCCTTCCTCATGATGCCATCTATTTTGTGAAGTGCACCAGTCCATCCTGCAGCAAAGCAACACCCACAACATGATGCTGCCACCCCCGTGTTTCACGGTTGGGATGGTGTTCTTCGGCTTGCAAGCCTCTCCCTTTTTCCTCCAAACATAACGATGGTCATTATGGCCAAACAGTTCTATTTTTGTTTCATCAGACCAGAGGACATTTCTCCAAAAAGTATGATCTTTATCCCCATGTGCAGTTGCAAACCGTAGTCTGGCTTTTTTATGGCGGTTTTGGTGCAGTGGCTTCTTCCTTGCTGAGTGGTCTTTCAGGTTATGTTGATATAGGACTCGTTTTACTGTGGATATAGATACTTTTGTACCTGTTTCCTCCAGCATCTTCACAAGGTCCTTTGCTGTTGTTCTGGGATTGATTTGTACTTTTTGCACCAAAGTACGTTCATCTCTAGGAGACAGTACGCGTCTCCTTCCTGAGCGGTATGACGGCTGTGTGGTCCAATGGTGTTTATACTTGCGTACTATTGTTTGTACAGATGAACGTGGTACCTTCAGGCATTTGGAAATTGCTCCCAAGGATGAACCAGACATGTGGTCCATTTTCTGAGGTCTTGGCTGATTTTTTTTTTTTTGATTTTCCCATGATGTTAATCAAAGAGGCACTGAGTTTGAAGTTAGGCCTTGAAATATATCCACAGGTACACCTCCAATTGACTCAAATTATGTTAATTAGCCTATCAGACGCTTCTAAAGCCATGACATAATTTTCTGGAATTTTCCAAGCTGTTTAAAGGCACAGTCAACTTAGTTTATGTAAGCTTCTGACCCACTGGAATTGTGATATAGTGAATTATAAGTGAAATAATCTGTCTGTAAACAATTGTTGGAAGAATTACTTGTGTCATGCACAAAGTAGATGTCCTAACCGACTTGCTAAAACTATAGTTTGTTAACATGAAATCTGTGGAGTGGTTGAAAAATTTGTTTTAATGACTTCAACCTAAGTGTATGTCAACTTCCGACTTCAACTGTATGTATGTATGTATGTATGTATGTATGTATGTATGTATGTATGTATGTATGTATGTATGTATGTATGTATGTATGTATGTATGTATGTATGTATAAATTATTATGTGTTTCTTGCAGTGAAAGAATGTGTCCAGAACCTGAGCCAAGAGCATGACAAGGAGAAGCTGGTGTCGTCGCTATGGGGGGCAGAGAGGTGTCTAAGGGTACTAGAGAGTGTAAGTAGAACCATCAAGGAGTGTCAGCAGGATCAGATGTTTTAAATCCATTCATTGAATACAACATGGGAAAGTAAATAGACTCTGTACTCTCAGCCTCGTCTGACCAGCTTTTATTTGACAATTAAAAGGCATTTCAATATCAATGTAGTTTTTGACTCCCGTCTGTCTTCCTGTCCTTCCATTGCAGGTGACTGTCCAGAACCCAGAGAACCAGGGCTACCTGATAGCCTACAAGGACTCTCAGCTCATAGTGTCCTCTGCCAGGTGAGAGAGACTGGAACACCCTCTTTAGATGGTTTTGTACTAGTATAGAGTCTTGTAAAGGACTCCAGGTTCATTCTCTGTTCCCTCAGTTTTCCTGGGACTCAGAGGCTTTGACACCGCCAAGTGGCTGGTTAAGTCTCATCCATCAAATGTCTATAATCTAATCTCATTTCCCTCTCCTCCCTCCCTCCTCCTCCTCCTCTCCGTCAGAGGTTTGCGGTACTGTGAGGACATGATCCGGCGCTACAGCCGGGAGGTGAACAGCTCTCTGTGTTCGTCGGGCAGCTTCAGCAACGTGGGCAAGGCCGTGGAGGACTGCATGAGGGCAGTCATAGGGGTGCTGCTCAACCTCACCCACGACAATGGTAATGTCACTCCGTCAACACGACTTCTACATTCGGCATCATTGTAGCTAGCGTATTGTGTTCCCTAGCTAGCTCCTTGTGCTCTCTGCTTGTTGTTGTCCCACTGACCTCATCACAGAGTCCCCATAACACACCTCTTCTGGTGTGTTAGGGCTGTAGGTCTCAGACCACAGCTGGCTACTGCAGGGTGGTTGGAGTGTGGTAACTCTGGACTGTACTGTGGTTTTTAGAGTGGGGAAGCACTAAGACTGGAGAACAGGACAGGCTCATCATCACAGCGCTCAACTGCGTCCTACACGTCCCACGCTACATACCTCAGGAACAACGCTTTGACATCAGAGTCCTGGTGAGCGCATCGTCGTGTGTGTGTGTCTGTGTCTGTGTCTGTGTGTGTGTCTGTGTGTCTGTGTCTGTGTCTGTCCTTTGTTCCCACTTTATTTTGAATAAAGGTTATTTTGTCCACAGGTTGAGGAGACCTTGAATGCTGATAATAGCTTGAATGCTAAGATATGTTGTCTGTCCTCTAATCTTAATGAATGACTAAGTAGTTATTAAAACCGAAGCTTCAATGTAGTAATTTCAGGTTGTTTGCACTCACACTTCTTTAAGATCCCTAATAAAACATTGTACGTCCTTGAGAGTTTTTTTAACAGCGTCTCTCCTGCTGTGTGTGTGCTGGTACAGGGCTTGGGGCTGCTGATTAACCTGGTGGAGTACAGTGCAAGGAACCGCCACGGTCTGGTCGACATGGAGTTCAACACAAACAGCCCTAAATGCAGCCAGGGAGAGGCAGGGGGAGACGAGAGCCAGACCACTGAACCAGTCCCAGCTTCCACAGAGACCGAGAACGGAGCAGAGCCACCTACAGCAGTCCCTACAGAGGGTGAGGCAGAGGGTGATGAGGAGAAGAGGAAGGGCCCCTCTTCAGGTGCCCTGGCTGCTCTGGTGCAGGTAAGAGCTCTTCATCACCACTTCATAATAACCTTAAAGGAAACGTATAGAGAAATGAGGCAGAATAACACAGGAAATTGAGTTTCTCTTGTGATTTTGTGTTTGTCTATTTCACCGTCCACAGTTCTTCCTGGAGCGGGAGCGAGCAGCTATATTGGCTGAGGCGCAGACTGATGACCTCATCAGTGAGGCGCCCAAGCCCCAGGACCAGAGCGGGGAGTGGCAGGAAACATCGGGCGAGATCCAGTGGGTCGCCACGGAAACCAACGACAGCGGAAATGACAAGGAGAAGGACACCAAGAAAGAGGAGGAAGAGGAGGAGTTGGACCTCAACAAAGGTGAAGATGTGTGTCTCTGTGTGTGAAATCCTTTTTTTGCAACAGTATTTTTCAATAGTATCATTTCTCCATGTTGAGTGTTCTTGTGGTGTTGTAGCTCTACAGCATGCTGGGAAGCACATGGAGGACAGCATCGTGGCCTCCTACACAGCTCTGCTCCTGGGATGTCTGTGTCAGGGCAGTCAGGTAAGCTTCCAGCAAACCAGCTACAACCCTGTTCCTCGATCGTGGCACTGGGGGTGCAGGCTTTTGTTCTATCTCAGCTCTAACACACCTGATTCAACAAATCAATTAAGGGCTTGATTGATGAGCTTGCAGGATTGAAGTATAGGCTACTGAAAACCAGTGCCATTCTTCTGTCTTGATGGTAGATGATCTCTGAGGGTGACGTTTTCCTTGTCTTAATACTGTAAGCAAAATGATGTGAGCAAAGTTTAAATCTCTGCAGTGTTGGAATCTTCCTGTTGCAAAATATTAGGAAGTTATTACTTTTATTTCATCAGGGAGCTCAATTAAGACCAGGGTCTTATTTTCAATGGTGCCCTGAGATCAGAAAGTAAAAGATAATCCAAAAATAACAAGACACAAGTACATTACATTAGAACATCACTAGCATCACATCCATCATAAACAAATGATTAAATCGATCATTCAAAACAAATGCACACCTCAGTGAACTCATTTATCATCCGGGTTTTAAAATGACCTAATGGTAACAGTGACGACCCGTCATTCAGGTCAGAGCCTCACCTGTCTAATAATATTATATATAATTTTTTTTTCTTTTCTTTTTTTTTTTCTTTATTTGTACAATTTTTTACATTGTAGAATAATAATGAGAACACATGGAATCATGTAGTAACCAAAAAAAGTGTATTTTAGGTTCTTCAAAGTAGCCACCCTTTGCCTTGATGACAGCCCTGCACACTCTTGGTATTCTCTCAACCAGCTTCATGAGGTAGTAACCTTGAATGCATTTCAATTAACAGGTGTGCCTTAAAAGTAAATTTGTCAAATTTCTTTCCTTAATGCATTTGAGCCAATCATTTGTGTTGTGACAAGGTAGGGGTGGTATACAGAAGATAGCCTTATTTAGTTCAAATTATGGCAAGAACAGCAAAAAAAAAAGAAGAGACGACAGTTCGTCATTACTTTAAGACATGAAGGTCAGTCAATACAGAACGTTTCAAGAACTTTGAATGTTTCTTCAAGTGCAGTCGCAAAAACCATCAAGTTCTATGATGGAACTGGCTCTCATGAGGACCGACAGAGGAATGGAAAACTCAGTTACCTCTGCTGCAGAGGATAAGTTCATTAGAGTTACCAGCCTCAGAAGTTGAAGCCCAAATAAATGCTTAACTGAGTTCAAGTAACAGACACATCTCAACATCAACTGTTCAGAGGAGACTGTGTGAATCAGGCCTTCATGGTAGAATTGCTGCAAAGAAACCACTACTAAAGGACACCAATAAGAAGAAGAGACTTGCTTGGGCCAAGAAACACGAGCAATGGATATTAGATCAGTGGAAGTCCCAATTTTGGTTCTAACCACTGTGTCTTTGTGAGACACAGAGTAGGTGAACAGATTATCTCTGCATGTGTGGTTCGCACCATGAAGCATGGAGGAGGATGTGTGATGGTGTGGGGGTGCTACGCTGGTGACACTGATTTATTTAGGATTCAAGGCACGGCTATCACAGCATTCTGCAGCGATACGCCATCCCATCAGGTTTGCACTTAGTGGGACTATCATTTGTCTTTCAACAGGACAATGACCCAAAACACACCTCCAGGCTGGGTAAGGGCTATTTGACCAAGAAGGAGAGTGATGGAGTGCTGCATCAGATGACCTGGCCTCCACAATCACTCGACCTCAACCCAATTGAGATGGTTTAGGATTAGTTGGACTGCAGAGTGAAGGAAAATCATCCAACAAGTGCTCAGCATATGTGGGAACTCCTTCAAGACTGTTGGAAAAGCATTCCAGGTGAAGCTGGTTGAGAGAATGCCAAGAGTGTGCAAAGCTGTCAAAGAATTAAAAAAAACAACAAAAAAAACAAAGTGACTAGGCAAGTCAGTTATAATGACGGCCTACCTCGACCTATGGGACGAGAAGGCAAAGGGTGGCTACTTTGAAGAATCTAAAATGTAAAATATATTTTGATCTGTTTAACACTTTTTTTGGTTACTACATTATTCCATATGTGTTATTTCATAGTTGTGATGTCTTCTATTATTGTAGAAAATAGTTAAAATAAAGAAAAACTGCTGAATAAGTAGTTGTCATAATTTTTGATAGATAGATAGGTACTTTATTGATCCCCAACTGTACATTGGTGCAGAGTTGACCAAGAGCTGTGCAGACTCTCACTTAAAGATGAGTCCGAAATACCAAACCTGTTATTGCGAGAGGAAGTTGTTGTAGATTTGCCACTTGATGTGTATTTGAATTATGTGTGTTTGCTTGTCTCTCCTCAGGTTAATGTGACTAATGTGCGGGAAAACTTACCCAAGGGAGATTTCTCCATCATGACGGAAATGCTGAAGAAGTTCTTGAATTTCATGAACCTCACTGTAAGTGGGCAGTGTCTTTGACAATGGCCTAGTATCTCCCTTTACTTAACAAACATGTAATGACGGACACACAACCACAATACAAGCTAACTTGCTTTCTACCCTCTCTCTTTTTCAATAGTGTGCATTTGGAACCACAGGGCATAAGTCCATCTCTCGTGTCATAGACTACCTGGAGCACTGTTAGCTAACCCTCCCTTGCACTCTAACTGCACGTAAGGGTCATGCCAGATCTGGCAACCCCAGCAGGAAGGGCTGTACAAAGAATCCACCAGAGGTCAACCGTGTACGCCGGCAACCTGCGTCCTCATTCTGAAGAGCTAGACACACAAACTCAGCACTTTCTGAACCAAAGCCACGTTTACATGTACCGTTGATTTTAATCAATGCTGTTTGAATCTTCTCACACCATCCAACTACTGGTAAGATTCCTAGTTGCAGAGGATATCTTGAGACTGCTGGCATGTGGACTGAGTTTTTATTATTATTATTTTTTTTTTAAATTGAATTGAATCAAGGATGTAATCATTGGTTAGCTTGAAAATAGCACACGTGGATGTGTCAACGATGTTTAAGTTGTGTTGAATGCAGAAGATCAGTGTACCCATTTTAAATGTTAGCATCTGATGGTTGTAGAAAGGGAAGGTCAATGTTGAAAGCCCCTCTAGTTCTCTCTAAGTGAAGTTTCAGCTCTGAATATGTCCCTTTCATTCTTCGTTTAAATCACCCTGGTTTAAAACTTATTTTTTCTTTCTTCAATGCATCATGCTTGTTTAAGGTCATTTAACAGAATTCTAAGTAGATTTTAAAGAGATAAGCAGGTCTGGATGACTGTTCATGTTATTTAAATAACGGCACTTGAATGCGTTTTGAATTGTTTTCCTTCCTGACATTACAGTAAAGAAATGGTTTGGTTTGGTTTGTTTTAAATTAGCGGTTGAGATGGTTTTTAATGATTTTGTGTTTTGTGTATTTATTTTACCATTTAATGATCCACATCTGATGCTGTGTAAGATGTTTCAAGTCTCTGTGCACTTCCTTACCTTATACATGTTCCGCTGAACATGTCACTTGAAGTGGCTGGGTATAATAACTGCTGTATATACAGTTTTCATTAGACGGAGTCCCTGGTAAACCGGCCTGACATGAATAATAACCAAACCTCAGCCAACTACCGTAATCCTCTTTCAAAAGGAATGTTCTCTGCCTATTGTATTGTAGCATTGTTCTGTGGGCGTTGTATCTAACCACTTCAAGTAGTGCCTATCCAGAACAAACACCTAGCTCAGGGTTCACCTCTGGTTCTGGAGAGCTGCAGGGTCCATCCATCCCTGCAATAACACACCTGATTAATATCTAATAAATATTAACATCTTATCAATTGTTACTGCAAGGCTGGATCAGAAGCCTGCACACCCAGTACCCTGTGTTGGTGACCCCTGTCCTGGTCCCTAACCCCTGGGCACTTGTGTAGGTCTGAGAGGACTGGTTAGTAAAATTGTGAAATTTCTGCACAGCCTATCAGAGGGAAAAGTGAAGTTGCTACCATATTGCTTATACATATCCTTTCGACTCTACACAAGTGCTTGTGGTGGTAGTGGTTGCCTCTGGACAGGCTGTAGTGGTTCTTTACTCGTCCATGTGTCTTACGTCGTCAAGTTGGACATGACCTTCCTACTCTGAGCGGTGCCCCCTAAACATCCTTTCAGCTACACTATAACTAGTCCTGTGCTCCAGTAAGATACTGATTGAATGACCGCTACACTGATAGCCGTTTCTTTTCATTGCCCTCTGATTTGTAGAGCTGCAGTTGAACAGACATGTTCCCTGCGAGTTGATTTGCAAATCTGGTCGTGTGTGTGGAATTTCTGAATGTAAATAAAAACTTCTGTAAATAGTGGTTAATGGATGTTAGACTGCTAGACTACTTTTCTGAAGCTGATATTTTTATTTTATATGATATTTCTGAGTTATGTAATTTGAAGTAAAAACTAAAAAATGTATAGCGACAACTGCAGGACAAAAAAATGTTTGTACTGGTTTTGAGGACATTGTCTTTGGTTACATGTAAATAATTGTAACTCAAATAAAAAGTTGCTACTTTCAGTATACCACTATCTTTCTCATGTCTTGTATTGTTTAAGAAATACTTGTGTATTCATCCTGACATTACCACACTGATGAGCTTAGCCTCAGGAGGCAAACACTATATGTAACAACTTGATATTGCTATTCGCGTGAAGAGACTAAGAGAATGAAGAAGACTGTAACAACGAAGAAGACTTAAACGGAACAAAGAAGAGACTGTAACAGAATGAAGAAGACTAACAGAACAAAGACTGAGAACGAAGAAGAGACTGTGACAGAACAAAGACTGAGAACAAAGAAGAGTGTGACAGAACGAAGAAGACTGTAACAACGAAGAAGACTTTAACGGAACAAAGAAGAGACTGTAACAGAATGAAGAAGACTAACAGAACAAAGACTGAGAACGAAGAAGAGACTGTGACAGAACAAAGACTGAGAACAAAGAAGAGTGTGACAGAACGAAGAAGACTGTAACAACGAAGAAGACTTTAACGGAACGAAGAAGACTGTAACGGAACAAAGAAGACTGTAACGGAACAAAGAAGACTGTAACGGAACAAAGAAGACTGTAACGGAACAAAGAAGAGACTGTAACGGAACAAAGAAGAGACTGTAACGGAACAAAGAAGAGACTGTAACAGAATGAAGAAGACTAACAGAACAAAGACTGAGAACGAAGAAGAGGCTGTGACAGAACGAAGAAGACTGAGAACGAAGAAGAGACTGTGACAGAACAAAGACTGAGAACAAAGAAGAGTGTGACAGAACGAAGAAGACTGTAACAACGAAGAAGACTTTAACGGAACGAAGAAGAGACTGTAACGGAACAAAGAAGACTGTAACGGAACAAAGAAGAGACTATAACAGAATGAAGAAGACTAACAGAACAAAGACTGAGAACGAAGAAGAGGCTGTGACAGAACGAAGAAGACTGAGAACGAAGAAGAGACTGTGACAGAACAAAGACTGAGAACAAAGAAGAGTGTGACAGAACGAAGAAAACTATGCATGACTATTCTATCTTGTTCATCCTTATTTTCTCACCCCTATGAGGTCATGACTCAGTGCTTTCTGGGAGTGTGTGATGCTTCTCCTCACTCGCCCCCTTTCTCTCTATCTTTGTTCATTCACCCTGACAGACTCAGAGCTGACTTAGACTGTACACAGACCGAGTGTTGAGTTACAACAGAAACAAGCATTTTATACTTAACCAAGCACCACATATTGACAGGTCGCAGACAGCCATTCTACTTGACTGGCAGCCGTTTAGTAGAGACATATGCTTGTATGTGTTAATACCCCATTCTCTTAAACCAACAAGATGCATTTGGGGAGATATTTGAATATCTGGTAACCTTAAAGTGGTGTCAATATCTGGGAGACAAGTACACACGATTATGTCTGAACCTGACAAGACATGGCAACATAAGCTGTGAAAATGTAACCATACAGCACCAATACCTTGACATAATGTGTGAGATCATGGTTGCAGTGCAATGTCAAGATGGCGACAGTATGTCAATGGAAGGGATTGTCAGGAGTTCCAACTATTCTCTTTTTGTCATCTCTCATTCTTAATGTGTTTGAATTCAAGGCAGGGAAGAGAGACATATATTCTGAATTTAAACATATCAGAAATGCTGGATACTTTCTTAGTTAATAAGTATAGAACATGTGGATGAATATGAATGGAGTGGAGCAGTAGTATTACCAAATGAAGATGTCTTACTCAGGCTGTTTAGACCATAGACAGCAATGTGTTTTGCAGCTGGGTCTGGTCTGGCTAGTTCAGTGACTGTATATGAACCAGAAAAAAAGGAGCGAATGAGATCTTCTGTCTCTGGTATTACCCAGATGCTAATTTGATTGATGTTAATTCCCTCAATGAACATGGAGATCCTGCTGGGAGAAGGATGGAGGGAGGGGCGGAGAGAATAACGGAATATCATCCTACTCTCTTCTGTCAGTCAGCCGATCTCTTAGTCTCGCTCTCTCTCTCGCTCTCTCTCTCTCTCTCTCTCCCTCTCTCCGTCTCTCTCCCTCTCCCTCCCTCTCTCTCACTCTCACTTTCACTCACTCTCTCTCACTCTTTCTCTGTGTGGTTTTCAATTGGCCAGAATGACCACCAGGTGGCATGAGCACTAAAGCACTGACCATATGTGCTTCAATATAGTTGTGAACAGGTAGCGATACACCCTCTAGAATTGATCTCACACTGGAAGAATTGCTCAGTGAGTTTTTAATTTAATAATTAGTGCCTTCACACACACACATATGCACGCAGGAGCCTCCTCATCAGTGGTGCTATCTGCCTTTTGTCCCAAAGGCCGAAACACCAAATGAAGAAGCTGTACACCCGAGCAGAAGTATACACTCTGGGAAACAGTGGGAAATATATACACTTTCCCCTGACCACCATCAATGCACAAACACACACACCTGGGGGGCTCTTTAATCTTCCACCTGAAATCATTGACTGACACAGCAGAAACAGCCTCTTGCCCATCTGTAATCCATCTGTAATCCATCTGTAATCCATCTGTAATCCTGACTGTGTGTGACCTGCACTGTAATGCATGGCTTCCATGTCTTCAGACTAGCCAGATGAGTATTAGACGGCTAGGTAGTTCTTTCTACTGAGCCAGGCTTGGGTTGTTTCTACTTTTTTTTTATTTCCCACCTGTGAGTCTGTCTTAATTCAGTGGGGAGGAGACGAAGAAGAGGGATGTGCGTTTGCGTGCATGTATAAGAGTGTTAATGTGAGATGGACAACCCACGCTCTAACTGACCCCAAGGGAGTGTCTTGGTTCAGCCACAGCAGATTGCCTGTGGGATTGAACACACATAGTTTCAATGCATAGTAAAACAGGGAACACTTACATACCTGTACATTCAGACCACTACATACATGTTAAATACACAGACTTTATAGTCAGTGCAGTGGAAAACAACCTGAGTTCCATTCCTCACTGATATAATCCCAGTTAATCCTGACACTCCTCTCTCTGAACAGAGGTTAAAGATAGATAGATAGATAGATAGATAGATAGATAGATAGATAGATAGATAGATAGATAGATAGATAGATAGATAGATAGATAGATAGATAGATAGATAGATAGATAGATAGATAGATAGATAGATAGATAGATAGATAGATAGATAGATAGATAGATAGATAGATAGATGGATAGATGGATAGATAGATAGATAGATACTTTATTGATCCCCCGGGGGGGAAATTTCATTGTCAAGCAGCTACAACAAAAACACAGGGCAGGTGCAAAATGCCACAACGAAAGAACACAAAAGACAGATACACGGTACATGATACATAGAGCGGCAGTATGAAAAAGTATAGAAATACAAGATATCTGGAGTGCAAAAAAAAGCTATAAAAGGACATTGCATAGTATGAGTGGTTGGCTGAATATGTACACTATACATTGGTGGATGTTGGATGGTTAACTATACTATACAGGTCGATGGCAGAGAAATACTTCAGTAGCTAAAAATGCGTATGATATGAGCGAGGGTAATAATAGTTTACTTAATAGACAGACTGGGTAAATTAACAGGTAAGTGAAAATTTTGCATGGTTAAATTAGTTAAATTAGCTGTACAGTTAGGTATACAGTTATATTTACAGATAAGTGAATACTTGCATGTTTACACAAACTGTACAGGTAAATGACAGGAAGAGATACTTTAATAGCTAAATGTGTGTATGATATCATTTGGGGTAATAATAGTAATTCCCTTAAAATACAGTCCTTAGTGCGCAGGGTTTAATTACAGACAACTGCACTTATTGCACATTCGATATACTAAAAGCAATGAGAAAAGGTGCAACTGGCAGGATACTAATATGCATTCCTGAGTGAATGCCTACGTCCAATAATTACTTACAATATTGCATGTGATATAATATAACAACTGTACATGAGTATGTATATACAGACCTGTATGAATAAATAGGTCCTGAGTGGATGAGTGCTGACGGACCAGAGTTACTCACGGATGGATGCATAATTGTTAAACTAGGTCCTAGCACCCCAACAGTTCCAGATCTATGTTGCCGACGGCACGGCACCCCGGTGAGGCATTATATAGTCTCATAGCCGCCGGCAGGAAGGACCTCCTGTAGCGCTCTCTGGCACACCGTGGTGGGATCAGTCTGTGACTGAAAGTGCTCCTCTGCGTCATAACCATAGTGTGCAGAGGGTGGGGATAGGGTGTGGATAGGGTCTTAAGGGAGGTGAGAGACTTTATCATTCTTAAAGTTATAGTGTGATGTGTGAACATGAATGCGATTTATAAAATATAAAAATCACCTAGATGTAACTTCAGTGAGAGTATGTGTAGGAACATGGAATAATCAGAGATATAAAGCCTCATGCACTGAACAATAACACACAAGGACCAGAGTAGTCTCTCTCTCTCTCTCTCTCTCTCTCTCTCTCTCTCTCTCTCTCTCTCTCTCTCTCTCTCTCTCTCTCTCTCGCTCTCTCTATCTCTCTCTATCTCTCTCTCTCTCTATCTCTCTCTCTCTCTCTCTCTATCTCTCTCTAGCTCTCTCTACTCAGTGAGTATTATTTTCTTATTCTTTGCTTATGCTATTTGTTTCCCGTAAGTTCAGTCCAAGAATTACTTACAATATTGCACGTGATATGATATAACAACTGCACATGAATATGTTTATACATACCTGAATGAATAAATAAATAAGTCCTGAGTGAATGAGTGATTACAGACAAGAGTTACTCACGGATGGATGCATAATTGTAAAACTAGGTCCTAACACCCCAACAGTTCCAGGTCTATGTTGCCGACGGCACGGCACCCCGGTGAGGCATTAAATAGCCGCAGGCAGGAAGGACCTCCTTTTGTGCTCTCTGGCACACCGTGGTGACGTTGTCCATGATGGCCAGCAGTTTGGCCAGGATCCGTCTCTCCACCACGTCCTCTAGAGTGTCAAGGCTATTTCCCAGAACAGAGCTAGCCTTCCTGATCAGATAGATAGGATAGATAGGTACTTTATTTGATCCCCCGGGGGGGAAATTTCATTGTCAAGCAGCTACAACAATAAGCAGCTACAACAACAGTTCATTTACCTGAGAAGCAGCACCAGCCTTTATGTTGGCACCCAGCACACCACTGAAAAAAAGATGGCACTGGCCACCACAGACTGGTAGAAGGTATGCAGTAGTTTACTGCAAACGTTGAAGGACCTGAGCCTCCTTCAGAAAGTAGAGTCGGCTCTGGCCCTTTTTGTACAGAGCCCCGGTGTTACCAGACCATTCCAGCCTGTTGTCCATATGAACTCCCAGGAACTTGTATGACCCAACCATTTCCACATCCATCCTCTGTATAGGGACTGCAGTCAGTTGGGCCTTGGTTCTCCTGAAGTCCACCACATCTCCTTTGTTTTGCTGATGTTGAGCTGAAGGTGGTTCTGCTCACACCACAACACAAAGTCATTGATTGTGCTTCTGTACTCCTCCTCCTGCCCACCCCTGATGCACCCTACAATTGCGAGTCATCCGAGAACTTCTGTAGGTGGCATGTTTCAGAGTTATATGTGAAGTCTGAGGTGTCGAGGGTGAACAGAAAGGGGGACAGGACCGTTCCCTGGGGGGCGCCTGTGTTTCTCACTGCCCGTTCTGACACACAGCTCTGTAGTCGCACAAATTGTGGCCTACCGGTCAGGTAGTCTGTAATCCAGGAGACTAAGGGTGCTTCCACTTTCATCCTCTTCATCTTCTCACCCAATAGCAGGGGCTGAATGGTGTTGAAGGCACTGGAGAAGTCAAGAAAAAAAATAACCCTCACATTGCAACCTGCGTTGTCCAGGTGAGAGTAGGCCCTCTGCAGAAGGTAGATGCATCATCCACCCCGCGCTGATATGCGAACTGCAGGGGGTCCAGTGATGTACACACCAGGGGTCTGAGGTGAGCGAGGACTAACCTTTCCAGGGTCTTCATGATGTGGGATGTTAGCGCTACAGGTCTGAAGTCATTCAGGACAGTGGGGTACGCTTTATTGGGCACTGGAGAGAGGCAGGATGTTTTCCACAGCACAGGGACCCTTTCCAGGCTCAGGCTAAGGTTGAAGGGGGTGTGTGGCCTGGGGAGTTGGAGGGGAGGTGGACAGGGCCAGTATCGAACCTGTTAAAAAATTGGTTCAGCTCATTGGCTCTGTCCTGGGTCCCCTCTGTCTGTTTGACTTTTTGAAGCCAGTGATAATTCTCGTACCCTTCCACACCTCTCTCACCTGGCTCTGCCTCAGCTTGTCCTCCATCTTCTCCTTATACACTCTCTTCCCCTCAGCAATCCGCAATCCCCTCAGCAATCTTGATCCCTTCTCAACGCTGTCCTGACGGCCAGCACACCACATCTAAAGGCCTTGATACTAGCTTGACTGTGTGAAATACCTGAGGTTCTGCTGACTTCAGAGGGACTGAGAGTCAGAAACATACCTCGGGCAGTCTTGAGTGTCAGAACTCTATGTAATACACAGGGAAGTGGACTGATCTGAACAGGACATTCAGCGGGACGCGCCTTGATGATAGCAGCAGAACAGCTGTGTCAGTTGTCCAGGGGATGCTGTTTGAAGAGGAACAGCTGTGTCAGTTATCCAGGGCAGATTTCTGAGAATAAGAAAAACTGGTCTGAAAGGCCTTGTATTTGCATTGTCTTGCATAATTGAATCTGTGAGTAATTCAAAACAAAATGAATATTAATCCTCCCCTCTGGCTGGGTGCCCTGTGAATGTGCTGTGTCTGGGGGAGAGGAGACAACCACACAGGGGGAGGCCAACAGAAGTTTCTATCCAGCTTAACTAGCAGGGGGTGGACAACTTTCCTCCAACCTTCCTCTTAGAGAGCTACTGACATGCAGGATTTTGCTCCTTCCCTGCTCTAACACACCTTATTCTGTGCAGTGCTGGAGCAAAAGCCTTCATACTTTGCATCAGTATGTCAGTGCAGGGTGGCAGTCAGCCACCCTGCACTTGGTATAGAGGTCACGTGGGGGGACTGAGAAATCCATCAGAGTGAGATCCTTAATGTTGCCCATTGTAGAGCTGCTCTTAATGCAGTAAAGGGAAGATGGATGTGTATGATGAAGAATATGATGTGAATTTATTTGGAATAAAAGGGACCTTGTAGCACAGGTCAACAATGTTAAACTCTTTTTCACCTGGAGTCATATGAACTTTTGCTCAGAAATCCGAAAACAACAATGCGTGCCTCTCAATTTTTTGCTAAGCTCTTTGTTGTATTAAGAATGCTTGGTAGAGTACGGAAAGTTCACTTAGTTTCTTCATTCTGTCACGTCCAATTTAACACCTCCTTCAGGCACAACTACACCTGAACCACAAATAAGTCTCTCACATGGACCAAATGAACCATCAGGAGGAGAAGATATCTCTGCTTTTCTCCTGCCATGTCTATCTTTTCCTCCTTAAAACCTGCTCACATATCCAATTCCTCTCATTCTCTCCATCTCGGACACAAACAGAATGTAGATAGAAAGGGGAAGAAAGTATTGCTTTTTTAAAATCTGTTTTATTCATTGGAATATCGTGGAGAATGTTAACCAAGATGTGACGCAAACAATTCCATTGATAGAACCCACAATCTATGAGCAATATTAAAGCTTATCTAACCCCTAAATGTGTGTGTTTCTATACGTATAGCTGCCTGGTCCACTGAGTGTGTGTCTGTAGTCAGCTGGGGACGACAGAGGGAACGGTGCTTAACACTGGGGATTCAGAATCAGATCAGCTTTACATCCTCTTTCTCTATTATTCTTCCCTCATACACTATTAATGAAGCTCTCCCTCCACGTTTAATTACCTTCTCCATCATTGCAGCGTCGGCCCAGCCTGGACCACGAGGTCCTGGGACGCTACAGCCCTCCTGGGTGGATGTGGCATCTAATTTTAGGCCCACGGCGCTGCATCACAACACTGACTGTGCGCTAGTCATCCTGGGCTGTTTTTGTGATGATTCCAACTGAGCTGATTCAGACACGAGTAAACACTGTGTGGGTTTATTCATTAACCCTTTAGAGATGCACTAAATGTAACACCTGTTTCGATCCAAGATGGAAATGTACGGAGCAAGGTTCTCTTTCAATTATTTGTTTTGATATCTCACGTGGTGGTTTGCTAGGACTACCTATTCTCTCGGAAGTACTTATCAAAACCGTCTGTTGGAGACAGGAGCCACTCTCCAACCCTCTGGTTATTCTTGCTTTTCTTCCTCACAGAAAGTGTCACTACTCTAGCTCTCCTCATATTGACTAGATACCTGTTTGCTTGCTTAATCTGCTCACAAGCTAACGGTGAAGGGCTCCCAAGTGTCTAAGGCACTGCATCTCAGTGCTAGAGGAGTCACTACAGACAACCGGATTCGAATCACAACCAGCCGTGATTGGGAGTCCCATAGGGTGGCGCACAATTGTCCCAGCGTCGTCCGAGTTTGGCTGGTGTAGGCCGTCATTGTAAATAAGAAATTGTTCTTTACTGACTTGCCTAGCGCAGTACAAACCGGAAGGCTTTTGTTTTCAAGTAGAAATTCACTGCTAGCTTTTGAAATTTAGCCCACAGAGCTCAAAATACCTTATCCAGAGCGACTTACAGTTAGTGCATTCATCTTAAGATAGCTAGGTGGGACAACCTAGCCCAGCCAACAGCGAGTTGCAGTAGTCCAGATGGGAGATGGCAAGTGCCTGGATTAGGACCTCTGCCGATTCCTGTGTGAGGTAGGGTCATACTCTACGGATGTTGTAGAGCATGAACCTGCAGGATAGAGTCACTGCTTTGATGTTTGCAGAGAATGACAGGATGTCTAGGTTGAGCTTGAGGTGGTGGGCCACTATTCAAGCTGAGATATCTGCCAGGCATGCAGAGATGCATATTGCCATCTGGGTGTCAGAAGAGGGGAAGGAGAAAAGTAGTTGAGTGTCATCCTCATAGTAATGATAGGAGAGACCATGTGAGGATGTGACGGAGCCGAGTGACTGGTGTATAGAGAGAAGAGGAGAGGGCCTAGAACTGAGCCCTGGGGGACACCAGTAGTGAGAGTACATGGTGTAGACACAGATCCTCTCCAGTTCACCTGGTAGGAGTGGCCTGCCAGGTAGGATGCAATACAAGAGTGTGCAGAGCCTGAGACGCCCAACCCTGAGGGTGGAGAGGAGGATCTGGTGGTTCACGGTGTGGAAGGCAGCGGATAGATCTAGGAGGATGAGAACAGAGGAGAAACAGTCAGCTTTGGCAGAGTGGAGAGCCTCCGTGACACAGAGGAGAGCAGTCTCAGTTGAGTGACTCGTCTTGAAGCCTGACTAGTTAGGGTCAAGAAGATCATTCTGAAAGATATAACAAGAGAGTTGATCAGAGACGGCACGCTCAAGTGTTTTGGAAAGAAAAGAAAGGTATACCGGTCTGTTGGTTTCTTGAGTAGAGGAGTGACTCCGGCCATTTTGAAGTCATGTATTAAACTGAGTGGACGCAGCCAGTGGTCAGAGATGAGTTGATGATGGAAGTGAGGAATGGGAGAAGGTCTCCAGAGTTGATCTGGAGAAGGGAGGAGGGGATGGGGTCGAGCGGGCAGGTTGTCAGCCGGCCAGATCTCACCAGTCACCAGAGGGGAGAAAGAGGTCAAGGTGTAGGGTAGTTCTGTGTGAGTGGGACCAGTGGATTCCCAGACCATTAGAAACAAGATTCTCTGGCCTGATGAAACTAAGATTGAACTCTTTGGCCTGAATGCCAAGTGTCACCTCTGGAGGATACCTAGCACCATCTTTACAGTGAAGCACGGTGGTGGCTGCATCATGCTCTGGGGATGTTTTTCAGCGGGAGACTAGTCAGGATGAAGGGAAAGATGAACGGAGCAAAGTACAGAGAGATCCTTCCTGAAAACCTGCTCCAGAGTGCTCAGGACCTCAGTCTGGGGCGAAGGTTCACCTTCCAACAGGACAACAACCCTAAGCACACAGTCAAGACAACGCAGGAGTGTCTTCGGGACAAGTCTCTGAATGCCCTTGAATGGCCCAGCCAGTGCCTGGACTTGCACCCAATCGAGCATCTCCGGAGAGACCTGAAAATAACGGTGCAGCGACGCTCCCTTTTCAACCTGACAGAGAGGATCTGCAGAGAAGAATTGGAGAAACTCCCCAAATACAGGTGTGCCAAGCTTGTAGTGTCATACCCAAGAAGATTTACGGCTGTAATCGCTGCCAAAGGTGCTTCAACAAAGTACTGAGTAAAGGGTCTGAATACTTATTTCTCAAAAAGTACAATATGTTATGAATTTCCAAAACTTAGAATTTGTTACGAATTTGCAAAACGAATGATATGTTACGAATTTTAGCTAGGTGGCTAAAGTTAGATAACTGGCTAAGGTTAGCTAGGCTAGGGGTTAAGGTTAGGGTTAAGGTTAGGAGCTAGGTTAAAGGATTAGGGAAAGGGTTAGCTAAAAGGGTTCAGGTTAAGGTTATTGGAAGGGAAGGGTTGTCACGATCCCTGTTCCCTGAGTCTGTGTTTGTCTGTCTTGTTTGTTTATTGTCCGTCTCTTGGTACCGGGGTCAGTTGCCTGGTTACTGATGAGTGGGCGGGGCTACATTCATCCGGAGCCTGTCATGAGCACTACACACCTGTTCCTGATCTGCGGTCATCACTATTTAAGAGACGACCTGACATCCAGTCCCCGCCGGATCGTTAAGTCACATAGTATGTGTATCTGCGTACCAGCCATCTGAGTTATATATATTGTACCAGTTGTTAATATTACTTCGCCTTATTATACCTTGCTCAGTAATCCCGTCTGTACTCTGTTTAGGAATCCTGCCTGGATATACCCATCATCACGCCGCCTCCTACTCATCTCTCCCTCCACTCACCTAGGATACGGATTCGAACAATCACGGACCACTTATCTGCCACCTACCTGGAAACTCAGCCACCAACCTACCAACTCCCTATTCTACCACATCCTCTTCAACAATTCCCGATTACCACTCTTCAATAAATATCACCATATCCTTACATTGCCGGTCTGCGTTTGGGTTCCTATTACAAATCCTGACAGTACGATCCGGCCAAACATGAATCCAGCGGACCTGGACAATGTTCGTCAGGCTGTCTCACACCAGGGAGCCATACTGGGTCAGCATGGTTCAGCACTCCAGGAGATCATGACGAATCTGCAAGGTCTAGCGGTTAGCATTTCCGCTATTCAGAACCAACTCGGCATTCCTACTGTTCCACCTGTCGCTATACCAACCCCTGCACATTCGGAGGCCACCCCAAGTCCTGTTCCTGATCGAGAACCCTGGGTACCCCCTCCTGAAAGGTATGATGGGGATCTTGGGCACTGTCGATCGTTTCTAATGCAGTGTGGTCTGGTTTTTGAACAACAGCCCCGTACTTACGCAACGGATAGAGCTAAGATTGCATATATGGTCGGTCTGCTTCGTGGTGAAGCCTTGAAGTGGGCATCTGCAGTGTGGGAGAAACAGGACCCGATTACTAATTCGTACCTTGCCTTTACCGATGAGATGAGGAAATTATTTGATCACCCGGTCCGTGGTAAGGATGCATCCAAGCGATTAATGTCACTGCGCCAGGGAACACACAGTGTGGCCGAATATGCAATTACATTTCGCACACTAGCCGTGGAGAGTGGGTGGAATGAAGAATCGCTACAAGCAGTTTTCGCCAACGGATTGAGTGAACAAATCAAGGATGAATTAATATCCTACCCCGAACCGTGTAATTTAGAGGAATTGATCACGTTGGCTATGCGTGTGGATAACAGGTGTAGGGAGCGCCGGAGAGAGAAGCGACGAGTAGAACTCACGGCTCAACAACCAATCAGAACAACGGGACCCGAGAGAGGAGCGAATTGTTCCCCAAACCATTCATCACCGGAGACGACTAAAGAAATGAGAGAATCCGATCCTGAACCCATGCAACTAGGTCGTTTTCGCCTTAATGAAAAGGAACGCCAGCGCCGGAGAGACAACAATAGCTGCCTATATTGTGGTGATCCGGGACATTATCTGGCGTCCTGCCCACACAGGCCGGCAAACCGGCAGGCTCGTTAGACGTGGGGAGGATCCTAGCGAGCCAAACTGCCGATATCCCCTACTCTCGTTCCAGAACTCAATTCCACGCTACTATACCATTTGGTCAGAATCAAGGAGGGGGATGAGTGGTTGACAGGCTTCAACACACCCATGGGTCACTTTGAGTATTTAGTCATGCCATTCGGACTAACCAATGCCCCTGCTGTTTTCCAGTGTCTGATCAATGACGTGTTGAGAGACATGATTGGTCAATTTGTTTTTGTATACCTGGATGATATCTTGATTTTCTCCAAGGATCCCTCGGAACACATACAGCATGTTCGACAGGTACTCCATAGGTTGCTTGAGAACCGGTTATATGTCAAAGCTGAGAAATGTGAATTCCACGCACTCACCACCTCCTTCTTGGGATACATAATCTCCGAGGGACAGGTTCGGATGGATCCGGCGAAGCTTGAGGCGGTTCTGGAGTGGCCGAGGCCGGACAGCAGAAAACAGCTGCAGAGGTTTTTGGGGTTTGCAAATTTCTACAGACGGTTCATTCGTGACTATAGCCGGGTGGTTACACCATTAACTACTCTCACCTCCAGTGCTAGATCCTTCACATGGACCCCGGAGGCTGAACAGGCATTTTTGGATCTTAAAGGACGGTTCACCTCAGCACCCATTCTCTCCCAACCAGATCCTGCCCGGCAGTTTGTGGTCGAAGTGGATGCTTCAGACGTGGGAGTAGGAGCAGTCCTGTCTCAACGATCCATCGAGGACGGTAAGCTTCATCCCTGTGCTTTTCTTTCTCGCCGTTTGTCCCCAGCGGAGATGAACTACGATGTAGGTAACCGAGAGCTGCTTGCGGTCAAGATCGCCTTAGAGGAGTGGCGCCATTGGTTGGAGGGGGCAGAACTACCATTTGTGGTCTGGACAGACCACAAGAACCTAGAATATGTGCGATCTGCCAAGCGACTCAACTCACGACAAGCCAGGTGGGCTCTATTTTTTGGACGTTTTAATTTTTCCCTAACCTACAGACCCGGTTCTCGGAACATTAAGCCTGATGCTCTGTCCCGCGTGTTCAACAAAGAGGAGGAAGTATGTCCACAACCGGATACCATCATACCTAAGAATTGCATCCTCGGGGCTGTTATGTGGAGGGTTGAAGAGGAGGTTAAGACTGCTCTCCGGAATAATCCAGGTCCAGGTAATAGTCCACCGGGCTGCCTTTTCGTTCCCGAATCTGTCAGATCAGCCGTGTTACAGTGGGCACATTCCTCTAAACTTGCATGTCATCCTGGTATAGCTCGAACCATGTCCTTTCTTAGGAGACGGTTCTGGTGGCCTACCATGAGAGAGGATACCAAGACTTTTGTTTCTGCTTGTCCTACCTGTGCACAGAACAAGGGTTCCAACCAGCCCAGTGCTGGTCTTCTGCGTCCTCTACCCATACCTCGTCGCCCCTGGTCCCACCTGTCTTTGGATTTTGTCACTGGTCTACCGACTTCAGAGGGTAACACAGTCATACTTACCGTGGTTGATCGTTTTAGCAAATTTGCTCACTTCATTCCCTTACCTAAGCTCCCCTCAGCCAAGGAGATGGCGGCCCTGCTGGTCAAGGAGGTATTCCATGTCCACGGTCTCCCTTGTGACATCGTGTCCGACCGTGGTCCCCAGTTTACATCAGCTGTGTGGAGAGATTTCTGTTTGGCCATTGGTGCAACCGTGAGTTTGTCTTCTGGATTCCATCCTCAGACCAATGGTCAGGCGGAGAGGGCTAACCAGAAGATGGAGACGACCTTACGGTGCATGTCCTCATCCAATCCCACATCTTGGTCCTCTCAGCTTCCCTGGGTGGAGTACGCCCACAACACACTCACCACATCAGCCACAGGTATGTCCCCATTTCAATGCCTCTACGGCTACCAACCCCCCCTGTTTCCGTCCCAGGAGAGGGATCTGTCCGTGCCATCCGTCCAAAACCACATCCGTCGATGCCATCGGACCTGGCATCGTGCCCGGGAGGCACTACTCAGGGCTTCCGACCAATACCAACACCAAGCTAACCGTCACCGTGCACCTGCTCCATCCTACACCGTAGGAGATAAGGTATGGTTATCCACCAAGAATCTGCCACTTAAAACTGATTCTCGCAAACTGTCCCCCAAACACATCGGGCCGTTCGTGGTAGAGGAAGTAATCAACCCTGCGGTGGTCCGATTAAAACTTCCTCGTACCCTCAGAGTTCATCCTACTTTCCACGTGTCCTGCATTAAACCGGTTCGCCTCAGCCCTCTTCTACCTCCGCCACCTCGACCTCCTCCTCCCCGCATCATTGATGGTAGCCCCGCCTACACGGTGCGACGAATTTTGGACTCTCGACGCCGGGGTCGGGGGTTCCAGTACCTGGTGGACTGGGAGGGTTATGGTCCTGAGGAGAGGTGCTGGATTCCCCAACGCCAGATCCTGGATGCGGGCCTGATTTGTGAGTTCTACCGCCGTCAGCCTGGGGCTCCAGGTGGTCCGCCCGGAGGCGTCCGTCGGGGGGAGGGTACTGTCACGATCCCTGTTCCCTGAGTCTGTGTTTGTCTGTCTTGTTTGTTTATTGTCCGTCTCTTGGTACCGGGGTCAGTTGCCTGGTTACTGATGAGTGGGCGGGGCTACATTCATCCGGAGCCTGTCATGAGCACTACACACCTGTTCCTGATCTGCGGTCATCACTATTTAAGAGACGACCTGACATCCAGTCCCCGCCGGATCGTTAAGTCACATAGTATGTGTATCTGCGTACCAGCCATCTGAGTTATATATATTGTACCAGTTGTTAATATTACTTCGCCTTATTATACCTTGCTCAGTAATCCCGTCTGTACTCTGTTTAGGAATCCTGCCTGGATATACCCATCATCACGCCGCCTCCTACTCATCTCTCCCTCCACTCACCTAGGATACGGATTCGAACAATCACGGACCACTTATCTGCCACCTACCTGGAAACTCAGCCACCAACCTACCAACTCCCTATTCTACCACATCCTCTTCAACAATTCCCGATTACCACTCTTCAATAAATATCACCATATACTTACATTGCCGGTCTGCGTTTGGGTTCCTATTACAAATCCTGACAAGGGTTAGCTAAGTAGTTGAAAAGTTGCTAAAATTATAAAGTTGACCATTATGATATTTGAACTCACCACCTTTGGGTTGCTAGACGTTCGCATTATACACCCATGACCAGCCTTCCTACTTTTGTTTTTGCCTTCCATTGTCGTACATTGCAGTCTATGGCCAGACCCCGAGCCTGTCTGCCGTCTTGTACCTTTACACCACTACTCTGGATTACAGAACTCTGCTTGCCCCTGACCTGTCTTTTGCCTGCCCCTGTTGGTATAATAAACATTTGTTATTCCGACGTTGTCTACGCCTGGGTCTTACCTTTGAACATGATATCAGGGTTGGGTTATAAAAAAATATCAGAAACTTTGAACATCCCACGGAGCACCATTAAACTGAAAGAATATCGCACCATAACAAACCTGCCAAGAGAGGGCCGCTCACCAAAACCCACGGACCAGGCAAGGAGGGCATTAATCAGAGAGGCAACAAAGAGACCAAAGATAACCCTGAAGGAGCTGCAAAGCTCCACAGTGGAGATTGGAGTATCTGTCCATATGACCACTTTAAGCCGTACACTCCACAGAGCTGGGCTTTACGGAAGAGTGGCCAGAAAAAAGCCATTGCTTAAAGAAAGAAATAAGCAAACACGTTTGGTGTTCGCCAAAAGGCATGTGGGAGACTCCCCAAACATATGGAAGAAGGTACTCTGCTCAGATGAGACTAAAATTGAGCTTTTTGGACATCAAGGAAAACGCTATGTCTGGCGTAAACCCAACACCTCTCATCACCCCGAGAACACCATCCTGTGGGGATGTTTTTCATCGGCAGGGAAACTGTTCAGAATTGAAGGAAACCTCCAAAAAAAATCAATTTTAATTCCAGGTTGTAAGGCAACAAAATAGGAAAAATGCCAAGGGGGGGTGAATACTTTTGCAAGCCACTGTAGATTTAATTTCTTACCGGTACAGGACACCCAAGTGCACACACACATTGTGTTTTTATAGCCTAGGGGTGTAATCATAGAATTAGATACAGAATCCCTCTTCATTTCATATATGATGTCTATGGGCCTAGTAGTCTAGGCCTAGTAAAGATTTGTCATTGCCTATCACTTTTAACATGCAATAACAATAATATAGGCCTAACTCAATCACTGTTTGCAAAAAATACTTTTCACTGCAGGCCTATCAGCGTACATTCACTGCAGGCCTATCAGCGTACATTCACTGCAGGCCTATCAGCGTACATTCACTGCAGGCCTATCAGCGTGCATTCACTGCAGGCCTATCAGCGTACATTCACTGCAGGCCTATCAGCGTACATTCACTGCAGGCCTATCAGCGTGCATTCACTGCAGGCCTATCAGCGTACATTCACTGCAGGCCTATCAGCGTACATTCACTGCAGGCCTATCAGCGTACATTCACTGCAGGCCTATCAGCGTACATTCACTGCAGGCCTACTGACAAACAGATCAATAAAAACGATGTTGTCTAATCCATATAATCCGCCTACGAAAAGGGGAATACAAATAGCCAATATTATGACGTTCGTCTAAACTGGAGGAGGAAATGATTGTCCAAAAACTAACAAAAGTGACACTGACCCAATGATGAAGACGGTGAATATGCACACTCACCGGGGATATGGCCGACGTTCTCCGCTGCTGCCAATAAGATAGGCTACTGTTCGCTCAATTAAATTGAGAATTTAACTAAAAGACAGATTTACAGCAATAGCCATTTGCTTTCCAAACAGTTTTTCCGCGATTGTATTTTAAAATATTGCGATATGCCTGGCTGGGCCTGTCTGATTTTCACTGACAGCTGCAACTCACAAATCATATACTTGGTAGGCTATTTGGCTGCCCAAGTTGCGGGGCCTTCCGACTATAGTCTGTGTCTATGCAATTTCAAACAATATTCATTTTAACAAAAAAAAGTAGCCAAATCATGCTTTCTGGTGTAGTAGCCTATTTTGAATGATTATATTTATTTCTGTGTAGATAGGAATCAGCTAATTAGGCTATAGAATTGTGTCTAATTAATTCAGTTTACTTTAGGGAAAGCTTAGCTTACCCTTACCTTATGGACACGGCCTCCTGTGCCTTTTACTGTGGCAGAAACACAACCAGTCATGATATTTTCATCTGATTGTCAAACAATCACTTAACAAAGGCACTCCTGTAGGCCTAGGCTACCCGCACACATTCGTCCACAAATCATTTCAGCATCCAAACCCCAACAGTGCACTGTGCACCCGCAATTTGATGAATGGGAAGAGACGTCTGTTACAAAACACCTATGTCTATTGTAATGACATTCTGCGATTGCCATTAGGCCTACAGTACACTTGTAGCCTGAATTGAATCCAGTGTTGTCTGTGCACGCCTCGGTCTCGGGCCACTCATCTCCGCCTTGTGTTCTCGTCGAGCCACAATTCAATTTGGAGTGTATAGCACCAGGTTTCCAGCAAATTCACTAATTTTTAATGCGGCTGACATGCATTATGTTAAATAATGGTGTAATATTCATAGGTGGCACCTACATTATGAATGTTCTCAAGCCGCCCTCAGCTGGCGGTGCCGTAGTGGTGCCCTAAAGTGGTGATAAAGCCCAGTCATTCTGGACGGAGGCTAACTACTATTTTGTCTAAATTAAATGTTTACAGTCAAATATTCAGTAGGAAACAACTTTGCCAGCATTATCATGTCGTCAAATACTTTAGACAGATGGCAATGTTGTCATTAGCTATAAAAGTTTGTCAAAAATAGCTAGCAATGCTACCTTTAGCTAGCTAAAATCTGGTGGTCTCCCCTCAGTCTTAGCTAGCTAGCTAACGTTAGACTGTGTCTAATGTCAATCTGGCAACGTCAAAATGATAACAAGAGGTTTTTGCCATATTGAATGGTATTGTTATTCCAAGCGATTATAATACACTTTAGATTAAATCTTCATCAGTGCTCATTGAGGATGCGTTGAGTAGAATGCTCAGTCGGGCAGCAGTGCAAAATGAACGTTCAAAACAATATTGTGGCGAAACATGCAAACCATGAATAGTTTTTGGGGCATGTTAATTGTGATAGGCTCATGTTTTACCGGCACAGCATTTTTCCCACTATTTATTTTGTCGAGAAGCCATACCGGACCATACTGCCTTACTTTCACCCCTGATTGCAGGAGAGTCTGGGCAAGGGTGTCATGCTCTTCACCCATTTGGCAACCACCCTCGGGAGATGGTGGGCACCTTCTCTTTTCAACCACCCTCGGGAGATGGTGGGCCATTCCCTTTTCAACCACCCTCGGGAGATGGTGGCCCTTCTCTTTTCAACCACCCTCGGGAGATGGTGGGCCCTTCGTGCAATTGTGCACTACCCTATGGCACTCCCAATCACGGCCTGTTGTGATACAGACTCTTGGGCACTGTTTTTGGGACATATATAATTAAACTGAGATTTTGTGCACAATGTATTGGGCTTCATATTGGTCTTCATATTGGGCTTCCCATCACCTTTTATCAGGTTTTTCCTGATGGGTTGCTACCCTGGGTTCGGGACCTCTGATGTTGGGACTACCCTGGGTTCGGGACCTCTGATGTTGGGACTACCCTGGGTTCGGGACCTCTGATGTTGGGACTACCCTGGCTTTCGGGACCTCTGATGTTGGGACTACCCTGGCTTCGGGACCTCTGATGTTGGGACTACCCTGGCTTCGGAGACCATATTTTGCAATAAGGGAATTGGCCATGGCCGTATCCCCAGCTGAGATTTCGAAACAAATAATTGAAAGAGAACTTAAGGTTACTTGCATAACTCCGGTTCTCTGATATTTTTGTGAGATATCTCACCATATTCGCCTGTTTGCAAGAGCGTGAGGAAGAGAAGCATGCTTGAGAATAACCAGAGGGTGGGAAAGTGTCTCCTTTTAATGAAGTGAGGGTCTCACCTCATTCACCATTGTAGCTGTCAGTCTCCAACATACACTTTTGATAGGTACCCCTGAGAGAGTAGGCAGTCCTAGCGAATCCCCCATATGTGAGATATATCAGAGAACCAGGGTCACCAACAGTTCTCAATATAAAGCATCTAATTACTTTCCTTGCCTTCCTCCTGTTTCCCAACCACCTCATCCTGAGTTTCTATAAAATAGTAGCCTGCTGTTAAACCATATGAGTAATCATTGACTGGAGCCAGTAAAGAAAACCAGAGAGCTGTATGATGGAAAACCTCTCCTCTCTGGTTCCATGGCGGTGTCGAATCACTGATTGAAATGTAAAACCCTGTGTGATGTATGCTGGTTGCTCTGTACCATGTACATTATCTATGCCTTCATCTCTCTCTCCCTCCCTCCCTCTCTCCCTCTCTCTCTCTCTCTCTCTCTCTCTCTCTCTCTCTCTCTCTCTCTCACACTTTCCATCTCTCTCCATCCCCAATCTCTCTATCTATCATAATATTACCACTGTGGTTGTGTTGTCCGTTCCTGAAGCCTTTCCAGAAAATAACCAAAATATTCCTCCACCAGACAGACCCTTTGAAATGCATTGTGCTTACAAAATCCAATAGGCATCAAAGATGAGAATATTTCTTTCATGTTGTTTCTTCCGAGGCTGTGGTAATTTCCAGCCTCCAGTAAACAGGGGTTTGAGTGAAAATCCACTCTGATTTGTTCTGTGTTGTGTTTGCGTCTCTGTGTGTTGTTTTTATAGCTTGGTTAACGTTGTGATGTAGAAGGATCAGTCACTTCTGTGTTTGTTATGATCTGTGGTGAATGTGTCATTTTGTCTGGGTCTCCTCTAGATCTGTGGGATGCATTGGGTT
The DNA here is from genome assembly GCA_023634145.1 of Thymallus thymallus. Classification (NCBI taxonomy): domain Eukaryota; kingdom Metazoa; phylum Chordata; class Actinopteri; order Salmoniformes; family Salmonidae; genus Thymallus; species Thymallus thymallus. The sequence goes on from CM042388.1 coordinate 46,831,680, forward strand.
TTCCATAGGTAAAGCTACTGTTTACAACTAATTATTAAATACTTATTTTTGCATAGTAGTTGTCCGTACTTGTCCGGATGTAAATTATGAAGGATTGGCCATGACACACATCTGTACCATAAAACCACTGGAAGCACATGCCCTGCAGGTTTGCTAGTCTTGCACAGTGTGAACATACAGAAACCATGGGTTGCAAACAATTCTCATGTACTATAGAGCCAGCAGGTAGCCTAGCAGTTAAGCGCGTTGGGCCAGTAATATAACGTTTTCTGGTTTGAATTGGTGCCATGTAAATGGTGTTGGGGAAAGAATCAGGTTTAGAGGCGGTGGAATGATCAGGAAGCTTTGTGAAGGGTGTTGAATCAAAACCTCTTCCTCTAATTGAAGAGATTTCCCCTTCGGGGATCAATAACGTACCTACCTACCTACCTACCTACCTACCCTAATGACTTGACTTAACCCTGCCAGAGCCAGAACACTCTGATATATGTGTTTCCTGGTATCACTGTATGTAGTAGATATTAATTTGAAGTCACAGTAACGCTTTACACTAAGATGACTCTATTACTATGTAACTACACAGTAATAACTCTAGTAACAACATAGTAGTTACATATGTGTTACTATGTAATAAAGTTGTAGCACTATCAGTTATTACACAATTGGAACAATTACACATCCACTTGCTGAAGGTTATTCCACAAACCAAAATCAGACTTTCTTACATGTAACTAGATGCCACTCCCATCAAATCCACATGTTATAATAGGGCTGATAAACAGGCTAGGACCTGGTGACAACAATTGTAACAAGGCACACCCTGTCATTAACTACCCGTCATTTTCAATTATCTTATTTCTATGTTATCACCTGGCTCAAAGGCTATACCGAATCAAGAGTAATGTTAGAGCAGTGTTGTTATATAGGATATACTTGTAATATAATGTACCTACCCAGGAGCAAGCAGCTTAATGTAAAGTGAAACCCAGTGGGGTATAACCTTTATAAAGACTATGTAGTTACAATGTAACAACCTTTGTAGACAACAGGCTGATGAGGAGAAATTGGAAGACAGGAGAACATTTCTAGGTATAACTCTTTTAGTTACATTGTACTTCCAATGTAACAATCTTTAACAACTAACTCTGTAGTTACAATCTTGCTACAAGGGATACACATATATTGACAGTGTACTTCAAGCAACTTAATGTAAAGTGAAGTGAAATGTTTTATCACACTAGGGGAACAGGGCCATTATCAGGGGATAACCTTTATCTAGATATTTCCAGATATCTGACATTTTATTAGATATAAGGAGTATACATGCTCCAGATATGCATGTGTTTAATTTCATATACGGAGCTAAGATACTCTCCGTAGTGGTACAGTTTCTACATGCATCCAATCCGGACCTCCAAAATCTCCTTGTTACTATATGAGTCTAGGGTGATAACTGGGGTGAGTTACGTTCAAGATACGCACCTGATGCACGTGCACCTGCTTACATATTTGTAGAATATTCTAACTTCCGGAAAGGGTACGTGTCAAATGCTGACATATCTAAACCTTTATACTTAGGCATGAATGAATCCACATATGGACATATCCATCGTATGTCTAATTTAAAATGGGCTAAATCCGACTCATTAAATATTCAACGGGCAAGCTATTTTACCTGTTCAGGTGCCGAAGATCATTGTGCTTCTTCATATGAAGGGACATATCAGAGCATACATTTCCCACTATTGAGTATTAGCCAATACAAGGCACCGAAAGGCAAACATTGTCATATTTAATCTAAAGTTGCTATTTCAAAAGTTGCACACCCACAACTTAAAAAATTACAGAATTTTTGTTGCTAGGCTACCAGTTACAGCGCTTTTAGCTCGTGGTTTGTGTTTCGCCTTTATTGTGTTTTATCTCGAGCGTATAGAGAGTACGGAAGTCAACTGTCATTTTTCAAGTGTGATTCCACACATAAGAACGTGAAAAGGTAAGTATGTAATAAGTTTACTGGAAGTTCTATAAGCGTAGTTGGGAGGTCTGAAAAACAAAGTACTCATCGGAGCATACGTTTTCATTCCCTTCTCCGGGGAGGTTATCCCATAACACCTTGCAACATAACACCCCCTAATGTTTTTGCTCTGTTCTCCTCAGGGTTAAGCACATCCCACCCCATCACCCAGACAGATACAGGATAAATAACTTGGAAATCTACCATCCACCAGGAAAATGTAGTCCCAGGAGTTTAGTCAGGGTTTTATTCAGCACAGTGCTTCATCACTATTTTAGATACTCCATAAGTAGATCCAAACATGTTATTCTCTAGAATGCAGAATTGTCCACTCATTGTAAGTTATGAAGCATGTGGTCACAGTTCTTGTTGAAAAGGCAGCAGATAACGCTAGCTTGCCATAGCTAGCTATCCTCTTCCTCCGTTTATGTAAGAAATGGTAGGTATTTGTGTCTAGCTGGTAAAATACTTTAAAGTACCACTGGCATGCAGCGTTTCTCTATGATATGGTGTATCTATGGACATTTGTTTGCTAAGTTGTAACTAGGAGTGCATTGTTTGCTGTTGGATGAACTGATTGTTAAAAGTACTAAACTGAAAGAAGTTCATGCTGTTGTGTTTCGGTGATTAAACCAAATGTTCTCATTACATATTACAATAATCTTGTGTTTGAAACAATGATTGTGTGGACTGAAAACATGTGCAACTGACTGAAAGCATTACATCAGGTTTTGAAAGAATGACTAGCTGCGTTACAAGTGTGATCAGTTTGGATTTTTGTACAAAGAGTTTTGAAAATGTACACCTTACTTGTGAAAATTGTACCAAAGCGAATAAAAAAAACTGTAAGTAGTAAAAAGTTTAGTATTTCGTCCCATATTCCTAGCACGCATTGACTACTGTAGCCATGTTATTTTGACTCGTTATTGTTATTTTTATTCACTATTTCATTACAAAAATATATAATACTCTTAATAAACCCTTAATAGGATCCTTAATAAAACATTTCACTGTTGGTCTACACCTGTTGTTTACGAAGAATTTGACAAATACAATTATATTTGATTTCATTTGATTTACTTCTTCTCCTTTCTCCTGTTGTTTCAACAATGTTTACAGTTGGTGGTTCAGCCATGGGTCTTAACTAGAGATAACTAGCGCTAACTAACTAGATCTAACTAACTAGAGCTCATAACACAGGAGATTCATTATAGATAAAATAGGTGCATCCTGTGTTGAAGGATCAAAAGACGTCAAGCTCAAATTACACTCATTACATACTTCCTGTGGTTGAGTTAGAACAAGGTGTTAAAGACACATGTACACTGAGTATGCAAGACATAGACATGACATAGACTGACCAGGTAAATCCAGGTGAAAGCTATGATCCCTTATTGATGTCACTTGTTAAATCCACTTCAATCAGTGTAGATGAAGGGGAGGAGACAGGTTAAAGAAGGATTTTTAAGCCTTGAGACAATTGAGACATGGATTGTGTATGTGAGCCATTCAGAGGGTGTATGGGCAAAATATTTAAGTGCCTTTGAACGGGGTATGGTTTTTTTTCACACTCAACAGTTTCCCGTGTGTATCAAGAATGGTCCACCACCCAAAGGACATCCAACCTATTTGACACAACTGTAGGAAGTATTGGAGTCAACATGAGCCAGGATCCCTGTGGAACACTTTTCACACCTTGTAGAATCCATGCCCCACAAATTGAGACTGTTCTGGGGGCAAAAAGGGGTGCAACTCAATATTTGGAAGGTGTTCCTAATGTTTTGTGCACTCAGTGTACTGTACATTACATATTAAAAGAGGAGGAAACAGGGGTTGTGGCGATGCACAATTAGCCAAAACTGCATTCATATTTTGGAGACGGGCTGAATACAGATCAGGGGTTAGCAGGCTTGAAGAAACAGCTATATTCCGACATAAATGCTAAGCTGCTAGAGAGAAAGAGGCACAGCAATCTCTGGTCTCATTGGCTGTGGGGACGTGGGGGTTGGGTAATAGTCTAGATGCATTAGCGCCACTGAGCTAGCTGACCCAGACCAGTCCCTGGGCACAGAGCAACCGCTCCAGGCCCACTCAGAGGCTGTGTGGGCCCGCTGCCTGGCCTTTCTGGATCAACGTCCATGGAACACCCAGAGCAGAGCTGGCATAATGATAGGCAGGTACCCAGGACTCTGTGTTGGAACATGGCCAGGCTTCACACTGTTAAGGAGGCTTTTGTGGGACCTTATCTTCCTCTCTTCTCTAACCTTTCTGAAAATCTCTCTTTCTCTCTCTATGAAGTACGATAAAGTAGTGGATAGCAGCTGTCTTACGGGTTCCTGACCAATTCTGTTATTGTGTATTTTGTACATAATGTCTTCGTCATCATTTCCTTCTGGACATCAGAACAGCGATCACTAACCTCGATTTGGACAAACATTTTTACTTCAATGCCGAAAGAGAGGCAGGCGAGGAGGCATCCTGACGAGACTACATCGGCGAGCAAAGAGGAAGAAAAAGAGGATGTGGCGAGGCACGATTAGCCAAAAACAGTGTGTGGCACCGATCTGTCACGTGATGTTTACTCAAATGAGAGACAGGCGGCAAGGGGTTAAATCACAGTTGAATTTGATCAAAACAAATGGAGTGAGGCCTCAATACTTTGGGGAGAGAAGGGTGATGCAATTAAATAATTCCTAGCGCCAGACACGCTCAGTGCTCGGAGCTGTCCTCCGTTCCTGGAAGAATCAGCCTAGTAAATGGAAAACGGAGGAGCTGCCTCATTTCCCAGCAGTGATGGCAAATCTCTCGCTCACACCTGAGAGCTGAGAGGGGACTTGGAGCCAGCAGTGTGTGTTTGGCATGGTAACAGCCTGATTTAGACTACTGTGGTGTATGTTAGGCGGTTACCATGGCAGACACATGCCTCTGGGTCTCTACCTGTGATCAAATACAGAAGTTAATAGAATAAGTGGATGCAATGATTGATCTGTTTCATCTAAAGTACTGATATAATATATTTTTGAGGTACTAGTCATGGGACAAGGCCTCGCTCTCTGTTGACAGATTCAGATTCATGTCCTCTGGAGGCTGTTGGAACATGAAGACAAGGAGGCTCTAGGTGAAGGGAGCAAAAGCACAAACAATTCATACTAATGAACTCCGTAGACCATCTAAATACTACGAATTATTCATAACGTTCCTTTTTTGTAAGTATTTGCATAATATCATTTCAGTTTTTAATAAAGGGAAAGGGAAGAAATATTTATTTAGCATAAGTGCAAAAAAAAAAATTTTTTAATAACATTTGTGGTCAAAGCTTTGGGTATAATGGTCTAGCTGGTGCTACACAATACTAGCTCGGGGGGGCTGGATTTTATTACAGATTGGCAAACTGACCATGGGATCAGGGCAAAAGTGCTCTTTTCCTGGCTGAATATGTATCTGTGCACTCCTCTCTGCTTGCTGTCTTCACGGGAAGGAAAGTCATTTTTGATTCCCTCTTTTTTCATTCTGGAGGTTTATTTAAGCAGTTTGCTTCTGTTTCTCTTGAAATAAATCAGATCCAGCCTGAACTGTGCCATGTAGTAGGGAGTTGTAGTTTCAAACAGGCCAATATTCTACATAGTTTAGCACATAAAATGTGGTAATTAACTACAATGACCGTAATCAATTGTGCATCTACTTGTCCGGTCTGTGTTTCTTTTACGCTTGTTACAGAAGAGGCAGAAGAATTTGTGATTGTGAGGGGATCTAGAGAGCAGCTGTTGCTTCACAAGGTATCTCTACCTGAAAATACATGATCTAAGTGATTGATAGTTGGTATTCAGCAGTCATAAATCTATGCCTTATTTACTTTGAATAACTACACAAGAGTGATTTTGTCAGATGAGATGTTGACTTGGAATGAAGTAATAAAGTAATAAAATAAAACTAATGTAATATATACAACAATTGAATTGTTGTATTAAAGTAATGTGAATAAATGGTTAAATGTTAGTAATTTAGCAGATGTGCTTATCCAGAGCCACTTACAGTTAGTGCATTCATCTTAAGAGCTTGGTAGGACAACCACATATCACAGGCATAGTAAGTTCACTTTTCCTCAATAAAGTAGCTATCAGCAAAGTCAGAGCTAGAAAGGAGGGGTATTCAAGTGCAAGGGTTGGTTCAGGGTCGAGGTGAGGAAGGGCTGCAACGTTCTGGATACATTTCAGGGGTTTGATGGCACAAGTGGGGAGCACAGCCAACAGTGAGTTGCAGTAGTCCAGACGGGAGATGACAAGTGCCTGGATTAGGAACTGCAACACTTCCTGTGTGAGGTAGGGTCATACTCTACGGATGGTGTAGAGCATGAACCTGCAGGAGCGAGTCACTGCTTTGATGTTTGCAGAGAACGACAGGGTGTTGTCCAGGGTCACGTCAAGGTTCTTTGCACTCTGGAAAGGTGACACTGTGGAGTTGTCAACTGTGATGGAGAGGTCTTTGAGCAGGCAGAACTATCCCGGGAGGAAGAGCAGCTCTTGTCTAGGTTGAGCTTGAGATATCTATCAGACACGCAGAGATGCGTGTCGCCATCTGGGTGTCACAAGGGGGGAAGGAGAAAGGTAGTTGAGTGTCATACGCATAGGAATGATAGGAGAGACCATGTAAGGATTTGATGGAACCGAGTGACTTGGTGTATAGAGAGAGGGGGACAGGGCCTAGAACTGAGCCCTGTGGGACACCAGTAGGGAGAGTGTGTGGTGCAGACACAGATCCTCTCCAGTTCACCTGGTAGGAGTGGCCTGCCAGGTAGGATGCAATCCAAGAGTGTGCAGAGCCTGAGACGCCCAACCCTGAGAGGATGAAGAGAAGGTTCACAGTGTCAAAGGTAGCAGATAGATCTAGGAGGATGAGAACAGAGGAGAAACAGTCAGCTTTGGCAGAGTGGAGAGCCTCCGTGACACAGAGAAAAGTAGTCTTGGTTGAGTGACCCGTCTTGAAGCCTGACTAGTTAGGGTCAAGAAGATCGTTCCGAGATCACGAGAGCATTGATCAGAGACAAGAGTTTTAGAAAGAAAAGAAAGAAGGGATACAGGTCTGTAGTTTATGACGTCAGATGATTTGAGTGTTGGTTTCTTGAGGAGGGGAGCGACTCAGGCAATTTTGGGATCGAGCAGGCAGGTTGTCAGACGGCCAGACCTCACTAGTCGCAGGATTTTATCTAGAGAGAAAGGGGAGAAAGAGGTCAAAGGGGACAGTGCGAGTCGTAGGATGTGGAAAGAGAGGAGAGTAGAGTCGAAGAGGCAGAATCAAGAGACGGGAGGGAGAAGGATTTAGCAGAAGGTAGAGATGGTAGGATAGAAAAGGAGAGAGTAGTGGGACAGAGAGAGAGAAGATTGCAACAGCACATGACCCTCTGGGTAGGGGCTGAGTGGCTAGGGCTGGAGGAAAGGAAGACAGAAAAGGAATCAAAGTAGTGATCAGAGACCTGGGGGGGGGGGGGGGGGGGTTGCAGGTGAACAGTAGGTGAACAACATCATTGAATAACTTTCCAAGGGCACCTGGTGGGCGATAGATGACAACAATGTGAAGCTTGAGTGGACAGTGACAGCATGGAATTCAAATGAGGAGATGGAAAGTTGAGAGATGGAGAAAATAGAAAATCTCCAGTTCGGATAAATGAGTAGCCGTGTACCATCACCTCAACGACCAGATGCTCTTGAACTATGAGAGAAAACATAGTCAGAAGAAAAGAGAGCAGCTGGATTAGCAGGGTTCCCTGGGGTGATCCATGTCTCCGTCAGGGCCAAAAAGTAAAGGGACTGAAGGGAAGCATAGGCTGAGATGAACTTGGCGTTCTTGACCGCAGATTGGCAGTTCCAAATGATGCCAGAGACACGGAATTCCACATGGTTTGTGCATGCAGGGTACACTAAATTGGAAGGGTTGCAGCAAAGGCGTGGGGAGTGTTTGTAAAGCCTACAGGGAGAGGAGGGAACAGGGATAGAAAACACACACACATAGCCCTGGGACCAAATGATATCTGTGGCAGGACCCTCAGCTACTGTGCTGAGCAGCTCTATGGGGTACTACTCCAGCTGTTCCAGTCCTCGCTGAGCCAGAGCCTGGTCCTTCTGCCATGAAAAATGTCCACTATTATCCCTGTTTCCAAGAAAGACAAGCCTTGCTCTCTCAATGACCATAGGCCTATTGCACTGACCTCTTGTGATGAAGGCCCTGGAGAAGCTGGTCAAAGCTGGTCAAAGGCCCACATCTGTGGCAGGTGCTCTGCATGATCCCCTCCAGTTTGTGTACCGCAAAAAGTGAGGTATGGACAATGCCAAGCTTTTCTTGATGGACACCATCCACAGACATCTGGAGAGCAGGGGAGCCTCTGTCAGGTTCCTATTTGTGGAGGGTCCTGATGTTATTATATACTGAAGAACATCTCCTCCTCAAGGAGTGTAATAACACAAAGATGTTCTGAACATCATTAGTCTCACTGCTCTAAGTGTTCACATATTTGACATCTATTTACTGTAAAGTGTGTTGTCCATGCAAGAGCTGCGTAAGAGTTTTATTTGAGACCTAACAAGAACAGACTAGCGTCATTATCATTTAATTAACAAATATGTGACCTTTATAAGAAGTTGACAATACTTTCAGTCTCCCTGAAGACTTAAAATGCCACGATCCCTGTTTGACAATAGAGACTAATACTGTATATCACAAGAACAGATGAGTGGCTTGTTTGCATACATTTACAATGCAAACAACGGCATGGCGGTGCTGATGGCAACCATGTTATCTATGAGTAGCAACTTCAAAACAAGCATCAAATTAACAGGATGTGTGAGCATTGCAAATCATGCAAAATAAATGGCCAATAAGGAACATTAACTAACAATGACGTGATACTGAATACGACTCAATGTACAGTACAGTGTGGTCATGTGTTTATGTTCTTATGTGTACTTATGTCGACAAACTGAAAGTACTGTCAGCTTTCATGGTTCTATGCCCTGGCCTCCAAAGAGAACAATTACGAAGAATACAAAACTGGACTATTACTACAAACATAATGCTGCCAATTTAAAGCATTATCTTGATCAAAGAGACCTCGGTCCAATACAGAAATCATCATTATTTAGGAGTGCAATGACCTGGAGTTCTTCACAAATGTACCAAACATTGGAAACAGCCTCAATTCACCGGGTCACGAACACTACATGGTGTCGAAAGAGTTCCACATGGATTCCCACAGTTGTGTCAAGTGTGCTGGATGTCGTTTGGGTGGTGGACCATTCTTGATACACACAAGAAACTGTTAAGTTTGAAAATCCCAGCAGCGTTGCAGTTCTTGACACAAACCGGTGTGCCTGGCACATACTACTATACTCCGTTCAAAGGCACTCAAATCTTTTGTCTTGCCCATTCACCCACTGAATGGGTAGATAGATAAGTACTTTATTGATCCCCGGAGTGGGGAAATTTCTTTGTCAAGCAGCTACAACAAAACATAGGGCAGGTGCAAAATGCCAGAACGAAAATACACAAAAGACAGATACACGATACATGATACATAGAGCATCAAGTCTGGAGTGCTAAAAAAGCCATAAAAAGACATTGCATAGTATGGGTGGTTGGCTGAATATGTACACTATACATTGGTGGATGGTTAACTATACTATACAGGCCGATGGCAGAGAAATACTTCAATAGCTAAAAATGTGTTTGATATGAGTGAGGGTAATAATAGTTTACTTAATAGACATACTGGTTAAATGAACAGGTAAGTGAAAATTTAGCATGGTTAAATTAACTGTACAGGTAAATATACAGTTACATTTACAGGTAAGTGAATATTTGCATGGTTACATTAACTGTACATGTAAATGACAGGAAGAGATACTTAAATAGCTAAATGTGTGTATGATATAATTTGGGGTAATAATAGTAATTCCCTTAAAATACAGTCCTTAGTGCAGGGTTTAATTACAGATAACTGCACGTATTGCACATTCGATATACTAAAAGCAATGAAAAAAAAAAGATACAACTGACAGGATGCTAAAATGCATTCCAGAGTGAATGAATACATAAGTTGTCCAAGAAGTTCTTGCAATATTGCACGTGATATGATATAACAACTGTACATGAGTAAGTATACCTGAATGAATAAATAAGTCCTGAGTGAATGAGTGATTACAGACCAGAGTTACTCACGGATGGATGCACAATTGTTAAGCTAGGTCCTAACACCCCAACAGTTCCAGGTCTGTGTTGCCGACGGCACAGCACCCCGGTGAGGCATTAAATAGTCTAATAGCCGCCGGCAGGAAGGACCTCCTGTAGCGCTCTTTGGCACACCATGGTGGGATCAGTCTGTGACTGAAGGTGCTCTTCTGCGTCATAACCATGGCATGCAGAGGGTTGGTGACGTTGTCCATGATGGCCAGCCTGCTAAACAGCCATCACTAGCACAGTAGAGGCAGCTGCCTATAGACATAGATTAGAAATTGGGTTTTCATATTACATCACCCATCTCATATGTATATACTGTATACTATACTATGCCACTGTATCTTAGTCCAATGTTGCTCTGACATATCTGTATATATTCTTAATCGATTCCTTACTTAGATGTATGTGTATTTGGGTATACTGTATGTTGTGAAACTGTTAGATATTATTGCACTGTCGGAGCTAGAAGCGCAAGCATTTCGCTGCACCTGCAATAACATCTGCTAACCACGTGTATGTGACCAATAAAATTAGATTTGTTTTACAGGGAAATGTATCCTAATGATAAAATATTGAATATACGATGAGCAATAAGGATTACCTTTAGCTGCTCTGCCTATATTGTAATGGACTTTGAAGACGCTGTTGGGAGTTTACACAAAGAGAATAATAAGCAGTTTAGTTTGAGCCTCTGTGGAAAACATTAGCATGTAGTGTTGCTGCTCGAACAGGGCAGTTGGAGGTCTCAGGGTAGTTGGATGTCTCAGGGTAGTTGGAGGTCTCAGGGTAGTTGGAGGTCTCAGGGTAGTTGGAGGTCTCAGGGTAGTTGGATGTCTCAGGGTAGTTGGATGTCTCAGGGTAGTTGGATGTCTCAGGGTAGTTGGATGTCTCAGGGTAGTTGGAGGACTCAGGGTAAGTTGGAGGACTCAGGGTAGTTGGATGACTCAGGGTAGTTGGAGGTCTCAGGGTAGTTGGAGGTCTCAGGGTAGTTGGATGTCTCAGGGTAGTTGGAGGTCTCAGGGTAGTTGGAGGTCTCAGGGTAGTTGGAGGACTCAGGGTAAGTTGGAGGACTCAGGGTAGTTGGATGACTCAGGGTAGTTGGAGGACTCAGGGTAGTTGGAGGTCTCAGGGTAGTTGGATGTCTCAGGGTAGGTGCAGCATTTCGCTGCACCTGCAATAACATCTGCTAACCACGTGTATGTGACGAATAAAATTAGATTTGTTTTACAGCGAAATGTATCCTAATGATAAAATATTGAATATACGATGAGCAATAAGGATTACCTTTAGCTGCTCTGCCTATATTGTAATGGACTTTGAAGACGCTGTTGGGAGTTTACACAAAGAGAATAATAAGCAGTTTAGTTTGAGCCTCTGTGGAAAACATTAGCATGTAGTGTTGCTGCTCGAACAGGGTAGTTGGAGGTCTCAGGGTAGTTGGAGGACTCAGGGTAGTTGGAGGTCTCAGGGTAGTTGGATGTCTCAGGGTAGTTGGAGGTCTCAGGGTAGTTGGATGTCTCAGGGTAGTTGGAGGACTCAGGGTAGTTGGAGGTCTCAGGGTAGTTGGATGTCTCAGGGTAGTTGGAGGTCTCAGGGTAGTTGGATGTCTCAGGGTAGTTGGAGGTCTCAGGGTAGTTGGAGGACTCAGGGTAGTTGGAGGTCTCAGGGTAGTTGGATGTCTCAGGGTAGTTGGAGGTCTCAGGGTAGTTGGAGGACTCAGGGTAGTTGGAGGACTCAGGTAGTTGGAGGTCTCAGGGTAGTTGGAGGTCTCAGGGTAGTTGGATGTCTCAGGGTAGTTGGAGGACTCAGGGTAGTTGGAGGTCTCAGGGTAGTTGGAGGTCTCAGGGTAGTTGGAGGACTCAGGGTAGTTGGAGGACTCAGGGTAGTTGGAGGTCTCAGGGTAGTTGGAGGTCTCAGGGTAGTTGGAAGTCTCAGGGTAGTTGGAGGTCTCAGGGTAGTTGGAGGTCTCAGGGAGGGTAGTTGGAGGACTCAGGGTAGTTGGAGGACTCAGGGTAAGTTGGAGGACTCAGGGTAGTTGGATGACTCAGGGTAGTTGGAGGACTCAGGGTAGTTGGAGGTCTCAGGGTAGTTGGATGTCTCAGGGTAGTTGGAGGTCTCAGGGTAGTTGGAGGTCTCAGGGTAGTTGGAGGTCTCAGGGTAGTTGGAGGTCTCAGGGTAGTTGGAGGTCTCAGGGTAGTTGGAGGACTCAGGGTAGTTGGAGGTCTCAGGGTAGTTGGAGGACTCAGGGTAGTTGGAGGTCTCAGGGTAAGTTGGAGGACTCAGGGTAGTTGGAGGACTCAGGGTAGTTGGAGGTCTCAGGGTAGTTGGAGGACTCAGGGTGTCTACTTCTAGTAATTTACATGTCTGTTTTGTATGTAAAGGAATATGTAGCCAGTTATCAATGTATTTCACCAAGGACATTACACATGCTCAAGGGTCTGTACAGTCCATGTAACGCTTATGTTTGTGATTTAGAATAGAATGGCCTTCCTCAGAGTCATCATAGAGTTTATGTGAGGTTATCTATCCCTTGGGGGACTACATGGTTTGGATCATGTCTGTGTAGAATGGCAGAACATTGACTCCTGCCTGACTCTATAATCAGTGGTCCATTAACCCTGCTACTGTAAGTAATAGGCTGAAACTCACCCACTCCAAAGGTCAGCCAGTAGTTTGCTGAATTTTGAAGCTCTCCACAGACCTGGCTGATTATTATAGCAGTTTTGAAGATCTCCACAGACCTGGCTGATTATTATAGCAGTTTTGAAGATCTCCACAGACCTTTGCATGCTCTTTGAACATGCACGCTTTATATGATTACTTAAGAATACATTTATACAGTATACAAAACATGACATAGGCTGACCAGGTGAATCCAGGTGAAAGCTGTGATCCCTTATTGATGTCACTTGTTAAATCCACTTCAATCAGTGTAGATGAAGAGGAGGAGACCGGTTAAATAATGTTATTGTCTGGTGACAATTGAGACATGGATTGTGTATGTGTGCCATTCAGAGGGTGAATGGGCAAGACAAAATGTTTATGTGCCTTTGAACGGGGTATGGTAGTAGGTGCCAGGCGCACCGGTTTGTGTCAAGAACTTCAACGCAGTTTCACGTGTATTTCAAGAATGGTCTGTGGGAAGCACTGGAGTCAAGATGGACCAGAATCCCTGTGGAATGTTTTAAACACCTTGTAGAGTCCCGACGAACTGAGGCTGTTCTCAGTGTAGTGACAGCAGGCTAACCTCCAAACGTGGCCAGGGATGTGCTACTAATAAATACTGTTCTATTAGTTTGTAAGACAGCATTTACTGTTATTACCAAAGTGATATTGAATTTAATTTGGTTCAAATTCAACATTTAATGCTTGGATAGTTTCCTCTGAGCCACTGGCTTAATTTCTATTCTTTTATTTTGTATTTAATTTGAGATGTGAATCCAACATACAATTTGTTAAGTTGTTGACATGTCAATAGGCTATTTACTGTATTGATAAAGTGATATTGAATTGTGTTTGATTGTCAATTCAGATGTATCTTCAGGTTGGATTCTTCTATCTTTGCCACTGACTTAGTCTGGCTTTAATTCCAGTTTGTCTACAAATTAATAATAATTCATATGTTGGATTCACTTCTCCATCTCAGCCAATAATTAAAGTTAAAGAAAAATACTAAATCGAATCAAACTTTTATTTCAAGTGCATTTGAAGATTGATTTGATTAGATTGAGTCCTAACGACCTTTTTGGTTGAAGGGGAGACGATTGATTAACTTGAAGATTACATTTGAATGTATGTATTGTCTATTTTTAGTTGAACACTGGGATGAATTGAAAGAGTAACTTTTGATGACTTCGCAAATGCACTATTAGGCCTAAATAGTATCGTTGATGATAGATAGTTCAGCTCTCTTTTCTTCTGATAATGGTTATAATGTTGACGATCTGACGTTTATTCAAAGGTACACATCCAGCATATTTTATACAAGGCTTGTTTGTGTTTAAAATTCGTTACAATGATGACATCATCGTGTGGGTAAAATTACACCCTCGAAACAACAATTGGTTCAACCAGTTTGTGCACAGTGGGTACTGTATATGGTTGTAATTGGCTGACGTCCAGGTCCAATCAAATCCTATGTCTGTAAAAATTGAATTGAATATTCTTCCTGTCTTGTGATAATTGGCATTTGAATTGATGAACGTCACTCAGTAAACATTGTTGTATTTATTGAATGAATCCAAAAGTGAATCCTTCTTGCAGAGCAAGAGACGTATTTCCCTAGAATGTCATGGTTGCTGGATTTATTCAGCTGGGTGCTCAGTTGAAGAGAGCGCATTGTGCAACACCTCTGCAACACCTAAGAGAGCTATTTATTTATTGTCAGAAATGTCCAGTTGATCCAGTGGGATGTTCCCCAATGATGAAAGGTTTGGGGAACACTGACATACATTCTGTTCTGCTCGAACAGGCTGCGTCTCATTCGCCAGCTACCCACTTACTTTACCCACCAAATACCAGACATCAAACACCATCATCTGAAATGAATTACTGCCACCCATACCATAGAGCATCTTCTTTGAAACACAGACGTGGAATAAAACTCAATACTTCTATCCTTTGCTAAATTCCAACATGTTTACCAGAAAGACTTTGTGACTTGAGTTGCCAAATTGTAATTGAACCCAGGTTACAGGTTCAATGCGACCACTAAAGCTGACAACATTAACCCTCTGAGCTTCAGCCAACGCATTAGCACTGGGACCAACAGTTTTCTTCAGGTATCAGGCAAGTTGATGTCACCACCGCAGTGAACATCACTAGTGTAAATTAGCTCTACAACATGATGATACTAGTAACAACGAGAGAGGTTTGATACCTTTCCTCAAGTAAATCAATATTTGATATACCCTCATGGACTCTGGGATGCAGCAGGATAGCCATTGGCTCTATGTCTCTCTGTTATACATTTATCACCTGAAGCAGATATACAGCATGAGGCGGAGTGGAGCAATAACTCTGCAGGTCTCTGGGGAGGCATTGTCTTAGGCAGGCCAGGCCTTATATCTGGCAGGGGAAAGGAAACATATGCCAGGATTGGCACCCTCCTCTTTGGATTGATCCTCCATGCCTGCGGCCTTGTTGCTGAGGCAGAGATGGATTGTACTTACTGGAACGTACCACATTCTGGAAGAATAGGGGAAATTCATTCTTGCCCAAGAAAACATTGTGAAAATGTACGCAACATCGCCACCTTGTAATCTTGTAAGTTTAGGTTTAGGGTTGACAGTAAAATGTTTCCGTCTTGATAACAATGTGATAACAATGTGATGACATGCTATGTAATAAAAGAGGTGTTAACGTGTTGTGGTAAACTGTGGGTCAAGGTTCAGAGATGGACACAGAGTCAAGGGGGTTCTAGTCAGAAAACACAACTTTACTAAGCAACTAAAATGAACATAACAACAAAATAACTTAGTGTTGTCTCGGTCCTTCTTCTCATACTGGGCTCCGTGCCTCCGACAGCTTCATTCACTCCTTGCCTCCCTCTTTGTCTTCCTCACGGTGTTCCGCTCCCTTTACGTGGCCTGCGCGGCTGGTTACCTCTACTTGGGGCCATCTTCGTCAGGGTGCCCAGCCTGTGTACTCCCAGCAGAGGGAGTCAACGTTGTGGCATGTACCCCCCCGGGGTAACCCGCTAACATGAATCCAGCCATAGTTTTGGTGCAGGGTTGGGTAGGATACTTTCTAAATATAATCTGTTACAGTTATTAATTACCTGTCTAAAATTGTAATCAGTAATGTAACTTTTGAATTACACAAACTCAGTAACAAAATCTGATTGCGTTCAGTTACTTTTGTATTTGTATTTATTTGACCTTTATTTTAGCAGGTAAATTGACTGAGAAAACATTCTCATTTACAACAACGACCTGGGGAATAGTTACAGGAAGAGGAGGGGGGGATGAATGAGACAATTGAAAACTGGCGATGATTGGGTGGCCATGATAGTATGAGGGCCAGATTCAAATTACTTTCCCCCTAAGAGGCATTAGAAGAAGCCAAAAATGATCCATCAAATAGTGTTTTTTTTTTTTTTTTAACACAGGTAATGAGTGGAGAACAGGAGGGCTTCTTAAAGAAAAACTAACAGGTCTGTGAGAGCCGGAATTCTTACTGGTTGGTAGGTGATCAAATACTTATGTCATGCAATAAAATGCTAATTAATTATTTAAAAATCATACAATGTGATTTTCAGGATTTTTGTTTTAGATTCCGTCTCTCACAGTTGAAGTGTACCTATGATAAAAACTACAGACCTCTACATGCTTTGTAAGTAGGAAAACCTGCAAAATCGGCAGTGTATCAAATACTTGTTCTCCCCACTGTATATATTTTTTAAATTTTAATTGAACCTTTATTTAACTAGGCAAGTCAGTTAAGAACAAATTCTTATTTACAATGACGGCCTACACCGGCCAAACTCGGAGGACTCTGGGCCAATTGTGCGCCGCCCTATGGGACTCCCAAACACGACCGGTTGTGATACAGTCTGGATTCGAATAAGGTTGTCTGTAGTGATGCCTCTAGCACTGAGATGCAGTGTCATAGACCGCTGAGCCACTTGTGTGTCAGAGGGTTGGGTACTGTGGACCTTCATTTTCAAAATTCATTATGAATGATGAATAAATGTCTTTTGAAGGTGGTTATGAATTATACTGTAACAATCATAAAGTTGTTATGCATACTATATGCTATAGTAAAATACTTTAGGCCAGCTGAAGCAAGTCACACAATTTTCTTCCCGGAAAATAACACTTTCTATTTGTGATTTATATTATTGAATGAGGAAAATGTATTTGACGATATCCAGGGGAAGGTGGATATGAAGTCAAAATAGTACCTGGCCTAGAGCAAGTTGTAGTCTGGAGCACCAAACATTAGGCCCTAATGAACTACAGGATGTTACAGTTGCGAATTAAGATCACATTATTACACATTATCTGTACAAATTATGTAAAAATGTATTATGAAAAGCTTTGACCAAACTCTGAAATAATAGTGTGGTTGTTTTTATTTTTGTTAATTTTTAATTTTGGAACTGCACTTACAGCAAACTGAGATCAGGGGGGAAAGTAAGCCAGTACGTTCTGGTAGGGTGTCCAGGCAAAATAAATAGTGGGTGTACCGGTAAAACGTGAGCCTATTACAACAATTATCACAAAATGCCAAGAAAACGTACAATTATGAATATAGCTAATGTTCACTGAAGGAGGGAACGAGGTATAACATACTATGGGAGTCAACGACCAATCATATTCACCTGAAGAAAACAAAAAACACGCCCAACGAGCAAATGAATGCAGAGCCCGCCTTCGGAAGCCCCGCCTTCCTGGCTATAACACCCGGGATCACATTAATTTCCCCAACTCAGTACTGCTCTTCAGCGAAAAACCTGGACAGCATGGGGCCAAAATAGGTTATACTTCATTCCCTCTTTCAATTCCACAGGGGAACTGTGGTAACTGCCTAACACCCACTCACATACCCAGCCATAAGAACACTATGAGCCACACTGGGAGCAGTTACGTCCAAGTGAAAACACTTTAAAAAGGCATGTGGGGAACCCCAACTCGCTGCAGCACAGATATCACCAATCGTCACAACCCTGAACAATGCCCAAGTAGTCGCCACACCCATAGTGGAGTGAGCATACACACCACTAGGCAACCCTTATCCTTTGCTGTCACATGCCAGAGAGATAGCCTCCATAATCCAATGAGAAAGACGCTGCTTAGAAAGCCCCCTACCCAGAGCTGGGTTAGGGAAACAGACAAAATGCTGGTCACAAACACGGATATCCTTGGTCCTATCCATATAGATATCCTTGGTCCTATCCATATAGATATCCTTGGTCCTATCCATATAGATATCCTTGGTCCTTTCCATATAGATATCCTTGGTCCTTTCCATATAGATATCCTTGCTCCTATCCATATAGATATCCTTGGTCCTTTCCATATAGATATCCTTGGTCCTTTCCATATAGATATCCTTGGTCCTTTCCATATAGATATCCTTGGTCCTTTCCATATAGATATCCTTGGTCCTTTCCATATAGATATCCTTGGTCCTTTCCATATAGATATCCTTGGTCCTATCCATATAGATATCCTTGGTCCTTTCCATATAGATATCCTTGGTCCTATCCATATAGATATCCTTGGTCCTTTCCATATAGATATCCTTGGTCCTATCCATATAGATATCCTTGGTCCTTTCCATATAGATATCCTTGGTCCTTTCCATATAGATATCCTTGGTCCTATCCATATAGATATCCTTGGTCCTATCCATATAGCTATCCTTGGTCCTTTCCATATAGATATCCTTGGTCCTTTCCATATAGATATCCTTGGTCCTTTCCATATAGATATCCTTGGTCCTTTCCATATAGATATCCTTGGTCCTATCCATATAGATATCCTTGGTCCTTTCCATATAGATATCCTTGGTCCTTTCCATATAGATATCCTTGCTCCTATCCATATAGATATCCTTGGTCCTTTCCATATAGATATCCTTGGTCCTTTCCATATAGATATCCTTGGTCCTTTCCATATAGATATCCTTGGTCCTATCCATATAGATATCCTTGGTCCTTTCCATATAGATATCCTTGGTCCTATCCATATAGATATCCTTGGTCCTATCCATATAGATATCCTTGGTCCTTTCCATATAGATATCCTTGGTCCTTTCCATATAGATATCCTTGGTCCTTTCCATATAGATATCCTTGGTCCTATCCATATAGATATCCTTGGTCCTATCCATATAGATATCCTTGGTCCTATCCATATAGATATCCTTGGTCCTTTCCATATAGATATCCTTGGTCCTTTCCATATAGATATCCTTGGTCCTATCCATATAGATATCCTTGGTCCTATCCATATAGATATCCTTGGTCCTTTCCATATAGATATCCTTGGTCCTATCCATATAGATATCCTTGGTCCTATCCATATAGATATCCTTGGTCCTTTCCATATAGATATCCTTGGTCCTTTCCATATAGATATCCTTGGTCCTATCCATATAGATATCCTTGGTCCTTTCCATATAGATATCCTTGGTCCTATCCATATAGATATCCTTGGTCCTATCCATATAGATATCCTTGGTCCTATCCATATAGATATCCTTGGTCCTATCCATATAGATATCCTTGGTCCTATCCATATAGATATCCTTGGTCCTTTCCATATAGATATCCTTGGTCCTTTCCATATAGATATCCTTGGTCCTATCCATATAGATATCCTTGGTCCTTTCCATATAGATATCCTTGGTCCTTTCCATATAGATATCCTTGGTCCTTTCCATATAGATATCCTTGGTCCTTTCCATATAGATATCCTTGGTCCTTTCCATATAGATATCCTTGGTCCTATCCATATAGATATCCTTGGTCCTATCCATATAGATATCCTTGGTCCTATCCATATAGATATCCTTGGTCCTTTCCATATAGATATCCTTGGTCCTTTCCATATAGATATCCTTGCTCCTATCCATATAGATATCCTTGGTCCTATCCATATAGATGCATAAAGCGTGCACCGGACACAGGCCATGCAACCTACTTTTCAATGCAAGCAAACAGAGGAGGTAAAGTTGATTGCACGAGTTCCCAACAAGCACTGCTAGACACTCCTTTCACTTTTCCTCAGAACAGGACAACATGGACTCCATAGCTGAGCCAAATGAAATAGGCCTGCTATAAACACAATCCCCCCACTAGGCTACTTGTGACAATGTCAACCAGAAAAGACAGTGTTCCACTGGAACCTGTAGTAGGAGTAGTATGCTTGATTACCAACAATGACGAGACAGCCTACAGAGCGGAGGTGAGGGCTCTGGGACTGTGGTGCCAGGAAAATAAGCTTTTACTCAGCATCAACAAAACTAAGGAGATGATCATGGACTTCAGGAAACAGCAGAGGGAGCATCTCCCTATCCACATCGATGGGACCGCAGTGGAGAAGGTGGAAAGCTTCAAGTTCCTCGGCGTACACACCACTGACAAACTGAAATGGTCCACCCACACAGGCAGTGTGGTGAAGAAGGCGCAACAGCACCTCTTTAACCTGAGCAGGCTGAAGAAATTTGTCTTGGCACCTAAAACCCTCACAAACGTTTACAGATTCACAATTGAGAGCTTCCGGTCAGGCTGGATTACCGCCTGGTACGGCAACTGCACCGCCCACAACCGCAGGGTTCTCCAGAGGGTGGTGTGGTCTGCCCAAACGCATTACCGGGTTCAAACTACCCGCCCTCCAGGACAACTGCAGCACCGGATGTCACAGGAAGGCCAAAAAGATAATCAAGGACAACAACTCCCCGAGCCACTGCCTGTTCACCCTGCTGTCATCCAGAAGGCGAGGTAAGTACAGGTGCATCAAAGCTGGGACTGATAACAGTCTTCTTACCAAACCACATGACCTTTGTTTTGGAGGTGTTCAGAACAAGGTTAAGGGTAGAGAAAGCTTGTTGCACACTAAGAAAGCTTTGTTGTTGAGCATTTAACACAAAATCCGGGGAGGGGCCAGCTGAGTATAACACTGTATCATCTGCATATAAATGGATTAGAGAGCTTCCTGCTGCCTGATCTATGTTATTGATGTAAATTGAGAAGAGGGTGGGGCCTAGGATTGAGCCTTGGGGTACTCCCTTGGTGACAGGCAGTGGCTGAGACAGCAGATTTTCTGACTTTATACACTTTACTCTTTGAGAGTGACTACATCATCTCTGTACCTCACACATACAATTATCTGTAAGGTCCCTAAGTTTAGCAGTGACTTTCAAACACAGATTAAACCACAAAGACCAGAGAGGTTTTCCAATGCCCCACGAAGGACACCTATTGGTAGACAACAAAACAAAAAAACAAATAAACAAAAAAAAAGCACACATTGAGTATCCCTTTTGAGCATGGTGTTATGAAGGTGTATCATTACACCCTGTCACTACAAAGATACAGGCGTCCTTCCTAACTAAGTTGCCAGAGAGGAAAGAAACCGTTCAGGGATTTCACAATGAGGCCAAACAGTTCAATGGCTGTGATAGGAGAAAACTGAGGATGGATCAACAACATTGCAGTTACTCTACAATACTAACCTAATTGCCATAATTGCAAAAGGTGATGAAAAGGTCACCATCCCCATATGTTTTCTTATGTAATTAAATGTGCATGTTAATTGCCAAAGGGCCTATCTTCTATTACTTCTGTTACTGACATTCTGTGGTGGCTGGAGAGGAAGAGGGGATATGTGAAAAGAGATCTGCTAGTGGAAAATAGACATAGTCAAACTGCTCTAGGTTGTTATTTTAAATAGACGTAGTCAAACTGCTCTAGGTTGTGAGACTTCCAACCTGTCTTATATTTACAGGATATTATTATCATGTCTTGTTATTTTGCTATCATGCCTATTTACGAGTGCCTTTTAATTATGTGTACTGTGTTTAGAACGATTACCTTTCGCCTAACTTCTGACATTCTCATGTGTGAAATTGAATTGCATGAACTCCTTGTTTGCTTGCATCATGTGCTTTGATCCTTCAGATTTGCATGGACTACATTGACTTGAGACAGATGTTGCCAATTCCATATCACCTCCTCCCTCCCCAAACTAATTGTTAAACACACCCCAGAACTAGAGTTAAAAGGAACGCATGCCCCTGCTCTAAGCCCTGCTAAGACGTATTAAGGCAATAACACATCAAAAGGATCCGTCCCAATGTAAACAAACTACAGCCTTTAAAGGGTTCAATATAGCATACAACCTTTTAATAAGCACAACATTGATGCTTCACAAATATCTATAACCTTGTCCTACTGTTTAAAGGGTGTTGTGGTGCAGCAGGACTGTACCTCATCTGCCACGCCTCCCCTTAACACCTAGCCTAGCTAGGGTAACAAGTTCCAGCTGGACAATGTTCCCTCTAAGTGAATTCTTAAAGACTTGAAGGTCTGGAGAGCACACGTCATGTGAGAGGTTTGGCTAAAAAACAATTTATGCTTGATCTGGTCGGAGGCTCCATATGGAGCGTGTGCCTCTGGATTGTGGAGCCTCCGGAGGCATGCAGAGGCCAAATTGAGCTCTGTACCGCATTGCTGTGCTCCTCCCAAATGTTGTAACAATGCAGAGGGCTCCGTATAGTTCCGCATTGACATGATTGGTTGACGGTAGGTGGGGACGGGAGGTTGTGTATAAACACAAACTCACTTCCTTGACAACTTCCTTCACAACAGCTCTGGTCAACTGCTCCGCAAAGCACAAGAAGTATGAATACCCTGACTTCTGCAGAGGCCATATCACTGTAAACGCTACACGGCCAATGAAGAGGTTGGATTGACGCAGTGGGAAGCCGTTAAACAGTGCCTTTAAGACCTGTTTAAGATTTAGCCTAGTTCTATGAACTTCATGCTTTTGATTTCTAAGTTTACTCTGAACCTTATTGAGGATTTTACTTGTCTATTCTAAGTAAAAGCCCATGTGGTGGATTGAGATGCAGCCCATGCAAAACTGAAGTCTCTAGCTTGAACAGACGGATTTTGCTGGTGATTGTTTTTATTATGCTAGTTAGATTTCCGCGAGGATGCAGACGTTGATTCTAGGGGTTTAAGGCTTTGGGAGATCTTGTTGCTCCCTTATGTTCCAAGTGATTACAGACCAGTCTTAATGCATGGGTACACTTTGCGTTCTCCTCTCCCAAGTGTCACATCAAACATAAGATGTCTGTACTTCTTTATGCCAGCTCAAACATGCTTTATTTTCTTATTCACTGACATAGAAAGGTACAGCCAGTACTGTAAATCTGATTAGAAACTCTACGCTACACAGGAGTATTGATGTGACTGTCTAGGGCTCTATTTAATAAAACCAGTACATTTCTGATCTTGCTTTTAGTAATACCACAGTCAACCATGTTGTATCAAACAGATCACTCAAAGCATTGCCACAATGTAAATCCAGTACCAGTTGGTTTGGTTTAAACAGGGATAGTAAGCACAATTCAGATGCTAAACATAGTGAGTTCTTCTTATCTGTTGTCAAAAACAGTAGCCTAGTGTTATCTTTATTATTTAACGAACTCTCCCCTCTCCTCCTTCAGGTCCAATAGTTCTCTTGTTATGCTTTCTCAATCACAGCAGCTGGTGTCCCGACCCTGTTGAAATGTGAATAGGCGAGCCAGGGTGGTTGATAAACTACAGGGGACAGGAGGCTGTTTCTCCCCTCAAAGCGTGCTGCTTTGACCCCACTCTGTTCTGTTCTGTTACTTTATTGATTCCAGTTCCCCACTCTCATGTTTATTTTAAGACATGGCGATGCAAACACACATTCGAGCATGACTGCATGAAATGTGGCTGCTTATTAGAACGTATCAGAGCCTGAGTGTGTGCGTGTGTCTGTGTCTGGATGTGTTTTGCCCTGACTCGAGCACTTCAACATTTGCCCATATGCTGCAGTCAGGAGATTACATTGTATTCTTAGTCTTTGTATTTGCTTTGAACAGAAAGATGTATTTCTGATACACTTTCAAGATGATTGGTGATGTTGACTTATATATCTATACTCCACCTAGAACCCACCACCATATTTTACAGTATGGATAAGGTACTTTCTGTATATGCATTGCTCTTTCGAAGGCCAAACCCACCATTGGTGTGCGTGGCCAAAGACCTCGATTATCATGTCACCTGATCATAGCACCATCTAGAGTTTGATAAACAACATTTGTACTTGGATTGGAACCGGTGCTATGCTCGTATGACACGGAATTGAAGAGGGCAGTCTATATGCACAGACGAAGGATATCAAGGATCTGGAAAGATTCTGTTTGGAGGAATGGTCTAAGATCCCTCCCAAAGTGTTTGCCAATCTCATAAAATGTTTGAGAAAAAGGCTCAGTGTTTTTATCCTCACAAGGGGAGGGTGTTGGACCCTTATCTTTTCTAGATAGTTTTTGTATTACTTATTTAACAAAATGTCTTTCTTTGTGCAAATGTACTAGCATAAAATAATATAATAACAATAAAAATTCGGAGCATACTAAATAGAACAATATTTGTATAATTTATTTGATCCAGTTATTTTGCTCATTTTTATCAAGGGATCCAATAATTCCGGACCCCACTGTACGTTGAGGAAAACAATCTGCTTATTTAAGATCTTCTTGTTCACTTCAGATGAAAAGGTTAGTTACACAAGATATCGATATTCCAGAATAATACATTTAATAATCAATGTGGTTGGGAGCAGCCAGGGGTTGCTGGACAGGTAACAATTACCAGTGCTGTGACCCAAAAAGGCATAAAGTCCAAATTTCAAAAAACAAATCCATTAGACACAGAAATGAAAATTGATTTCCTGGAGACTCAGAACGTCAAATGCTGTCTTAGGATCAGTGGAACGTGAAGAATTCTCTTCAAATCTATCATCTCATCTGGCAGTGACCGGGCCTGTATTTATCTACATGTTGGGTCCCTCGATGTTGGCTGTTACTTCTATGTTCCTGGGGCCCAATTGCAGTTGGATACTATTGAGACATTCTGTAGTTTCATTCACATAGTTAATCTATTTAGAGATATACAGAACAATTTTTCCTCAGTGGAATTCGTAAAGGCTTCTACAGTTGATTTTTTAAAATATTTAAAATATACAATCTACTTGCAGCGAAGCCGCTCAACATCTACATTACATTAAAATAAAAGAAAATCTGAGTTTATTTGTCACGTGCGCCGAATACAACAGTTGTAGACCTTACAGTGAAATGCTTACTAACAAGCCCTTAACCAACAATACAACAGTTGTAGACCTTACAGTGAAATGCTTACTAACAAGCCCTTAACCAACAATACAACAGGTGTAGACCTTACAGTGAAATGCTGACTAACAAGACCTTAACCAACAATACAACAGGTGTAGACCTTACAGTGAAATGCTTAATAACAAGCCCTTAACCAACAATACAACAGGTGTAGACCTTACAGTGAAATGCTTACTAACAAGCCCTTAACCAACAATACAACAGGTGTAAACCTTACAGTGAAATGCTTACTAACAAGCCCTTAACCAACAATACAACAGGTGTAGACCTTACAGTGAAATGCTTACTAACAAGCCCTTAACCAACAATACAACAGGTGTAGACCTTACAGTGAAATGCTTACTAACAAGCCCTTAACCAACAATACAACAGGTGTAAACCTTACAGTGAAATGCTTACTAACAAGCCCTTAACCAACAATACAACAGGTGTAGACCTTACAGTGAAATGCTTACTAACAAGCCCTTAACCAACAATACAACAGGTGTAGACCTTACAGTGAAATGCTTACTTACAAGCCCTTAACCAACAATACAACAGGTGTAGACCTTACAGTGAAATGCTGACTAACAAGCCCTTAACCAACAATACAACAGGTGTAGACCTTACAGTGAAATGCTGACTAACAAGCCCTTAACCAACAATACAACAGGTGTAGACCTTACAGTGAAATGCTGACTAACAAGACCTTAACCAACAATACAACAGGTGTAGACCTTACAGTGAAATGCTGACTAACAAGCCCTTAACCAACAATACAACAGGTGTAGACCTTACAGTGAAATGCTTACTAACAAGACCTTAACCAACAATACAACAGGTGTAGACCTTACAGTGAAATGCTTACTAACTATCCCTTAACCAACAATACAACAGGTGTAGACCTTACAGTGAAATGCTGACTAACAAGCCCTTAACCAACAATACAACAGGTGTAGACCTTACAGTGAAATGCTTAATAACAAGCCCTTAACCAACAATACAACAGGTGTAGACCTTACAGTGAAATGCTTACTAACAAGCCCTTAACCAACAATACAACAGGTGTAGACCTTACAGTGAAATGCTTACTAACAAGCCCTTAACCAACAATACAACAGGTGTAGACCTTACAGTGAAATGCTTACTAACAAGCCCTTAACCAACAATACAACAGGTGTAGACCTTACAGTGAAATGCTTACTTACAAGCCCTTAACCAACAATACAACAGGTGTAGACCTTACAGTGAAATGCTTAATAACAAGCCCTTAAACAACAATACAACAGGTGTAGACATTACAGTGAAATGCTTACTAACAAGCCCTTAACCAACAATACAACAGGTGTAGACCTTACAGTGAAATGCTTACTAACAAGACCTTAACCAACTATACAACAGGTGTAGACCTTACAGTGAAATGCTTACTAACAAGCCATTAACCAACAATACAACAGGTGTAGAACTTACAGTGAAATGCTTACTAACAAGCCCTTAACCAACAATACAACAGTTGTAGACCTTACAGTGAAATGCTTACTAACAAGCCCTTAACCAACAATACAACAGGTGTAGACCTTACAGTGAAATGCTGACTAACAAGACCTTAACCAACAATACAACAGGTGTAGACCTTACAGTGAAATGCTTAATAACAAGCCCTTAACCAACAATACAACAGGTGTAGACCTTACAGTGAAATGCTTACTAACAAGCCCTTAACCAACAATACAACAGGTGTAGACCTTACAGTGAAATGCTTACTAACAAGCCCTTAACCAACAATACAACAGGTGTAGACCTTACAGTGAAATGCTTACTAACAAGCCCTTAACCAACAATACAACAGGTGTAAACCTTACAGTGAAATGCTTACTAACAAGCCCTTAACCAACAATACAACAGGTGTAGACCTTACAGTGAAATGCTTACTAACAAGCCCTTAACCAACAATACAACAGGTGTAGACCTTACAGTGAAATGCTTACTTACAAGCCCTTAACCAACAATACAACAGGTGTAGACCTTACAGTGAAATGCTTACTTACAAGCCCTTAACCAACAATACAACAGGTGTAGACCTTACAGTGAAATGCTGACTAACAAGCACTTAACCAACAATACAACAGGTGTAGACCTTACAGTGAAATGCTGACTAACAAGCCCTTAACCAACAATACAACAGGTGTAGACCTTACAGTGAAATGCTGACTAACAAGACCTTAACCAACAATACAACAGGTGTAGACCTTACAGTGAAATGCTGACTAACAAGCCCTTAACCAACAATACAACAGGTGTAGACCTTACAGTGAAATGCTTACTAACAAGACCTTAACCAACAATACAACAGGTGTAGACCTTACAGTGAAATGCTTACTAACTATCCCTTAACCAACAATACAACGGGTGTAGACCTTACAGTGAAATGCTGACTAACAAGCCCTTAACCAACAATACAACAGGTGTAGACCTTACAGTGAAATGCTTACTAACAAGCCCTTAACCAACAATACAACAGGTGTAGACCTTACAGTGAAATGCTTACTAACAAGCCCTTAACCAACAATACAACAGGTGTAGACCTTACAGTGAAATGCTTACTAACAAGCCCTTAACCAACAATACAACAGGTGTAGACCTTACAGTGAAATGCTTACTAACAAGCCCTTAACCAACAATACAACAGGTGTAGACCTTACAGTGAAATGCTTACTAACAAGACCTTAACCAACAATACAACAGGTGTAGACCTTACAGTGAAATGCTTACTAACAAGCCCTTAACCAACAATACAACAGGTGTAGACCTTACAGTGAAATGCTTACTAACAAGCCCTTAACCAACAATACAACAGGTGTAGACCTTACAGTGAAATGCTTAATAACAAGCCCTTAACCAACAATACAACAGGTGTAGACCTTACAGTGAAATGCTGACTAACAAGACCTTAACCAACAATACAACAGGTGTAGACCTTACAGTGAAATGCTGACTAACAAGCCCTTAACCAACAATACAACAGGTGTAGACCTTACAGTGAAATGCTGACTAACAAGACCTTAACCAACAATACAACAGGTGTAGACCTTACAGTGAAATGCTGACTAACAAGCCCTTAACCAACAATACAACAGGTGTAGACCTTACAGTGAAATGCTGACTAACAAGACCTTAACCAACAATACAACAGGTGTAGACCTTACAGTGAAATGCTGACTAACAAGCCCTTAACCAACAATACAACAGGTGTAGACCTTACAGTGAAATGCTTACTAACAAGACCTTAACCAACAATACAACAGGTGTAGACCTTACAGTGAAATGCTTACTAACTATCCCTTAACCAACAATACAACAGGTGTAGACCTTACAGTGAAATGCTGACTAACAAGCCCTTAACCAACAATACAACAGGTGTAGACCTTACAGTGAAATGCTTAATAACAAGCCCTTAACCAACAATACAACAGGTGTAGACCTTACAGTGAAATGCTTACTAACAAGCCCTTAACCAACAATACAACAGGTGTAGACCTTACAGTGAAATGCTTACTAACAAGCCCTTAACCAACAATACAACAGGTGTAAACCTTACAGTGAAATGCTTACTAACAAGCCCTTAACCAACAATACAACAGGTGTAGACCTTACAGTGAAATGCTTACTAACAAGCCCTTAACCAACAATACAACAGGTGTAGACCTTACAGTGAAATGCTTACTAACAAGCCCTTAACCAACAATACAACAGTTGTAGACCTTACAGTGAAATGCTTACTAACAAGCCCTTAACCAACAATACAACAGGTGTAGACCTTACAGTGAAATGCTGACTAACAAGACCTTAACCAACAATACAACAGGTGTAGACCTTACAGTGAAATGCTTAATAACAAGCCCTTAACCAACAATACAACAGGTGTAGACCTTACAGTGAAATGCTTACTAACAAGCCCTTAACCAACAATACAACAGGTGTAGACCTTACAGTGAAATGCTTACTAACAAGCCCTTAACCAACAATACAACAGGTGTAGACCTTACAGTGAAATGCTTACTAACAAGCCCTTAACCAACAATACAACAGGTGTAAACCTTACAGTGAAATGCTTACTAACAAGCCCTTAACCAACAATACAACAGGTGTAGACCTTACAGTGAAATGCTTACTAACAAGCCCTTAACCAACAATACAACAGGTGTAGACCTTACAGTGAAATGCTTACTTACAAGCCCTTAACCAACAATACAACAGGTGTAGACCTTACAGTGAAATGCTGACTAACAAGCCCTTAACCAACAATACAACAGGTGTAGACCTTACAGTGAAATGCTGACTAACAAGACCTTAACCAACAATACAACAGGTGTAGACCTTACAGTGAAATGCTGACTAACAAGCCCTTAACCAACAATACAACAGGTGTAGACCTTACAGTGAAATGCTTACTAACAAGACCTTAACCAACAATACAACAGGTGTAGACCTTACAGTGAAATGCTTACTAACTATCCCTTAACCAACAATACAACGGGTGTAGACCTTACAGTGAAATGCTGACTAACAAGCCCTTAACCAACAATACAACAGGTGTAGACCTTACAGTGAAATGCTTACTAACAAGCCCTTAACCAACAATACAACAGGTGTAGACCTTACAGTGAAATGCTTACTAACAAGCCCTTAACCAACAATACAACAGGTGTAGACCTTACAGTGAAATGCTTACTAACAAGCCCTTAACCAACAATACAACAGGTGTAGACCTTACAGTGAAATGCTTACTAACAAGCCCTTAACCAACAATACAACAGGTGTAGACCTTACAGTGAAATGCTTACTAACAAGACCTTAACCAACAATACAACAGGTGTAGACCTTACAGTGAAATGCTTACTAACAAGCCCTTAACCAACAATACAACAGGTGTAGACCTTACAGTGAAATGCTTACTAACAAGCCCTTAACCAACAATACAACAGGTGTAGACCTTACAGTGAAATGCTTAATAACAAGCCCTTAACCAACAATACAACAGGTGTAGACCTTACAGTGAAATGCTGACTAACAAGACCTTAACCAACAATACAACAGGTGTAGACCTTACAGTGAAATGCTGACTAACAAGCCCTTAACCAACAATACAACAGGTGTAGACCTTACAGTGAAATGCTGACTAACAAGACCTTAACCAACAATACAACAGGTGTAGACCTTACAGTGAAATGCTGACTAACAAGCCCTTAACCAACAATACAACAGGTGTAGACCTTACAGTGAAATGCTGACTAACAAGACCTTAACCAACAATACAACAGGTGTAGACCTTACAGTGAAATGCTGACTAACAAGCCCTTAACCAACAATACAACAGGTGTAGACCTTACAGTGAAATGCTTACTAACAAGACCTTAACCAACAATACAACAGGTGTAGACCTTACAGTGAAATGCTTACTAACTATCCCTTAACCAACAATACAACAGGTGTAGACCTTACAGTGAAATGCTGACTAACAAGCCCTTAACCAACAATACAACAGGTGTAGACCTTACAGTGAAATGCTGACTAACAAGACCTTAACCAACAATACAACAGGTGTAGACCTTACAGTGAAATGCTGACTAACAAGCCCTTAACCAACAATACAACAGGTGTAGACCTTACAGTGAAATGCTTACTAACAAGACCTTAACCAACAATACAACAGGTGTAGACCTTACAGTGAAATGCTTACTAACTATCCCTTAACCAACAATACAACAGGTGTAGACCTTACAGTGAAATGCTGACTAACAAGCCCTTAACCAACAATACAACAGGTGTAGACCTTACAGTGAAATGCTTAATAACAAGCCCTTAACCAACAATACAACAGGTGTAGACCTTACAGTGAAATGCTTACTAACAAGCCCTTAACCAACAATACAACAGGTGTAGACCTTACAGTGAAATGCTTACTAACAAGCCCTTAACCAACAATACAACAGGTGTAGACCTTACAGTGAAATGCTTACTAACAAGCCCTTAACCAACAATACAACAGGTGTAGACCTTACAGTGAAATGCTTACTAACAAGCCCTTAACCAACAATACAACAGGTGTAGACCTTACAGTGAAATGCTTACTAACAAGCCCTTAACCAACAATACAACAGTTGTAGACCTTACAGTGAAATGCTTACTAACAAGCCCTTAACCAACAATACAACAGGTGTAGACCTTACAGTGAAATGCTGACTAACAAGACCTTAACCAACAATACAACAGGTGTAGACCTTACAGTGAAATGCTTAATAACAAGCCCTTAACCAACAATACAACAGGTGTAGACCTTACAGTGAAATGCTTACTAACAAGCCCTTAACCAACAATACAACAGGTGTAGACCTTACAGTGAAATGCTTACTAACAAGCCCTTAACCAACAATACAACAGGTGTAGACCTTACAGTGAAATGCTTACTAACAAGCCCTTAACCAACAATACAACAGGTGTAAACCTTACAGTGAAATGCTTACTAACAAGCCCTTAACCAACAATACAACAGGTGTAGACCTTACAGTGAAATGCTTACTAACAAGCCCTTAACCAACAATACAACAGGTGTAGACCTTACAGTGAAATGCTTACTTACAAGCCCTTAACCAACAATACAACAGGTGTAGACCTTACAGTGAAATGCTGACTAACAAGCCCTTAACCAACAATACAACAGGTGTAGACCTTACAGTGAAATGCTGACTAACAAGACCTTAACCAACAATACAACAGGTGTAGACCTTACAGTGAAATGCTGACTAACAAGCCCTTAACCAACAATACAACAGGTGTAGACCTTACAGTGAAATGCTTACTAACAAGACCTTAACCAACAATACAACGGGTGTAGACCTTACAGTGAAATGCTTACTAACTATCCCTTAACCAACAATACAACGGGTGTAGACCTTACAGTGAAATGCTGACTAACAAGCCCTTAACCAACAATACAACAGGTGTAGACCTTACAGTGAAATGCTTACTAACAAGCCCTTAACCAACAATACAACAGGTGTAGACCTTACAGTGAAATGCTTACTAACAAGCCCTTAACCAACAATACAACAGGTGTAGACCTTACAGTGAAATGCTTACTAACAAGCCCTTAACCAACAATACAACAGGTGTAGACCTTACAGTGAAATGCTTACTAACAAGCCCTTAACCAACAATACAACAGGTGTAGACCTTACAGTGAAATGCTTACTAACAAGACCTTAACCAACAATACAACAGGTGTAGACCTTACAGTGAAATGCTTACTAACAAGCCCTTAACCAACAATACAACAGGTGTAGACCTTACAGTGAAATGCTTACTAACAAGCCCTTAACCAACAATACAACAGGTGTAGACCTTACAGTGAAATGCTTAATAACAAGCCCTTAACCAACAATACAACAGGTGTAGACCTTACAGTGAAATGCTGACTAACAAGACCTTAACCAACAATACAACAGGTGTAGACCTTACAGTGAAATGCTGACTAACAAGCCCTTAACCAACAATACAACAGGTGTAGACCTTACAGTGAAATGCTGACTAACAAGACCTTAACCAACAATACAACAGGTGTAGACCTTACAGTGAAATGCTGACTAACAAGCCCTTAACCAACAATACAACAGGTGTAGACCTTACAGTGAAATGCTGACTAACAAGACCTTAACCAACAATACAACAGGTGTAGACCTTACAGTGAAATGCTGACTAACAAGCCCTTAACCAACAATACAACAGGTGTAGACCTTACAGTGAAATGCTTACTAACAAGACCTTAACCAACAATACAACAGGTGTAGACCTTACAGTGAAATGCTTACTAACTATCCCTTAACCAACAATACAACAGGTGTAGACCTTACAGTGAAATGCTGACTAACAAGCCCTTAACCAACAATACAACAGGTGTAGACCTTACAGTGAAATGCTTACTAACAAGCCCTTAACCAACAATACAACAGGTGTAGACCTTACAGTGAAATGCTTACTAACAAGCCCTTAACCAACAATACAACAGGTGTAAACCTTACAGTGAAATGCTTACTAACAAGCCCTTAACCAACAATACAACAGGTGTAGACCTTACAGTGAAATGCTTACTAACAAGCCCTTAACCAACAATACAACAGGTGTAGACCTTACAGTGAAATGCTTACTTACAAGCCCTTAACCAACAATACAACAGGTGTAGACCTTACAGTGAAATGCTGACTAACAAGCCCTTAACCAACAATACAACAGGTGTAGACCTTACAGTGAAATGCTGACTAACAAGCCCTTAACCAACAATACAACAGGTGTAGACCTTACAGTGAAATGCTGACTAACAAGACCTTAACCAACAATACAACAGGTGTAGACCTTACAGTGAAATGCTGACTAACAAGCCCTTAACCAACAATACAACAGGTGTAGACCTTACAGTGAAATGCTTACTAACAAGACCTTAACCAACAATACAACAGGTGTAGACCTTACAGTGAAATGCTTACTAACTATCCCTTAACCAACAATACAACAGGTGTAGACCTTACAGTGAAATGCTGACTAACAAGCCCTTAACCAACAATACAACAGGTGTAGACCTTACAGTGAAATGCTTAATAACAAGCCCTTAACCAACAATACAACAGGTGTAGACCTTACAGTGAAATGCTTACTAACAAGCCCTTAACCAACAATACAACAGGTGTAGACCTTACAGTGAAATGCTTACTAACAAGCCCTTAACCAACAATACAACAGGTGTAGACCTTACAGTGAAATGCTTACTAACAAGCCCTTAACCAACAATACAACAGGTGTAGACCTTACAGTGAAATGCTTACTAACAAGCCCTTAACCAACAATACAACAGGTGTAGACCTTACAGTGAAATGCTTACTTACAAGCCCTTAACCAACAATACAACAGGTGTAGACCTTACAGTGAAATGC
Source organism: Thymallus thymallus (assembly GCA_023634145.1). Classification (NCBI taxonomy): domain Eukaryota; kingdom Metazoa; phylum Chordata; class Actinopteri; order Salmoniformes; family Salmonidae; genus Thymallus; species Thymallus thymallus. The sequence continues at coordinate 46,865,781 of CM042388.1, forward strand.
TGACTAACAAGCACTTAACCAACAATACAAAAGGTGTAGACCTTACAGTGAAATGCTGACTAACAAGCCCTTAACCAACAATACAACAGGTGTAGACCTTACAGTGAAATGCTGACTAACAAGACCTTAACCAACAATACAACGGGTGTAGACCTTACAGTGAAATGCTGACTAACAAGCCCTTAACCAACAATACAACGGGTGTAGACCTTACAGTGAAATGCTTACTAACAAGACCTTAACCAACAATACAACGGGTGTAGACCTTACAGTGAAATGCTTACTAACTATCCCTTAACCAACAATACAACGGGTGTAGACCTTACAGTGAAATGCTGACTAACAAGCCCTTAACCAACAATACAACAGGTGTAGACCTTACAGTGAAATGCTTACTAACAAGCCCTTAACCAACAATACAACAGGTGTAGACCTTACAGTGAAATGCTTACTAACAAGCCCTTAACCAACAATACAACAGGTGTAGACCTTACAGTGAAATGCTTACTAACAAGCCCTTAACCAACAATACAACAGGTGTAGACCTTACAGTGAAATGCTTACTAACAAGCCCTTAACCAACAATACAACAGGTGTAGACCTTACAGTGAAATGCTTACTAACAAGCCCTTAACCAACAATACAACAGGTGTAGACCTTACAGTGAAATGCTTACTAACAAGCCCTTAACCAACAATACAACAGGTGTAGACCTTACAGTGAAATGCTTACTAACAAGCCCTTAACCAACAATACAACAGGTGTAGACCTTACAGTGAAATGCTTACTAACAAGCCCTTAACCAACAATACAACAGGTGTAGACCTTACAGTGAAATGCTTACTAACAAGCCCTTAACCAACAATACAACAGGTGTAGACCTTACAGTGAAATGCTTACTAACAAGACCTTAACCAACAATACAACAGGTGTAGACCTTACAGTGAAATGCTTACTAACAGGCCCTTAACCAACAATACAACAGGTGTAGACCTTACAGTGAAATGCTTACTTACAAGACCTAACCAACAGTGCAGTTTTTAAGTAAACAATGTGTATTAGAAAAACAATAGATAAAAAAAAATAGGAAAGTGACAGTTAAAAAAATATAAGGTGACAGTTAAAATCAATATAAGGTTTCTGAAGTGTGTAATATTGAATTTTGTCCTTAATGTATCTAAATAAATAATGACACTTAAACACTAAAGTAGCTCATGAATAGTTATTGCTAACAGCGGTCGTGTTGTAAAGATAGCATCCTGCCACAGGCAACGTTATGCCACGTCTCGGCATCCTGTCGTTGCCTTGGGCTCTCACGCTGGTGATGGGAGAGGTTCGACTCATGGCGTGTTGATAGCCTGATCAAGCCAATCATGCTATAATTGTAATAAGCATGTTAGGAGCTTGGTGGTGACATATATCATGGAGGTTTACCAGCTGTTTTATTTTCAGTGAAATCATAGACTGACAACTAGGAGGTTGTGAATCATACTTGAGGGTCAGGTGAGCACATCACAGTAGACCTGTTGCATATGTGTGAGGGTGAGAGGCTGCATAAATGTGATGGTCCCACTTTAAATGAACTAGAACTTATACATTCTTTATATAGTATACATAAAGTATTCATAAGCACAATATTGATGTTTCGCAAATCATCTGTAAACATGTCATACTGTACCCTCTTCAACTGATCACAATGGAGTGATTTTTCACCTATATTTGCTATTAGGGACCAGGCTATTAGTGGGCTATGTCACTGCATCCTACGTAGGGAGCTGTAGTGTTATCCTTTATACAACCTTTATAAAGATGATTTGTGAAGAATATTTGTTTTGGCTATTTAGACTTTATGTATGCTCTATAAAGCCTTTAAAATGCTATTTCATACTGTCATGTTCTGTTATACTTGAATTGAAGTGTGTGGAACAAGCTGTATTTTGATGATACAATTATAAACATTCTGGGTAGCACTTTATAATAACACTTTATAATAACACTTTATAATAGCAAAACCTCTTTACAACTCGTTTGTAATTGCAATAAGTCAATTAATAAGTCATTAAGTCATGTATATGTGGTTTATACATGAAAATACAATTATGAAACACCTTATGATGGACCTTATTAATCATGAATTTACCATTTATAAGTGTTTATGAGTTGATAAAATACTATTTATGAATAATGCTTAATAAATGATGAATAAACCATTTACTAATTAATTATAAATGCTTTATTACCAGGTGTTATTATAACGCGCTAACAAAATCAGTCCCATGTTTCACCTGTTTGTTTTTGGCCAAACCTGCCTCTATAACACAACACACTGAGCACAGATTGTTGTCGGGAGAAGGTGTATGAATGTGAAACAGCCACATCACATTCCGCCCTGGACTCAGTTCTGGAGGATTCAATGCAGTGGAGCAGCAGTGGATGACTGTGCCTCAGTCCACAGCTAAAGATGCATTAAAATCCACCAGTGTACATGCTCACATTTCCCTGTCAGCTCCAGAGGCCATTGTGACTAATCTAATGTTGTGATCATTTTACAGGGAGAAGAAAACAGAGGGAGAAATTACTAAAATAAATCTGTTGCATCCTTATTTTATCTGCGTTATAGTCAGTGGATTGGAAATCATCAAAAGATGCATGCTGTCATCTAGAGTGGAGTAAATATTATTCAGATGATGTGTGTACTACTAGTGTGAATGTGATCTATGTGGATTAAACATTTGCATCATGATATCCATTGCAGAGGGTAGTGCGTGCGGCCCAGTTTCCTGCCATCCAAGATCTCTATACCAGGCGGTGTCAGAGGAAGGCCCGAAAAATTGTCAAAGACTACACCCCAGTCATAGACTGTTCTCTCTGCTACCGCATGGCAAGCGGTACCGGAGCGCCAAGTCTAGGTCCAAAAGGCTTCCCAACAGCTTCTACCCCCAAGCCATACGAATCCTGCTGCTACTCTCTGTTTATTATCTAACTGGACTGCTGCTACTCTCTGTTTATTATTTACCTGGACTGCTGCTACTCTCTGTGTATTATTTACCTGGACTGCTGCTACTCTCTGTTTATTATTTAACTGGACTGCTGCTACTCTCTGTTTATTATCTAACTGGACTGCTGCTACTCTCTGTTTATTATTTACCTGGACTGCTGCTACTCTCTGTTTATTATTTACCTGGACTGCTGCTACTCTCTGTTTATTATTTACCTGGACTGCTGCTACTATCTGTTTATTATCTACCTGGACTGCTGCAACTCTCTGTTTATTATTTACCTGGACTGCTGCTACTCTCTGTTTATTATCTACCTCTTCTACATGTACATATTACCTAAATTATCTGGACTAACCTGCTCCCCCTCACATTGACTCTGTACCGGTGCTTCCTGTATATAGCCTCCTCACATTGACTCTGTACCGGTGCTTCCTGTATATAGCCTCCTCACATTGACTCTGTACCGGTGCTTCCTGTATATAGCCTCCTCACATTGACTCTGTACCGGTGCTTCCTGTATATAGCCTCCTCACATTGACTTTGTACCGGTACTTCCTGTATATAGCCTCCTCACATTGACTCTGTACCCATACTTCCTGTATATAGCCTCCTCACATTGACTCTGTACCAGTACTTCCTGTATATAGCCTCTCTACTGTTATTTTACTAACCTGTGCCCCTGCACATTGACTCTGTACCAGTACTTCCTGTATATAGCCTCTCTACTGTTATTTTACTAACCTGTGCCCCTGCAAATTGACTCTGTACCAGTACTTCCTGTATATAGCCTCTCTACTGTTATTTTACTAACCTGTACCCCCACATATTGACTCTGTACCAGTACTTCCTGTATATAGCCTCTCTACTGTTATTTTACTAACCTGTACCCCCACATATTGACTCTGTACCAGTACTTCCTGTATATAGCCTCTCTACTGTTATTTTACTAACCTGTGCCCCTGCAAATTGACTCTGTACCAGTACTTCCTGTATATAGCCTCTCTACTGTTATTTTACTAACCTGTGCCCCTGCACATTGACTCTGTACCAGTACTTCCTGTATATAGCCTCTCTACTGTTATTTTACTAACCTGTGCCCCCACATATTGACTCTGTACCAGTACTTCCTGTATATAGCCTCTCTACTGTTATTTTACTAACCTGTGCCCCCGCAAATTGACTCTGTACCAGTACTTCCTGTATATAGCCTCTCTACTGTTATTTTACTAACCTGTACCCCCACATATTGACTCTGTACCAGTACTTCCTGTATATAGCCTCTCTACTGTTATTTTACTAACCTGTACCCCCACATATTGACTCTGTACCAGTACTTCCTGTATATAGCCTCTCTACTCTTATTTTACTAACCTGTGCCCCTGCAAATTGACTCTGAACCAGTACTTCCTGTAAATAGCCTCTCTACTGTTATTTTACTAACCTGTACCCCCACATATTGACTCTGTACCAGTACTTCCTGTATATAGCCTCTCTACTGTTATTTTACTAACCTGTGCCCCCACATATTGACTCTGTACCAGTACTTCCTGTATAAAGCCTCTCTACTGTTATTTTACTAACCTGTACCCCCACATATTGACTCTGTACCAGTACTTCCTGTATATAGCCTCTCTACTGTTATTTTACTAACCTGTACCCCCACATATTGACTCTGTACCAGTACTTCCTGAATAAAGCCTCTCTACTGTTATTTTACTATTGATCTTTAATTATTTGTTATTTTATGTATTAACTACTTTCTTAACACTTCATTTTCTTAAAACTGTATTGTTGGTTAAGGGCTTGTAACAAAGCATTTTACTGTAAGGTCTACACCTGTTGTATTCTCAGCATGTGACAAATAACATTTGATGTGATTGATGTAGTTCACAATAGCATTGGCTCTAAACTTTCTGTGTTATCTGATAATGAAACAAGCACAGTCGGCAAAATGTGATTAAATCCACGGAGATCAACAACTAGGTCACAGATGCAGCCACCAATGTATTTCACTCCAGAACATGGTTTATGGCATGTTATATATAATGCTTACTAAATTATTCACAACTTCATAGTCAAAGACATGAACAAGACATGAATTAGCCACATCTTGATAGGACCTAGCACCCTCTTGTCATGCTAATATCATGTATGTTTCTGTCATTACCATGGTTTCACTATGCTTCCTGTAATTTGCAGTGTTACAGACCATATCATCGTCCTATAAAATGTATCCACTGCAGCGTGCTAGGCCTATTAAATCTCATTCTAATTCATCAGATGTGACGTAGATACTCGTTTACCCCACATTTTTGAAGGATACTTTTCCCGAATGGAGGGTGGTGATA
>CM042388.1:46876127-47056127 GCA_023634145.1 Thymallus thymallus
GTGTGTAGAGTGGCCAGTAGGGGCGGTATGTGAGCTGCAATTTGAACGGAACTTTAGGGCATTAGTGCATGGACGTCTGTGTTCCGTTCCCGATGGACAGGGTGGAAGTTAGGTCGGTAGTAAATACAGTATGATAGTCGTAGAGGTGGTTGAACGATTGAGGTGAATATAGCCTACTGCTGGGTAAGCTTGGTTAATGTTCCAGGCTACGCAAGTTAGACCAAATTGTGTGTGCGCCATTGAAGTTATGAAATGTGTCTTGTCAACATTTACAACCGAATTAATATATTAGACAACACAATACATTATTCAAAAAACAATTTCATTGTAAAAGTGTTTGAATGCAGCATGAAGTCCTGCTTCGTTGTCTGCCATCACTACTAGTTCAGTCAAATCAAGCGCTCCTTCTAGCGTTTTCAAAAGACGCTGTCCACTTCAGTGGTGCTGAAAGCCGATGAACCTGATAGACCTAATCAAAGTAAGAGATATTTCAGTTTATGCTCAGTCACAAGAAATATCCTTTAATTGTAAAATTATGCCTATCATGCATATTCATCTTGCACTTGAGATTTCTTCTCAGCACCTGTCCTCGTGAGTGGGTAAAATAACAGTTAAATAACTTGTCTAATTTAACCCCATCTTGTTAAAATCCATGAAATTGTAAACCTGCATAAAATTGGATTCGACTCAATATGGCATGACATTGATTCATTCATCCCCAGGTATTAGCATATAGGCAATCAACAGGTATTAGCATATAGGCATTCAACAATATCGTCACCAAAGTGGTCATTAATTCGCTTGTTCAGCATTTTGTGAAGAGACCAAACAATCAGTCAGCGCGTAAAGGCATAATCATCAGACTTAATTTGCATATGTTTGTAGTTCCTCAATTCTCACTTCTGGTCAAATCCCACTGTTGCCAAGTCCATTATGGTTTTTCGCTTGCTGTTTCCTATGACCGAAACTTCTGCGCTGAAGAATGATAAGGTCTGCCAAACGTCTGTCCGTTATCCAACACCTTTCACCGGTGATCACCTTATGGATCTTCTTCGGTTCAACATCTGCGCCCGCATCTTCTCTAGAACCCTTGCTCTGTTCTTTCATTTTCTGGACATTAGCCTATATCAAATCATACCTTGTAAATCACAATGCATTTTTTTTCATGGGTCATCAAACTTGTAGAACCATATAATTTTCGGTCAGACTACCAATGTTTACCGTGTAGGCCTACGGTATATAATACGGCTATTCAGTGTTTGCATTCATTTAGTAACCTGCATCCAAGCATACACTGCATAGTTGTCTATCAGCCGCCATGTAGGCCACTCTAAAATAAAAACCCTGCGCTCTGCGCGCGTCTCTCTCCGGCTAGAACACATTCCATTTTACCCGGCTTCTCGAGACAGCACGGAGACTTGAAGTCTCTGCAGTCACGTGGGTCGGGCGAACGAGCGAATGGTCTTTTTAGAAGGTGTGTGTAGGCTATGTGAGTGTGTCTCTCCGTGTGTGTGTGTGTTGTGTGTGTGTGTGTGTGTGTGAGAGAGAGTAGACGGGGGTGTCCCTCCACATTTTTGCAGCTTGCCATGCTTTAGATACAGTGAGCGCTGGAGAAGGCGAAAGCGATAGACGGAACGCCGGGCTCACTACCTGTCTTTGAATATAATAACCGGTTTCCCAACCTTTCTTCGCTTATTTCCCCTTCACTTTCCGTTTTAAATAGTTATTTCCCCTGTTATAAATACAGTTGTTACTTTTTCTTTAGTGTTTTATGCGTTTTGAGGCTTCTGAACTACAGTTGTGATTTGCAGCGTTTTTGGACATTGTTTGACTGTCGGACAGGCGAGAATGTTTGGATGAGCTGCTTCGCTAAAAGCCGGAGATGGAGTTGCTGTTGATCTGCCTTTCCCTGTGGATATTGCAATGCAATTGTGCCGGAGCGGACTCCATCATTCATATTGGTAATCACCCTGGATAGCTATGAGCGGGTTTTAGTGAGACGTGCCGCAGAAACATCTAGAATCAAGACTTTGTATAGCAGAGACAAATGCATGTAATGCGCGTATAAACTAGAGCATGAAGGACAGCCTCGGGGATGTTTTACGGGATAAATAGGTCTAATCTGTTTTGACTGCGTCAGATGTAAACTGAAAGTTTGGATGCAGCCAAAATTAGGGTAATCTCTTTAACATAGCTCGATTTCCATCATGGTGTAGGATTTGTTTTAGGCTATTAGAGAAATTAGAGAAGGTGCAGTTAACAAGTGAATGGAATATATCGATGTCTTAAATGTCAATCATTTAGCCAATACATTACATTTCTTCCCACCAGTAGCAGTGCCTTTTCCCATCAGCTTTTGGGGAATCAATAGTGTGGTTCACGGTTTGTTAAGCACTCTCCCTCCTAAACCCGACCGCATGCCTAACCTTTCAATGGAACGTGATCGTAATATCAATACTATAGATGGGGTTTCATTGTGAGAGATGCAGTAGGCTTCTGGTATTACACTGGTTTATGTAGCCTACACCTCGAGGAAGCTTTTCTGTCAGTTTATGCTTGATGTTTGATCTGCCAGAGTTTTCCCAACACCTAAAAAGCACGAGTCGTCATTGTATTGCTGAGATAGATTAACTCATGATGTTACAGCATGTTAGAGATGGCGGGATTTAGATTGATGGCCCATCTCCACAAAATACACGCACAAATGATCAACGGAACTAGGCCTATAGCCGGGTCGTTCCAATTAGGTGCCTTTTGAGAAGTGCAAATTTCACCTAATTTTAACATTCTGTCATAAAGAGCACATGTGCAACTTAATAAAAAACATGTTTTCCCCTCTCAAGAGGTTAAATGAAAAATAATACTGTATTAAGTGCCAAATAAAGGGTTGACAAATTCATCTTAAATCAGACATACATACCCTGTACCCAGGGAATGGAAGCTAGTTGTGTGCAACATGGAGGGGCAATTGAATGCAAGCTTCACCAAAAATGTAAATTGTTAAAACATTTCTAGCCTGTATATCTATTGGTAACAGGGTTGACATGTTCTGCTCAACCCTCTCAGTTTCCAACCACAGAACTCCAGACAATTCAACCAGTGTGTGACCAGTGGGCAATCTGCATCAAAATGACTAGAGCTTTCAAATGATGGTGAACATTTGGATAAATGTTTGGATTAAGTGGGTTAACATCTCAGAAGTCTCAGAAGTCTCAGAGGATGCACAGAGGAACACATGTGTTCAAATATATGGTCTTTCTTTACAAGAGTAATGGATGGTCTTATTCTCAACATATAAACAGGCACATTAGTTTATATTCTCAACATATAAACAGGCACATGGTTTTATATTCTCAACATATAAACATGCACATGGGATTATTCTCAACATATAAACAGGCACATTAGTTTATATTCTCAACATATAAACAGGCAAATGGTCTTATATTCTCAACATATAAACATGCACATGGGATTATTCTCAACATATTAACAGGCACATGAGTTTATATTCTCAACATATAAACAGGCACATGGGATTATTCTCAAGCCAAATATGTTCATACAGCGGGTGAAATATTGACAGTATTGAACACGTCACCATTTTTCTCAGTAAATATATTTCCAAAGGTGCTGTTGACATGAAATGTTCACCAGATGTTGGTAACAACCCAGGTAATCCATACATACAAAGAAACCAAAACAAATATATTCAGAAATTAAGTTATGTATAATAATGTGAAATGACACAGGGAAAAAGTATTGAACACATGAAGAAAGGGAGGTGCAAAAAGGCATGGAAAGCCAAGACAACAGCTGAAAACTATCAGTAATTAAAAAGCAATCCAGCCCCGTCAGTGCAAATTAATATCAGCTGGTTCAGTCCCAACTGATGGCCTACAAAAAGGTCTCATTGCCAAGGTGTCACACAAGACACATCTCATGATGGGTAAAAGCAAAGAGGTGTTTCAAGACCTTCGCAACCTAATTGTTGCAAAACATAATGATGGCATTGGTTATAGGCGCATTTCTAAGCTTCTGAATGTTCCAGTGAGCACTGTTGGGCCATAATACGGAAGTGGAAAGACAATAATTTCACCATAAATTTGCCTCGACCAGGTGCTCCTCGCAAGATTTCTGACAGAGGAGTGAAAAGAATAATCAGAAGAGTTGTCCAAGAGCCAAGGACCACTTGTGGAGAGCTTCAAAAAGACCTGCAATTAGCAGGTACTGTTGTCTCAAAGAAAACATTAAGTAATGCACTCCACCGCCATGGCCTGTATGCACACTCACCACGCAAGACTCCATTGCTGAAAAAAAAGCATGTTGAAGCTCGTTTAAAGTTTGCTGCACAACATTTGGAAAAGCCAGTGAAATACTGGGAGAATATAGTGTGGTCAGATGAGAGCAAAATTGAACTGTTTGGATGTCATAATACACACCATGTTTGGAGGAGAAATGGCACTGCACATCACCCTAAAAACACCATACCAAAAGTGAAGTTTGGAGGTGGGGACATCATGGTGTGGGGCTGCTTTTCAGCAAATGGTAGTGGCAAACTTCACATAATTGAAGGAAGGATGAATGGGCAAATTTACCGAGACATTCTTGACAAAAATCTGCTGCCATCTACCAGGATGATGAAGGTGAAACGAGGGTGGACATTTCAGCAAGACAATGATCCGAAACACACAGCCAAGGAAACTCTCAATTGGTTTCAAAGAAAGAAAATAAAGCTGCTAGAATGGCCCAGCCAATCACCTGACTTAAATCCCATTGAAAATCTATGGAAAGAACTGAAGATCAAGATTCATAGAAGAGGCCCACGGAACCTTCAAGATTTGAAGACTGTTTGTGTGGAAGAATGGGCCAAAATCACACCAGAGCAATGCATGCGACTAGTTTCTCCATACAGGAGGCGTCTTGAAGCTGTCATTACCAACAAAGGCTTTAGTACAAAGTATTAAATAAATATCAGTAAGTGTGTCATTTCACATTATTACACATAACTTAATTTCTGAACTTATTTGTTTTGGTTTCTTTGTATGTATGGATTACTTGGGATCTGGTGAAAATGTCATGTCAATAGCACCTTTGGAAATATATTCACTGAGAAAAATGGTGACGTGTTCAATACTTATTTATATCCTTCATAGATATACAGATTGTTTATGTTTCCCTCCACACTTCTGCTTTCAGCTTCGTAGGATGTTAATTGAATCCCTGTAGCCTACTTCCACTTTCAAGGTCCTGAAACAAAGCATATTGCGAGGCGCAAAATGCCATGGTAAATACAGGAGCTTTGGCTCTCAGGTCCATATGTGAAATAAATCCCATTGACAGTTTCCACAGCTGTAGGCTAGTATTATACAGCCAGCGTTTGTGACCATGTGGGTCTGCTGCCGCTCTCCAAGGTTCTGAAATGGAATGGCATAGAGCTTGGCAAATAGTTAACTAGCATAGAACTTCTAAATGTAATTGTTTAATGTGATTACATGTGCATAGGCCTACATACAGCGTCACAGTGGTACTGAGTCATATTTAAATGTGAACTTGTTGTGTTATTTATAGTTTTTCAGTCTGTGTTTTACTTCATTTGTACACTAGAGGGCGCTATGTTGGGTCATTGGTCACGTCTATAGGCGCACCGTGACTAGGAAGTGGGATTGCACACAGGTAATTACATCTGACAGTATTAAAACCTTGCTATGTTTGAATTTTTTCTGCTAATAAATGGACAACAGACCAACCCAACGAAAGTACACATTCTGGAAAGAGTTTTGTTTTGCAAGTGTTTATGAACATTGAAAATCCCACCAGTGTTAGATTGGCTACACAGTATAACATCAGGAACTTTTAGGTTAGTCACTTCAGTAAATATGCAGCCTAGCCTAAATTATATTTCTTCTTCACATCCAAATGTGGTAAATACCACAGTGCACAATAAATACGGTGGTTCAGTGTAAACTGCATCCTCATTTTATAAACTAATAGGCCTACAATGATGGATCAAACTAACATGTTGATGCATTTAAAAAAAAAACATGGACACTGTAAATAAGCTTTTATTGATTTTTTTTCTTTTCCAACAGGTGCCATATTTGAGGAAAACGCTGTCAGGGATGATGAAATATTTCAACTGGCCATTTCTGACCTAAGTCTCAATGACGACATTCTACAAAGCGAGAAAATCACCCACTCTGTAAAACGTATCGAGGCTAACAACCCATTTCAAGCAGTGCAAGAAGGTAAGTGATATCTAGCAGAATAATTATAGAAATTGATTGCTTTGCTGGTATATTATTGCTTAGGGCCAGAGGGTTCGGGACACCGTTTCAGTTTTGTGGTTAGTTCTGACGTCAGTGACATAATAGCACAAGGGCTGCTTATCTTCATACCTTGGCCAAAGACTTGCAGGCATTGGGCTTGGATTTTTTAAAACTCTTTACATTTCTTGTTTTCGTAGTTTGGTGTCATATCTACTGCAGTGTAAATTACTAACCTGGGGGAGACTGGTGATTGTGGTCTTAGACCTCTATACTCAGATGATCAGCCTGACTGGTGATTGTGGTCTTAGACCTCTATACTCAGATGATCAGCCTGACTGGTGATTGTGGTCTTAGACCTCTATACTCAGATGATCAGCCTGACTGGTGATTGTGGTCTTAGACCTCTATACTCAGATGATCAGCCTGACTGGTGATTGTGGTCTTAGACCTCTATACTCAGATGATCAGCCTGACTGGTGATTATGGTCTTAGACCTCTATACTCAGATGATCAGCCAGACTGGTGATTATGGTCTTAGACCTCTATACTCAGATGATCAGCCTGACTGGTGATTATGGTCTTAGACCTCTATACTTAGATGATCAGCCTGACTGGTGATTATGGTCTTAGACCTCTATACTCAGATGATCAGCCAGACTGGTGATTGTGGTCTTAGACCTCTATACTCAGATGATCAACCTGACTGGTGATTATGGTCTTAGACCTCTATACTCAGATGATCAGCCTGACTGGTGATTATGGTCTTAGACCTCTATACTCAGATGATCAGCCTGACTGGTGATTATGGTCTTAGACCTCTATACTCAGATGATCAACCTGACTGGTGATTATGGTCTTAGACCTCTATACTCAGATGATCAGCCTGACTGGTGATTATGGTCTTAGACCTCTATACTCAGATGATCAGCCTGACTGGTGATTATGGTCTTAGACCTCTATACTCAGATGACTCAGATGATCAGCCTGACTGGTGATTATGGTCTTAGACCTCTATACTCAGATGATCAGCCTGACTGGTGATTATGGTCTTAGACCTCTATACTCAGATGATCAGCCTGACTGGTGATTATGGTCTTAGACCTCTATACTTAGATGATCAGCCTGACTGGTGATTATGGTCTTAGACCTCTATACTTAGATGATCAGCCTGACTGGTGATTATGGTCTTAGACCTCTATACTCAGATGATCAGCCTGACTGGTGATTATGGTCTTAGACCTCTATACTCAGATGATCAGCCTGACTGGTGATTATGGTCTTAGACCTCTATACTTAGATGATCAGCCTGACTGGTGATTATGGTCTTAGACCTCTATACTTAGATGATCAGCCTGACTGGTGATTATGGTCTTAGACCTCTATACTTAGATGATCAGCCTGACTGGTGATTATGGTCTTAGACCTCTATACTCAGATGATCAGCCTGACTGGTGATTATGGTCTTAGACCTCTATACTCAGATGATCAGCCTGACTGGTGATTATGGTCTTAGACCTCTATACTTAGATGATCAGCCTGACTGGTGATTATGGTCTTAGACCTCTATACTTAGATGATCAGCCTGACTGGTGATTATGGTCTTAGACCTCTATACTCAGATGATCAGCCAGACTGGTGATTATGGTCTTAGACCTCTATACTTAGATGATCAGCCTGACTGGTGATTATGGTCTTAGACCTCTATACTTAGATGATCAGCCTGACTGGTGATTATGGTCTTAGACCTCTATACTCAGATGATCAGCCTGACTGGTGATTATGGTCTTAGACCTCTATACTCAGATGATCAGCCAGACTGGTGATTATGGTCTTAGACCTCTATACTCAGATGATCAGCCAGACTGGTGATTATGGTCTTAGACCTCTATACTCAGATGATCAGCCAGACTGGTGATTATGGTCTTAGACCTCTATACTCAGATGATCAGCCAGACTGGTGATTATGGTCTTAGACCTCTATACTCAGATGATCAGCCAGACTGGTGATTGTGGTCTTAGACCTCTATACTCAGATGATCAGCCTGACTGGTGATTATGGTCTTAGACCTCTATACTCAGATGATCAACCTGACTGGTGATTATGGTCTTAGACCTCTATACTCAGATGATCAGCCTGACTGGTGATTATGGTCTTAGACCTCTATACTCAGATGATCAGCCTGACTGGTGATTATGGTCTTAGACCTCTATACTCAGATGATCAGCCTGACTGGTGATTATGGTCTTAGACCTCTATACTCAGATGATCAGCCTGACTGGTGATTATGGTCTTAGACCTCTATACTCAGATGATCAACCTGACTGGTGATTATGGTCTTAGACCTCTATACTCAGATGATCAACCTGACTGGTGATTATGGTCTTAGACCTCTATACTCAGATGATCAACCTGACTGGTGATTATGGTCTTAGACCTCTATACTCAGATGATCAACCTGACTGGTGATTACAGTTGCAATACCAAGCAGTGAGACAGCCAGTCAAAAAGCTGATGAGTTACAGCTAATGTCATATGACTTGACAGCTTGCTTCTGAGCCAATCTCACTGTTTGGGAAACTATTGCATGTTGGACTCAATCAGTTAAGTTAATACTGTAGTCATTTTTGCATTGTAAAAGTGTGTTGACTTCTATTCAGAGGTTTGTTTTCGTACCCCGTCCTAATTCAGAGATGCATGTAGAAGCAAAACATTTTCGGTAAAAAAAAAGGGCTTCCTCTGTTATAGCTGGTGATAAGGTAACAGCACTGAAACAACGTGTGAGAGATGACAACAGATGTTCATTTCTGTCTGCAAACCAAACAAATCAGTGAGGAAGAGTCCATATACGACAACAACATAAAAGTCTACTGGGTATCAAGGCTGATTGACAGTGAGCCTAAATAACATTGCAAAGGGAACCTGCTGTGCTGGCTATGGTGTTTTAGTTTGGCTATTATCAAAGCTTACCAAGTGTGGTGCAGCAAGGCCAAGCCAAGCTCCAGCTGAGCACGGTTCCCTTAACGAGGGTGTGGCAGCCCTCTAATTGACTGCCTTAAGACATAAAGGTTTGTGGCTTTCATTCTGCAGGGTTCTGGAGTGCACACATCATGTGAGGTATGCCTAGGACCGATATTATTTGCAGGGTTTATGTTTTTGGCTAGTTTAAAGTTTAAAGTCTGGCCATGCACAGCTCTGAAAGAGCCAGGATTGAATTAGCCTTTACCTAATAAAAGTCTCCTTGCACCACGCTCCGGTCTTCAGTGCCTTACCTATGAGTCATTGCCTATGCCAAACCCCCTAGACAGTGTGAGACCCCTTGCACTGTCACACCAAGTCACTATTTCCACACTAGCAGTGCTATTTCTATATTCTGAATGGTTGATCGGTGCTCTAGGTGCATTCCAGTCGATGAGGCCCCAGGATCGATGAGACTTCCTGGGCTTGGTGTGTGTGTGAGATGAGCGGGTTGTGAAGTGACAGTAGGATCATGTTGACCTTTGCTTTGCTTTTTTGCTCACATTCATCCCACTGTAACTGCCACTCAGGACCCTACCAGTGTACCACCAGACCATTTCAGTTTGTCAGTGATGTGTACGCCGAGGAACTTGAAGCTTTCCACCTTCTCCACTGCGGTCCCATCGATGTGGATAGGGAGATGCTCCCTCTGCTGTTTCCTGAAGTCCACCATCATCTCCTTAGTTTTGTGAGGTTATTTTCCTGGCACCACAGTCCCAGGGCCCTCACCTCCTCCCTGTAGGCTGTCTCATCATTGTTGGTAATCAGGCCTAATACTGGTGTTTCATCTGCAAACTTGATGATTGAGTTGGAGGCGTGCTTGGCCATGCAGTAATGGGTGAACAGGGAGTACAGGAGGGGGCTGAGCATGCACCCTTGTGGGTCCCCTGTGTTGAGGATCAGCGAAGAGGAGGTGTTGTTTCCTACCTTCACCACCTGGGGGCGACCCGTCAGGATGTCCAGGACCCAGTTGCACAGGGCGGGGTTCAGACCCAGGGCCCCAAGCTTAGTGATGAGCTTGGAGGGTACTATGGTGTTGAATGCTGAGCTATAGTCAATGAACAGCATTCTTACATGGATATTCCTCTTGTAAAGATGGGATAGGGCAGTGTCCAGTGGTATGGCAATTGCATCGTCTGTGGATCTATTGGGGCGGTAAGCAAATTGAAGTGGGTCTAGGGTGTCGTGTAAGGTAGAGGTGATACAATCCTTAACTAGCCTCTCAAAGCACTTCATGATGACAGAAGTGAGTGCTACGGGTGATAGTCATTTAGTTCAGTTACCTTTGCTTTCTTGGGTACAGGAACAATGGTGGACATCTTGAAGCAAGTGGGGACAGCAGACTGGGATAGGGAGAGATTGAATATGTCAATATGATACAAAATGGATGATGGACATCCACAAAGTAATACATACCATACGAAACATAACATATCATACTGATTAGAGTCCAGGATTTACTTTGTTACATCTGTCCCTGAGTCCAGGTTGAAGTGAAGATTAGATCAGTAGGAGGATAAGGGACTAAAGCTGCTGTGGCATAGCTGTATACATTATCATATGTGTCTCCTTGATCTAGAGGGACTGAAACTGCTGTGGCATAGCTGTATACATTATCATATGTGTCTCCTTGATCTAGAGGGACTGAAACTGCTGTGGCATAGCTGTATACATTATCATATGTGTCTCATTGATCTAGAGGGAATAAAGCTGCTGTGGCATAGCTGTATACATTATCATATGTGTCTCATTGATCTAGAGGGAATAAAGCTGCTGTGGCATAGCTGTATACATTATCATATGTGTCTCATTGATCTAGAGGGAATAAAGCTGCTGTGGCATAGCTGTATACATTATCATATGTGTCTCCTTGATCTAGAGGGACTAAAAGGTGATGAGATATTCCTTAAGTTGATCACTGAATGATGGCAGGTTTGGGTAAGGTGACATCCTTCACATCAAGACTGATATGACAGATTCAGGTGAATTATTTTGGAGTTGAGACTTGACTTGAATTGACAATGAACCAGATCATTGACAAGGTAGTTTGAGTTATTTTTCAAGTTTTAAGTTTTTTATTTTGCGGTTAACTGCCGTTAAACTATTCACTGCAGCAGTTGAGGGTATATTTTAGTCACCCAGTTGAGATGCAGTAATTTGTTGAGTGCTTTGCACCAATATCTCCCCTGTCCAACACCCACTACTACAATTCCATTTTCATCAACCCCTCCCAAGGTAAAGGTCGAGGGGAATTTAATTGCTCTAAGGTAAGCCCTAGACTTAACAAAACCCACCTTCTTCAATAACTGTAAGGTTCCCTTTTACCTTCCTCCACTGTACGTGCCAAAGGCTCAAATAATAGCTCCTTATTGAGTGTTGGCGTGGCCAATCCAATATCCCCACCAGACTCTCCACTTATGACAACTCGGTATTCACAGCGCTCTAAACATGATTGAAAGCTGGCCTTTGACCATTATTGTCACTGTGGTTTAATAAGTGAAGGTACATCTCCATAATGGATTTCTTTGTGTTTTTATATCTATTTCCAGGGTGTTGAGAGAATGAACATACCATTTTTTTTCCCAGGGCTGTTAATTACCCAATGGTTATTCTGCACTGCTCCAATCAGCTAAGTGAGGTCACAGTCATGGTGTACATTTCACTCTTCCATTCAATCCATGTCTAACACTATCCCAGTAATTATGCTATTTGCTTTTGGGACTGGATTGGTCATTGCTTCTTATTGTGCATTAAATGGTGTATTGTATAGTATAGAGGTTTACGATAACATTGTTTACTAGTACGATAACATTTACGATAACATTGTTTACTAGTACGATAACATTTACGATAACATTGTTTACTAGTACGCAGTGCTGCACTGCAGAAGGGCTGTGTACATCTGCATGACAAACTGTGCAGTTGTTAGCCTCTGAGATGCAGTTTGTGTGATCCTGCTGCAGTTCAGTGTGTAAGCGTGTATACACGTGTATGTGCTTTATACATGATGAGTTGGCTGTGTGTGTATTTGTCTGTGTATATTTGTAAATAGTGTTTTATTTACTGTTCTTATTCTAGGTGTGTGTACATATGCATTTTTACTGCACCTTTCCTCACAACTTGTCCTGTCATGTATGAATTCTGCCTTGTCATGTATGAATGCTGCCTTGTCATGTATGAATGCTGCCTTGTCATGTATGAATGCTGCCTTGTCATGTATGAATGCTGCCTTGTCATGTATGAATGCTGCCTTGTCATGTATGAATTCTGCCTTGTCATGTATGAATGCTGCCTTGTCATGTATGAATGCTGCCTTGTCATGTATGAACGCTGCCTTGTCATGTATGAATGCTGCCTGTGCGTGTTGCATGTGCCTTTTCATGCTGTAGTGACCATGTAGTCTAATGCAGATTAGATTACAGCTAAACCTCTGGGTCTGCCTGGCAACGAGAAGTGCCTGTCAAACCTGCAGCACATCAGGGCCTGAAAGACACTCCATAGAATGTGAATTTGTCCATCCCCTTTTGAATGGAGAGAGTCAACATTGCCAAGCGCCACAGGGCCTATCAGAGAATAGAGAGACAAAGTGAGCTGAGAAAGAGAGTGAGAGAGTGTGAGTTATGGTCCGGGCCACTGCTCCTAAATGTAGTCACTGTTCTGTCCCTCCTCTCTCCTCTCACTGGAAAGTGTTCCACTGGAGCATTCTGTACAAGGCTTTGTTCTCTGTGCCAAAACCCGTGCTGCTGCAGTCATTGCTTGGGTGCACTGGGATATGTTGTGCCACTCAGGTTATTGACTGCATGTCTCTCTTTGAGTTTACGAGACACCTCTTAATGTATTGAGAGTGTAAGTCATCTCAAGGAATCAGCCCATAGAGGAATTGACTGTGATTTGCCTTTGGGGTCTGGTGTATTGGTACCACTGTTGATTAGACTTAAAGGCTGCCAATTTTCATTTTACTCTGATCTGTATTCAAAGGAGTCATCGGCTTCTCTCTGAATGTCACCGCGAGCTGGGATTTAACTCATCTTTTAATGTGGGATTCAGAAAACAGACCCTTTTAAAGAATGCTTCCACGTTTAGAAAAAATGTTAAGCAATGTTATTTGTTTTTTTCCCTCTATTCCCTTGGCGATTGCAAGGCCTGTAACTGCCAGGTTTTCAGGAAATGGAACGGTGAACTTTGGATTCAGATGTAAACAGAGTGACTGTAATGCACTAATGAGGGTGTTTCAGCGTCAGTGCTCTCCTTTCTGTTTTCTCCCTTGTTTCCTCTTGTTCAGAGAACTCCAGTTGATGAGTCTTTCCGAAGTGATTTCAGATGTTTTCATAGTAGTAGAGCACTTTGGGTGGTGATCTTTCTGGGTCACGCTGCTACAGGTTGGGTGGTGATCTTTCTGGGTCACGCTGCTACAGGTTGGGTGGTGATCTTTCTGGGTCACGCTGCTACAGGTTGGGTGGTGATCTTTCTGGGTCACGCTGCTACAGGTTGGGTGGTGATCTTTCTGGGTCACGCTGCTACAGGTTGGGTGGTGATCTTTCTGGGTCACGCTGCTACAGGTTGGGTGGTGATCTTTCTGGGTCACGCTGCTACAGGTTGGGTGGTGATCTTTCTGGGTCACGCTGCTACAGGTTGGGTGGTGATCTTTCTGGGTCACGCTGCTACAGGTTGGGTGGTGATCTTTCTGGGTCACGCTGCTACAGGTTGGGTGGTGATCTTTCTGGGTCACGCTGCTACAGGTTGGGTGGTGATCTTTCTGGGTCACGCTGCTACAGGTTGGGTGGTGATCTTTCTGGGTCACGCTGCTACAGGTTGGGTTTTATTTTGGAAGGTGAACGGACGGACGAATTAGACCAACTTTGTCAATATACTGTATGAAGATTCCCAATCCATTTTTATTGTAGTATGTCATATTATCTATTCACATGTACTTGCCTGTCTGTCTGTAGAAACGATTTACTAAACTAACACCAACATATCCATCTTACGCAGGTTATTATCCTGCATTTCTCTCCCATGTGGCAGTAAGAATAGTTCAGGTCAATATGACAGATGTTTGTGACCCCAAAACCCCAGATTTTCCACCAACGCTCCATTAACTGTAATGGGGATGTAGGTGGCGAAGAGGATATCGATACTGATTGTCCAATCAGATGTCTGCCAGACTATATACAGTACTCTCTTATACATCCAGGCCACAAGTCTATGGCATAATCTATCTTTTTCTATGGTTTGTTGTGTTTTGACATTACTGAGCTGCTTAAAAAGTGCTTGAGAAATATTGATGGAGAGGAGGAGGGAGGGAGGGATGAGAGGAGGAGGGCACGAGGAGGGAGGGATGGATGGAGAGGAGGAGGGAGGGATGGATGGAAAGGAGGAGGGCAGGAGGGAGGGATGGATGGAGAGGAGGAGGGAGGGATGGATGGAAAGGAGGAGGGCAGGAGGGAGGGATGGATGGAGAGGAGGAGGGAGGGATGGATGGAGAGGAGGAAGGATGGGGAGGAGGAGGGAGGGAGGAATGGATGGAGAGGAGGAGGGATGGATGGAGAGGAGGAGGGAGGGATGGATGGAGAGGAGGAGTGCAGGAGGGAGGGATGGATGGAGAGGAGGAGGGCAGGAGGGAGGGATGGATGGAGAGGAGGAGTGCAGGAGGGAGGGATGGATGGAGAGGAGGAGGGATGGATGGAGAGGAGGAGGGAGGGATGGATGGAGAGGAGGAGTGCAGGAGGGAGGGATGGATGGAGAGGAGGATGGATGGAGAGGAGGATGGATGGATGGAGAGGAGGAGAGAGGGATGGATGGATGGAGAGGAGGAGGGAGGGATGGATGGAGAGGAGGAGGGAGGGATGGATGGAGAGGAGGAGGGCAGGAGGGAGGGAGAGGAGGAGGGCAGGAGGAGGGATGGAGAGGAGGAGGGCAGGAGGGCTGGAGAGGAGGAGGGCAGGAGGAGGGATGGAGAGGAGGAGGGCAGGAGGGCTGGAGAGGAGGAGGGCAGGAGGAGGGATGGAGAGGAGGAGGGCAGGAGGGCTGGAGAGGAGGAGGGCAGGAGGAGGGATGGAGAGGAGGAGGGCAGGAGGGCTGGAGAGGAGGAGGGCAGGAGGGCTGGAGAGGAGGAGGGCAGGAGGAGGGATGGAGAGGAGGAGGGCAGGAGGGAGGGATGGATAGAGAGGAGGAGGGCAGGAGGTAGGGATGGATGGGGAGGAGGAGTGAGGGATGGATGGAGAGAAGGAGGGAGAGATGGATGGAGAGGAGGAGGGCAGGAGGGATGGATGGAGAGGAGGAGGGAGGGATGGATGGAGAGGAGGAGGGAGAGATGGATGGAGAGTAGGAGGGCAGGAGGGAGGGATGGAGAGGAGGAGGTAGGGAGGGAGGGATGGATGGAGAGGGGGAGGGAGGGATGGATGGAGAGGAGGAGGGAGGGATGGATGGAGAGGAGGAGGGAGGGATGGATGGATGGAGAGGAGGAGGGATGGATAGATGGAGAGGAGGAGGGAGGGAGGAATGGATGGAGAGGAGGAGGGATAGATAGATGGAGATGAGGAGGGAGGGAGGAATGATGGAGAGGAGGAGGGATAGATGGAGAGGAGGAGGAGGGAGGGATGGATGGAGAGGAGGAGTGCAGGAGGGAGGGATGGATGCAGAGGAGGAGGGCAGGAGGGAGGGATGGATGGAGAGGAGGAGGGAGGGATGGATGGAAAGGAGGAGGGAGAGATGGATGGAAAGGAGGAGGGCAGGAGGGAGGGATGGATGGAGAGGAGGAGGGATGGAGAGGAGGAGGGATGAGAGGAGGAGGGATGGAGAGGAGGAGGGATAGATGGAGAGGAGGAGGGAGGGAGGGATAGATGGAGAGGAGGAGGGATGGATGGATGGAGAGGAGGAGTGCAGGAGGGAGGGAGGGATGGATGGAGAGGAATTTCCCCCTCGGGGGATCAATAAAGTACCTATCTATCTATCTATCTATCTAGGAGGGCAGGAGGGATGGATGGATGGAGAGGAGGAGTGCAGGAGGGAGGGATGGATGGAGAGGAGGAGGGAGGGATGGATGGATGGAGAGGAGGAGGGAGGGATGGATGGAGAGGAGGAGGGCAGGAGGGAGGGATGGGTGGAGAGGAGGAGGGAGGGATGGATGAGAGGAGGGCAGGAGGGATGGAGTGGAGGAGGGCAGGAGGGAGGGATGGATGGAGAGGAGGATGGATGGATGGAGAGGAGGAGGGCAGGAGGGAGGGATGGATGGAGAGGAAAAGGATGGTGGTAGTAGGAGTTGGGGAGGGTGGTGGAACCCCCCTCCCTCATGCCGAAGAGCTTGGAGGGCAGTGTGTATAATTTACTACCCACCTCCTGCACCGTTGGCTGCGGAGGACTCGTTCCAGGACGGAAGACGAGGAGTGGAAAGTAAGCCTCAGAGTAAATCCTATTAGAGTAAACAGGAGGGGGGGGTGGGGTGGGGGTAAAAGATGAAGTCATTTGAAACTGTGTGTCTCTCTGTTCAGCTCACTGCCACATTGACTACAAGGCAAATGAGACAGTGTTTATGAGCCTTTGTCTGTGGTATCGCCTAGAAACACAGTTCCATTCAGCATCAGTGAGTGGGCCCATCTGTTACTGTGTCAGTCTGACACAAGTCCCCACACTCCTGCCAGGCATTATGGATTTACCTCATATTGAGGCTATATACAGTGGGGAGAACAAGTATTTGATACACTGCCGATTTTGCAGGTTTTCCCACTTACAAAGCATGTAGAATTCTGTAATTTTTATCATAGGTACTCTTCAACTGTGAGTGACGGAATCCAGAAAATCACATTGTATGATTTTTAAGTAATTAATTTGCATTTTATTGCATGACATAAGTATTTGATACATCAGAAAAGCAGAACTTAATATTTGGTACAGAAACCTTTGTTTGCAATTACAGAGATCATACGTTTTCTGTAGTTCATGACCAGGTTTGCACACACTGCAGCAGGGATTTTGGCCACTCCTCCATACAGATCCTTCAGGTTTCGGGGCTGTCGCTGGGCAATACAGACTTTCAGCTCCCTCCAAAGATTTTCTATTGGGTTCAGGTCTGGAGACTGGCTAGGCCACTCCAGGACCTTGAGATGCTTCTTACGGAGCCACTCCTTAGTTGCCCTGGCTGTGTGTTTCGGGTCGTTGTCATGCTGGAAGACCCAGCCACCACCCATCTTCAATGCTCTTACTGAGGGAAGGAGGTTGTTGGCCAAGATCTTGCGATACATGGCCCCATCCATCCTCCCCTCAATACGGTGCAGTCGTCCTGTCCCCTTTGCAGAAAAGCATCCCCAAAGAATGATCTTTCCACCTCCATGCTTCACGGTTGGGATGGTGTTCTTGGGGTTGTACTCATCCTTCTTCTTCCTCCAAACAAGGTGAGTGGAGTTTAGACCAAAAAGCTCTA
The DNA here is from genome assembly GCA_023634145.1 of Thymallus thymallus. Taxonomy (NCBI): domain Eukaryota; kingdom Metazoa; phylum Chordata; class Actinopteri; order Salmoniformes; family Salmonidae; genus Thymallus; species Thymallus thymallus. Next base: position 46,893,832 of record CM042388.1, read on the forward strand.
TTTTTGTCTCATCAGACCACATGACCTTCTCCCATTCCTCCTCTGGATCATCCAGATGGTCATTGGCAAACTTCAGACGGGCCTGGACATGCGCTGGCTTGAGCAGGGGGACCTTGCGTGCGCTACAGGATTTTAATCCATGACGGCGTAGTGTGTTACTAATGGTTTTCTTTGAGACTGTGGTCCTAGCTCTCTTCAGGTCATTGACCAGGTCCTGCCGTGTAGTTCTGGGCTGATCCCTCACCTTCCTCATGATCATTGATGCCCCACGAGGTGAGATCTTGCATGGTGCCCCAGACCGAGGGAGATTGACCGTCATCTTGAACTTCTTCCATTTACTAATAATTGCGCCAACAGTTGTTGCCTTCTCACCAAGCTGCTTGCCTATTGTCCTGTAGCCCATCCCAGCCTTGTGCAGGTCTACAATTTTATCCCTGACACAGTCCTTACATAGCTCTCTGGCCTTGGCCATTGTGGAGAGGTTGGAGTCTGTTTGATTGAGTGTGTGGACAGGTGTCTTTTATACAGGTAACGAGTTCAAACAGGTGCAGTTAATACAGGTAATGAGTGGAGAACAGGAGGGCTTCTTAAAGAAAAACTAACAGGTCTGTGAGAGCCGGAATTCTTACTGGTTGGTAGATGATCAAATACTTATGTCATGCAATAAAATACAAATTAATTATTTAAAAATCATACAATGTGATTTTCTGGATTTTTGTTTTAGATTCCGTCTCTCACAGTTGAAGTGTACCTATGATAAAAATTACAGACCTCTACATGCTTTGTAAGTAGGAAAACCTGCAAAATCGGCAGTGTATCAAATACTTGTTCTCCCCACTGTAAGCCCCCAGACAGAGACTGTGAAGAGCATATGAAATCTGGATGTAATGCAAACATTGGCCATAATACTAGTAAAAATTATAATTTATTGTATTAATATACTGCTTTTCCAAATGCTCAAAACTCATTAGATTCAGACATGGACTACACCTCTTGACTTTTTTCAGAACACATTGCTTTGAGACCTGTCATGGCTGAAGTCATAGCAAGCTACAGTACAAACCCAGGAAATTCCCCAAGCCATTTTTGTCATGCCACACACATGAACGTCTACAGACATATAAAGTGCTACTGTACATAATACAAGTGGAAAAGCCGCGTACACAACAGATGATTTTATCTCAGTCTTTCTCACAGATTGTTGCTGGTAAAGGAAATGTGAAATGAGCAATATGTATTTGCATGTTGCGTGCTGTGGTACGCTCAACCCAACCAGTATGTTTTATGTTTCACAAATGAGATCATACGTCACTGCTTTACGAACACTGACTTGATTTATAACCACTAAGTCGACCAGATCTGTATTTGTCTGAAAATAAGAAAAATAACTTTCCAGAACCAGTCCTCTTTATCCTTCTGTCCAATCCTGTGATGTCACTTACTAGGGTATTATTCGGCAATCATTCCTCATCATAAGAGAGGGTATTAATTAGGATTTAACTACAGGTTAAAAAGGATCTTCTAAAGAGAGAGAGAGAGAGAGAGAGAGAGACAGAGAGAGAGAGAGAGAGAGAGAGAGATGGGGAGAGAAAGAGAGGTAGACGTGTGTGAAATGTGCATCCTAGGGCCCTTTGTAAGTAAATGTAAGGTGAATTATTCATATTTTACCTTAGTCAAGTACAGTGTGCTCACCTTCTTCCATTTTCTAGTAATCTACAGAGAACGTTCCACACCGTGGATCTTCTTTACAACGTTTTGTAATCAGTGCTGCAGTGAAGTGTCATTTGCAGCACGTTGTGTGAGCCATTATATGTTAGTCTGTGTGTGTATATATATGAGCCATTATATGTTAGTCTGTGTGTGTATATATAGGAGCCATTATATGTTAGTCTGTGTGTGTGTATATGAGCCATTATATGTTAGTCTGTGTGTGTATATATATGAGCCATTATATGTTAGTCTGTGTGTGTATATATAGGAGCCATTATATGTTAGTCTGTGTGTGTGTATATGAGCCATTATATGTTAGTCTGTGTGTGTATATATGTGAGCCATTATATGTTAGTCTGTGTGTGTGTGTATATGTGAGCCATTATATGTTAGTCTGTGTGTGTATATATGTGAGCCATTATATGTTAGTCTGTGTGTGTATATATGAGCCATTATATGTTAGTCTGTGTGTGTATATATAGGAGCCATTATATGTTAGTCTGTGTGTGTATATATAGGAGCCATTATATGTTAGTCTGTGTGTGTATATATGAGCCATTATATGTTAGTCTGTGTGTGTATATATGAGCCATTATATGTTAGTCTGTGTGTGTATATGTGAGCCATTATATGTTAGTCTGTGTGTGTATATATGAGCCATTATATGTTAGTCTGTGTGTATATATATGTGAGTCACTATATGTTAGTCTGTGTGTGTATATATGAGCCATTATATGTTAGTCTGTGTGTGTATATGTGAGCCATTATATGTTAGTCTGTGTGTGTATATGTGAGCCATTATATGTTAGTCTGTGTATTTGCTTAGAGCAGTAGAGGTTCTCATGTCCTGGCAGTAAAGCAGCTTCACATATAATGGCCAAATAGCCCATACAACACTGTCGTCATTGCCAAACTACCAGCTTTGGATATACAGACATACCCTACATGCCTTGTGAATATGACAGCCTTAATGCTGCGTTTACATGTATTCATACATTATATATACATGTAATCTAAATAACTTGACAGAGCCTCTTTCCTTTGTGTGAATACAGCAAACAAGCTGTGCTAAGTTTATCGATCGTTAGAGCTGATCCTGCGTGGACAGACAGGTCCCTAGCTACTGAGGCAAGATTTAAAGGTCAGATTACATTTTCTCAACTGCAATCCCAAACAATGTAGGTTCAATCACACTTCGGTTCAATCACACTTAAATTCGGCAGTGATTTGTATACAGGCCACAATTATAAATTATAATTGGTGATTATACCGATTCACCTTTGACACAGTTCTAGTAAAAAGTAACTCTAATTGAACCTGTATTATGGACATGGACAATAAGAAGCTATCTTAGGAAACCTTCACTGTGCTGCAGCTTAAAAGTCTGAAGTAAACAACGAGAGCATTTTATTTTTATTTTTATTTTTTTTCTTTAACCTTTATTTAACTCGGCAAGTCAGTTAAGATTTTTATTTATTTACAATGACGGCATACCTACAGGGTCAGCCCCTGGAGCAAATTAGGGTTAAGTGCCTTGCTCAAGGACACGTTTTCACTTTGTCGGCTCGGGGATTCAATCCAGCCAACCTTCTGGCCCAACGTTCTTACCACTGGACTACCTGCCACCCTCATAATGTCTTAATGTAGGACAGAAAAACAAGTGGATGAGTAGGAGGTGATGAGAAAGACTAGTTAGTGGATGAGTAGGAGGTGATGAGAAGGACTAGTTAGTGGATGAGTAGGAGGTGATGAGAAAGACTAGTTAGTGGATGAGTAGGAGGTGATGAGAAAGACTAGTTAGTGGATGAGTAGGAGGTGATGAGAAAGACTAGTTATGGATGAGTAGGAGGTGATGAGAAGGACTAGTTAGTGGATGAGTAGGAGGTGATGAGAAAGACTAGTTAGTGGATGAGTAGGAGGTGATGAGAAGGACTAGTTAGTGGATGAGTAGGAGGTGATGAGAAAGACTAGTTAGTGGATGAGTAGGAGGTGATGAGCATGACTAGTTAGTGGATGAGTAGGAGGTGATGAGAAGGACTAGTTAGTGGATGAGTATGAGGTGATGAGAAGGACTAGTTAGTGGATGAGTATGAGGTGATGAGCATGACTAGTTAGTGGATGAGTATGAGGTGATGAGAAGGACTAGTTAGTGGATGAGTATGAGGTGATGAGAAGGACTAGTTAGTGGATGAGTATGAGGTGATGAGAAGGACTAGTTAGTGGATGAGTATGAGGTGATGAGCATGACTAGTTAGTGGATGAGTATGAGGTGATGAGCAGGACTAGTTAGTGGATGAGTATGAGGTGATGAGCATGACTAGTTAGTGGATGAGTATGAGGTGATGAGCAGGACTAGTTAGTGGATGAGTAGGAGGTGATGAGCAGGACTAGTTAGTGGATGAGTATGAGGTGATGAGCAGGACTAGTTAGTGGATGAGTAGGAGGTGATGAGAAGGACTAGTTAGTGGATGAGTAGGAGGTGATGAGCAGGACTAGTTAGCTAGAGGGGAGAAGTGTGGGCGACATGTCTATTATCATCTCCATCCTCTCATTCTCCAAACCAGCAGGATGGATGTTTGTCCCACATGTCCTAATTCACTGCTACGCCAACATCCTCCTAGCAACCACTCCGAATTCATGGCACAGGATATAGGATTGAGACACTCTATCCTACATAGCTTTCTCCCACCATGTGTATAGATGCAAAATAACATATCCTTCCAGCTATTGAAGTACTTCTCTGCCATCGACCTGTATAGTATAGTTAACCATCCACCAATGTATAGTGTACATATTCAGCCAACCACCCATACTATGCAATGTCTTTTTTATAGCTTTTTTGCACTCCAGACTTCTTGTATTTCTATACTTTTTCATACTGCCGCTCTATGTATCATATATCGTGTATCTGTCTTTTGTGTATTTTCGTTCTGACATTTTGCACCTGCCCTAAGTACCTACCTACCTACCTACCTACCTACCTACCTACCTACCTACCTACCTACCTACCTACCTACCTACCTACCTACCTACCTACCTACCTACCTACCTACCTACCTACCTACCTACCTACCTACCTACCTACCTACCTACCTACCTACCTACCTACCTACCTACCTACCTACCTACCTACCTACCTACCGATCTAAAACCACAAACACGGCTACTCTTGAGTCACATCTCTGAATTTGTACTTTTTACCAACAGTCAGAGGCTAGACATGATGTGACAAGTAGCAAGCACAGTGTGGAGAACATGGTTGTAGATGTAGATACCAACTGAAATGTCACAAAAATTCAAATAACAGGTGTGTTTGATCTGTTTCTTATTTTAGGTGTGCATGGAGACAGCTTCTCAGAAACAGATTATATAGTGAATCAATATATGGTTTATATGGCAGCCGCTCTCTCTGTGAACGAACTGTCCAATGTCTACCTGTTGCATGGATCGTGCTCTGCATCTGTTCTTAGCAGGAGAGGAAGGGAGAGAGGGAGAGCTAGAGAGTGAAATTGGATCATAATTGTGGTCAACATTATAGTAAATGTTACCAAAGCCCTGGCAGAATTCTTGCCTGATATGCTCAATATCCTGATATCACTGCTCTGTCTGGACATGATGTGCAGGCAGATGAATACTCCATAATATCCCCATCTATTGTCTGTCTTTGACAAAAAGGTATATATTTATTCTATATGCTTCCCTCACATTCTAAAAAGGATGCATTTGTGTCAGTGTTACCTCCTTTCATAGACAAGAGACTGCTACCACATGAGCCACACCAAAATGTAACACTGTGAAAGTAATGTCAGGGATATTCCACTTTGTGAAATTGCAAAATCAGAAGTATAATGAGCAGTGTGCTTCATTCCATTTTCCACTTCCAAAAAAAAAACAATCCAACATCCGGTAACACTTTCCATTAAAGGGATACTTCAGGATTTTCTCAATGAAGCCTTTTATCTACTTCTCCAGAGTCAGATGAACTAATGGATACCATTTGTATATCTCTGAATCCAGTATGAAGGAAGTTGGAGGTAACTTCTCGAGCCAATTCTAGCAGTTACCACAGACTCATTGCGCTAACGCTAGTTAGCAACTTGCTTCAAACTGCACACAGAGACATAAAAAGGTTATCCACGAGTTCATCTGACTCTGGGGAACTCATGGATACCATTGAAGTTGCCCCTATTACAATGTAACTACTCAGTAATAACTGTAGTAACAACATAGTAGTTACATAGGTAATTACATGCTAATAAGGTTGTAGACTATCAGTTATTATACAATTGGAACAAGGAATGTGTAATTACACTTCCACTGTTATTCCACATGTGAAATACTGATTACAGAATTTCTTCTTCCACTATGTAACTAATGTTTTGTAATTACGCGTTTGAAAGTCACAATTACCATGTTAATAACGCAAACTAAAATCTGACCTTGTTACATGTTCAACCATTGAATCCACTTGTTATACCAGGGTTGTTGAATACACTAGGACCTGGTGACGACAATTGTAACTTGGCACACCCTGTCATTAACTACTGGTAAATTTTTATTCGCTTATTTGTATATTTGTAATATTTCTAATGTTGAATAAATGACTGTGAAAATGTTTTTTTTCAGAATATAGACCTATTCGATATTTGAGAGAAGGAGGAGTATCATGACACCAAGATAATCATAGGGTCTTAGAGGAGGCATGCATAGGTCTAATTTCATAAATTTCATCAATAATTTTTTTGTTTGTGATACAAATGTAAAAAGCATGTGAGAATTGCCAGAACAATCTGAGATACCAAACATATTTTCCGCTCCGGCTGGTGTGGAATAGCCCTTATACCCCCCTGGGAAGTACAATGTAACAAAGGTTGTTACATTGTAACTACATAGTCTTTATAAAGGTATCCTATATAACAACACTGCTCTAACATTACTCTTGATTCGGTATAGCCTTTTAGCCAGGTGATAACATAGAAATAAGATAATTGAAAATATATTTTGGTTTGAGTTATTAACATGGTAATTCACAGGTTACTTTCAAACGTGTAATTACAAAAACATTAGTTACATAGTAGAACAAGAAAATGTGTAACAACATCAGTAATTACAATTGTGGAATAACCTTCAGCAAGTGGATGTGTAATTGTTCCAATTGTGTAATAACTGATAGTGCTACAACTTTATTACATAGTAACACATATGTAACTGCTATGTTGTTACTAGAGTTATTACTGTGTAGTTACATAGTATTAGGGGAAACTTAATGTAAAGTTATACACAACAGCTTCTGACTGAGTGTCTTGGAGAAGCATGTTTGTGGCCTTAGGGATTTCTCTTCACTGACTTTCTCAGGAGTGTAGATGATGGAATCTGTACAGACCGTGTGTGTTGGCTGGTTGTCACTGGAAGTTAAAGTAGCCCACTTCTTTAGATAGTCCTCGACTTTCTAACTATCGCAGTGTGTGATGCTGTCATAGTACTTTTGGAAATGTTTGTCTCTTGGATATACTGTAGTCTCTCAGACAGAATGCCTCACAGTGTGTTTTTTGGACTGAGTCAGATCAGATCAGTTGTCTGTTTGTGTTGTGGTGGTGTCTTAATGTACTGTGTGTCAAAAGAAAAACCTTCTTCACCCCTCGGCAACAGCCTTTTAGTGCCAGTAATAAAATGCCACTATTCAAATCAATCCTTTATTATCCATGATAAAAGCTATTGGATCAGATTATTAATGCTTTTTCCCTGTTGGCACACAATCTCCTTTCAATATCACAACTTTCATTATGATTTTCTGAGGAAATCCCAATTTGGAACCACAGGTGGATTTGTTGACTTATAGACCAAAGCTAATTTATATTGTTCAGGCTAATGTAGGCTTTAGTTTTGAGCTAGATCAGGATAGCCATTGGTGTGTGAAAGCCCAATCCCCTGCCCATGGAGGCAAGTACTGTAGCTTAGACAGTAAAGGCTCTATGTGATTCCCCCTTAGAGATCTATAGCCGTCTGTCCTCAGCACCCAGCACAATCTACCCTTAAATAGTGTACATCTCTGAGAGGGCTGGGGTTCAGAGAATGGGTTTGGGAATATCATCAATAATCTCTCTAGTATAATGTATTTCAATCCTTCTGTGCTGTTAATGTCCTTGTAGCGCTTGCTAGCCCTTTGATGTTACTCTCAAGCACACTTCCACTATAGTCTTAAATTTGTTTTGTGATTTTCAAGACAACTCTGCATCAGTATATTATTTTTCCTGTTCACTAACCAGGAAACTAACTAGGAAAATGGAAACCTCAAAAAATAGACTTTGTTGAAACCTGCCCGTTGGTTAGGTAAAGAGAAGTCAGATCAATGGTAGGCATAGATGATAGTGACGCTGATGACAACAATCGGCCTGTTCTGTGCTGTGTTTGAGCAGAGTCAAGCTGAATTAAGACGTGTCAGCCAGCTGCCAGCCATGGACTCATCCCAGGCTCATCGGAGCCTCACAGTAATGAATATTTGATCAGGACTATTTGAGCAGCAGGGGATGACAAGGCTATCTGCATGACGATAGCCTCATTCCATTCCCATTGGGGATCCAGCTTCGAAATTATCCTCAAACCTGTAATGATCAAACAGTCTTTCCTCCCACTCAGCAGAACACTTAAACTTCTGATTCCTCCACAGACGGGTTCAGTTGTTTAGCAGGAACACCGACGCGTGTGCAACCATAGGGCTAAACAGACTGGGTTGTCTTAGATTGTTGACGACATGTAAATTACATTTAGTCTCCAAATATTTATTGAAAACACCAATACAGTTGCAGAATGAGCACCTCTCTCAAATACATCGTTACAGTTGTTGGTTAGCTAGCTAGCTAATTTGAGCCATATTAGCATTGACATGAAATCAGTCAAAACACCTCAAAACAAGGCTGTTCAGAATTATAACAATGCACGGCTTCCGGCCCCAATCCGTCTATTGCTGAGTTGAATGTTCAGTCACCATGTATGGCTCAGGTCCAACGAGATTCGTTTTTTTCCCAACAAGTTTAGCAATTGAATAGTGTATAATTACTTCCTCTCCTTGTCCTTTGCCTATGCTAATATTAATGTTAATACAAAAGTGTAGCCATGACATATTTGTTTTCATCTGTCCAATTCTGTGTGGGTGAATGAAAGGAGATCACTTCGGCATATTAAGCAGTACTGCACTACTTCATCATACAGAAAGTCTAATGAAAGATGACAGATTGTCACATCAGTTGCTTTGTGAGCTGGTTGGCTACACTGTAGTTATGTCAATCATCTATCTATCTATCTATCTATCTATCTATCTATCTATCTATCTATCTATCTATCTATCTATCTATCTATCTATCTATCTATCTATCTGTCTGTCTGTCTGTCTGTCTGTCTGTCTATCTATCTATCTATCTATCTATCTATCTATCTATCTATCTATCTATCTATCTATCTATCTATCTATCTATCTATCTATCTATCTATCTATCTATCTATCTATCTATCTATCTATCTATCTATCTATCTATCTATCTATCTATCTATCTATCTATCTATCTATCTATCTATCTATCTATCTATCTATCTATCTATCTATCTATCTATCTATCTATCTATCTATCTATCTATCTATCTATCTATCTATCTATCTAGCACTTGTTAGGCACAGCTGAGCATAAATAGAAATATATGTTTTATTTTACTGGACTGATGGTCACTGCACCTGATGGTCATGGTGCTTTCAAGTGAACTGTGAACTCTGAAAAAATCATGATGGTAGTTATCTTCAGGTCAGAGCTCTAGAAAGATGCCTGTCTCCGACTTTGAATTACGAGTTGGATGGCCGAGCAAGATTTTCAAGTTCCCAGTTGTCTTGATTAGTCTGAGCAGAGGGAGGGAGAGAGCAGGAGAGGGTCCCCCTCTCACAGTCCCTGCTCTCTCCTTCCATTCCTCCAGGTGAGACTGACCAGAGAGAGGGGACACAGTCTTCCACCTGATGGCAAAACTCAAGTCGCAGCGTATCTGTCTCGTGCACAAATTCACATTGTTCCTATTACCAGAGGAAGTGAAATATTCCTTGATATTAAAATAGACACGAGCTGCTAATAATAATAAAAACGTAGGGCTGTCGATACACTTGGCTACTTATTCATTGCAGCTGCAGCGTGAGTGGATGTAGTGAGAAGCTTGTTCATGTTTTGTAATAGTGTTGAGTAAAAGCAGTGTTGAAAGTGCTGAATAAAAACCTAAACATGATCTCACTCATAAAAACAGCAGCTCTTTTCTGTATCATTTGAAAATATTTCTCTGGTCATGGTTCTATAAAAGTTATCTCACATAGGCTAATATCAAACTTTGCTGTGGCTGGGGTCCTGGAAGCTATAGGCATGGTGATTCAGCAATCCGATTGGCCAGCGCAGTAGGTACACTCGATGTAGCAACAGATAAATCCTACCCCCGCAAACCTGTGTGTGCAAGCTATTGTTAATCACTTCCTGTTCACAGGCACTTTCCCCACTGCACTAAAAACTGCTATGGTGAAACCCTTTCTGAAGTATAGTCATCTAGATTATTAACTATTTTCGGCCAATCTCCAACCTTCCATTCTTAAGCAAAAAATTCAGGAGACATTGGTTTTCAAACACCTAAATGATTTTTTAAAGTGCCAACTGTATTTAAAAAAAAAATTGCAATCAGGTTTTCGTGCCCTTCACAGCACAGAGACAGCCTTAGTTAAAGTGGTAAATGATCTTCGAGCCAACACAGATGCCAAACAGCTCGATGTCCTTGTACTCTTGGATTTAAGTGCTGCATTCGATACTGTTGACCATTATGTCCTTCTGGACAGGCTGGAGAGGTGGGTCGGCCTCTCCGGTCCAGTTCTAAATTAGTTTAGGACCTATTTAACCTGTCGAGAGTGTTTTGTCATCCTTAGTGAAAATAACTCAGAGAAAATACATATCACACGTGGCATTCCACAAGTTCAGATTTTGGGTCCGGTACAGTTTATATATGTTACCTCTTGGCAGCGTTATCTCAAAGCACAGCATAGATTTTCACTACACAGACGATACACAACTTTACATTTCTATGTCACCAGAGGATTTGAACTCCACTGATAAATTATTAGACTATTAGTGATTTTAAATACTTGGATGGCTCACAACTTCCTCCAGCTAAATGAAGACAAGACCGAGGTACTTATTATTGGAGCCAAAGCACAGAGAGAGAATCTGGACGCACATTTAAATTCAAGGGCAATAAAGATTTAACACCAGGTAAAAACCTAGGTGTCATTTTAGATTATGAACTCAATTTCTAATCACACATTAGGAATGTGACCAAAATAGCTTTTTACCACCTGAGGAACATTGCCAAGGTGTGGCCGTTTCTCTCTCAGGCTGCTACAGAGACTCATCCATGCATTTAATACAAGCAAGCTTGACTGTTGTAATGCTCTCCTGTCTGGGCTACCCAAGAAAGCCATTGGTCAACTGCAAAACATACAGAATGCTGCATCATGGGTACTGACCAAGACCAGACGGAGAACACACACTACATTTTTCCTGTGAAGAACATTGTGTTGCATCCCATGTCTGAAATGTGCCGTATAAATAAAGCTTGATTTGATTTGATATCTCCTGGTCCTCTGGGTAGGCGGAGTTAGTCTTTTCAGACAAATGAAATGGTTTAAAATTGGAACACTTTGCCTACCCGGTGCACAGGGCTTCTGAATCAAGCGCACACACACACACACACACACACACACACACACACACACACACACACACACACACACACACACACACACACACACACACACACACACACACACACACACACACACACACACACTAGGTGTGAAACCGTTCCTTCCTGAGGTTCCACCCACAGGGTTAGCACTTCTCTTTACACACATCCCCTCTTGCTCTCCAGCCACAACAGACTGTCAGTCACTGAAGTAATAGAAGGTGGGCCCTTAGCCTTTGGTAATTCAAATGCATATTTCATTCCATTAGAAAACACAGAGGGATGCTGAACTTTTCATCACCTTTTGCAATTACGGCAAAACAAGGAGGTTTAGGGATTCATACTGTGGAGTTCAACATACTTTCTGTTGTATTGGTTCTCCCATTCCTTCCTTACCGCTTACTCTGCTCGATCTCTGCACTCTTACACTCCAACACCCCCTTGTGCCATTATCATTAACTCTGGGGTGGATTTCCCTAAGGATTCTGGGGTAATGCCGAGGTCCTTAGTGATATCACCTGGGAAATCACTTATCAAGCCTGCTACATATACATTGCCCCACATTGACAGCTCTTAATTTCACTGTGTTTTCATTGTTTGAACAGATGTGGATTCATAGGAACCTGCTAATAATTCTAGGCTATTGGATTTAGATAAACACCCCATGCAAATACCCAACACCCTCTCTGTCTCCTGGGGAGAATAAAGCAATTGAATGTGCCGCATGCTTCAGTGCTGTGATTAGTTTTTTATCAAAGAGAGAGCATTTAGGGACAGATAAGTATCTGAATGTTCAGGATGTGATTTTCTGGGGAAAAAATGGGCAGTTATTTGAAAACGTTTAGGTCTATTATAATTTCTATCTAGTTGTAGATATTCAAGAGCGGCCTGGAGTGTTTTTTTACATTAGGAAGGAAGACATTCTGTGGAACAAATGTGTCTACTATTTACATGTATTCTGATGGCTCTCAACTACTTAGGCTGCATTTACACAGCAAGCCCAATTCTGAACTTGTGCCCAATTAGTGGGGCAGATCTGATTGGTCAGAATTGGGCTGCGTGTGTAAATTCAGCCTTTGCTATCTCTGTAAACTTTTAACAAGTGTGAGTGATAGTTTAACTTCCATTATAATAACTCCCTGGCTATAGGCCGACATGTGTTTACAATGTGTTCTTGTTAATTCATCCATCTGATCTGATAAATTAGGTACAGTGCAACAGGTTGGCGTACAGCATGTTAGCGTCTCAGGACAGGCATCTTTAAGTTAATTACTAACCTGAAGCTGTATCATGGAGGAACATTTAATTTTATGAAGTGACAGACAGCACACCCCAATATTAATTATGACTCCCTTGTTCATAGCTTGTAGCCCCTCTGTCTGGCGTCTAGTTACTCAGTCTCCGGTGTATACCCTCGCCACTTCTCCCCCACAGCCCACAGCTGATCAGCAAAGTATCAGACTGTAGGTTATTGCGTTTATTCAAGTTTGAGTAAAACTGTTTTGATTTGAAAAGACTTGCTCTCTGATTGATGAGCAGACAGCCATTTGTTTTTGGTTATCCAGCATATGATTACTATTATATGGTTATCCTGCATAGGATTACTATTATATGGTTATCCTGCATAGTATTACTATTATATGGTTATCCTGCATATGATTACTATTATATGGTTATCCAGTATATGATTACTATTATGTGGTTATCCTACATATGCTTACTATTATATGGTTATCCTGCATATGATGACTATTATCTGTTTTCTCTTAATCATGCACATTCCCATATGAACAACTGGCACAGTGATCACATTGAAAACACAACTCTGGAGAGGTTATTTTATCACTTAGAAGTGGGCTGCATTATCCAAATGAAAAAGAAGCGGAGGAAGAGGCAGATTTGTCACGGAGTGATTAGTGCTCTAGTGTCCCACTGCAGGAACAGCAGCTCTTCAAGGACAGAGGAAACCTCTGAGGTGTGCTCTAATACAAACACTGCTATAACTTGTTATTGTACAATACTCAAACACATCCTACAGTACACACTGGCTCCGAATGGCTCCCAGTTCCAGTAGATGTTGTACAGTAGGACTATAATGGAGAGATAAATCACATGGTACTATCAATTAGGAACATGGAGGGTTAATGGAAACAATCCCTAGAGCTGCTATTAGACGCACCTTGACACTGCTGGTTCTTCACCTCCCCTATTGATATACTTGTGATATATAGGAGCCTCTAGGGTTCCACACCTCCACCTCTCCCACCAGCCTTTCACCACTGACTTATGGGGATTAATTCGGTCCTCTCTTCATATTGAAAGCCGTATAGAGATATCAACATGTGGCGCTATGATTTACAGAGCCTGGCCTGGTCTCCTGCCTGGGTGCCATGGGGGAACAGATTAAGGACTAGGAGCAGCAGCTGGGTGTCGACACGAGTCATCAACACCAAGGGAAAGCCATTATCTGTCCGACCTTTCCACTGTGATTATCCAGCTGTGCTCTGGGACTGTCAAGACTTCTCCCCAGAGTCCTGCTCCCCGAAAACCAGCAAGAGCTGTGGGCTTTGGGCTGGGGTAGTTTATGAGCTGAAGACAAACTGTGGTCAATGTTTTGAACTATTAGGTCGACCAGAGATATCAGTGCTGTAGTCTATGGGATCTTTGAATGCACGTGGTTTAAGCAATTTCCCCTCGGGGATCAATAAAGTACCTATCTATCTATCTATCTATCTAGAAGGCTGGAGTGCTGTAGGTGGACATATTGGCTGTGTACTTTACTTATTGAGGTCAGTTGGGGATCGATGATCCATACTAGATGCATTCCCTCCTTGCCTTGGGTCATATTGCTGCTTGACTTAAATAAGCAACCAAGATGTTAGGCAACACACAGCGGCACGCGAAACATATCACACACATACAAACACACAATAAATCAATACACACCAAAGGACAGACAAACATTCAGCGTGTGCAATCAGTACACAGCTAGAAACAGGCACTCTTTTCCACTGTGTCTACCATTTTGTCTGAGCCTACTGCTGGGAGCATGGTGCTGCTGCTCTCTTTGATTAGAGCTGATGTTGTGAGACCCTGAGAGACTTTATTACTGGGTCGTTCCATATGATTTCAATCACTTTCTGACAGTACCCCTTTTGATTGAACAAAACCTTCAGTACATGATAGAAGTGCCCGTGGTAGAAGTGGCCAGAAAGGGACTTTTGGGGCCTGTATGTGTAATTATAAAAAAATAAAATGTAAACTCAGATGTTCTTTTACACCATCTGGGTTGTTTGTGTTGTTCCCGTCATCGGTTGAGACAAAGCATGCTGCTGAATACAGTATGAACCTATCCCTTCAGACCACTGCAATTTACAGTAGCTGGTACACCATTGAAATATATCAATTAAATGTCAAATTTAACTTCCGATTACAACCAGAAACATGGCCACCGGTCCATCCAATGTTGTATGTCAAATTGAATGAGAATGTTCATTCTAATATCTATATGTCTAGGATTTCAATAGGCCTCACCCATTCCTCCAGAAGCCACTCTGACATTCCCTTATTCACTTAAGACACTTAAAAATATACTGTATATATACAGTATATCCTGCATTGTTGGAAGGGCCTGTAAAAAAGCATTTCACTGTTAGTCTAAACCTCTTTTTTATGAAGCATGTGACAATTAAAATGTGATTTGAAGTGCTTGAAATCAGATCTAAAAAGCTCTGGAGGCTCATCCTCCTCTCCATTGTTTATCTGCTGCTTGCCCCATAAATTGCTGGACGGTTCGATTGACATGAATTAACCTGTTGCCAACCAGCCTCTTTCTCTGTCGCCACTTTCCACTTGCTACTGTGATTCCCTCTGCATGTGAGCTGATCACTGTAACAGTGGAATACAGATATCTGGGATATATTTCATTGGCTTGTACGGTGCATTCGGAAAGTATTCAGACCCCTTTCATTTTTTTTTGTTAAGTTACAGCCTTGTTCTAAAATGTACTAAATCGTTTTTTGAAAAAATATAAAATTGAAATATACTGTACATTTACATAAATATTTAGACCCTTTACTCAGGTTATTGTTGAAGCACCTTTGGTAGCGGTTACAGCCTTGAGTCTTCTTGGGTATGACGCTACAAGCTTGGCACACCTGTATTTTCTCCCATAGGGAGAGTCGCTGCACAGCTATTTTCAGGTCTCTCCAGAGATGTTCAATCGGGTTCAAGTCCGTCTCATAGAGTGTTCATAGACCATCATCGTTTTATTTAACCTAAAACGATACTTCGTCAGAACTATACAAAATAACAAAGAAGATATAGATATCACAAATGAAAACACACTTACTTCGAACTGACATCAAGGAACAATGACCCACACAAACGTGGGGTTGAGCATCTTAATTAGAATCCCCAATCAGAGACAACCTCTCACAGCTGTCTCCAATTGGGGATTCAACACAAAATGAAAAACACATAGATCTAGAGATCTAGATGTGTCAGGCTCTGACCATGGCCAAAAGGTACTCCCTATGGCCAGAGCCTGACAATTCAATGATAAGAGTAGGCTACAACGATCAACTATCAGGTAGGCTGATGTTTAATCTGAATTGAGTTGTGGTAAACAAGGAAGGGCAAAATAGCCTAAATTAGCCTAGCTAGCGAGCTAACATAGCTGGCAATCTAATCTATTTTCTTCACATCAATTTGATGCAGTCAAGACAGGCACTATGAGATGGAATTATAGATAACCTATGGCCTTCAAACTCAACTCTGGACCTCGAAGCCAGTTCCACTGCATGTTTTCATTGTCCCCCTCTGATCAGGATTTAGACCTGGGACAGCAGGTGGGTGCAATTAATTATCAGGTAGAACAGAAAATCAGCAGGCTCCAGACCTCGTAGGGTAAGAGTTGAATAGCAAGCAAGCAGAGTGGCACCTCTCTCCCAAGTCACGCAGGCTTCGCAGCAAGACAATAACCAAGTTAAAAAAAAACACATTATTTCAACTATTTAGATATCCGAAAAATATATCTTGTGGTTTGTAAATTCCCAATATGGCACAGATATAGGATGAGTTCCATTTTATTTATTTTTTCACAGTTTCTTGTTACACTAGAAATATAAAAAAAAGTACTTTATTGCTCACATGTTCTTGAAGCAAGTGGTTCCTTCATGTGTATATGAATGGTCTTTTGTCATACCTTACATCACTGAGGTGGCATTTACAAACCACAAGTATTTACGATCCGATTCCCAACATTGATATTGTGTCAGAATTACCGGCAACCCCTCTTACGACTTCAACTTGAGATCACATTTATCTAAGGACCGACCTTCTCCAAGATGGCTGGCTTTATCAGATCATTAGACCAGAAACCTCTGGCTCCTCTGAGGTAATCAATTACTGGCCTAAATTAAAGTGTGTTTTACTTGGTTCCCTTAGTGTGTGGCTGTACTCCAAGGCACAGGAGTAAGAGGTATTCCTTTGGAGTTTCTGTCTTCAGAGTCCCTCCGTGTGTAGAGTAGTGTGGGCTGTAACCAGGAGAAATTAATGCTCTCCCGGTTAGGTTTGTCTATTGTGTTCCCCAGCTGTCCAAGGTTATATCTGCCTTTAATATTACATACGTATGTAAAATCTTTATCTACAGTATCACATGGTATTTTTACTCTGTAGTCTTACCACAGAGGTACTGTATCTCAGCCAGACTGCCAACAGTGAACCTACCAATTATGCCTTGATATGTCCTTCCGTCTGTATAGATATCCTGTTTGTTTGTGGGGTCATGATTGATCAGGAGATCACTCTGAAGCACCAATACACACGTACGTACATACTGTACATGCATACATTCTTAAATACACATGCTATGTGATTAATAGGAGTTCACTGACTGACGGCAACTTTTTTTGATTACTATATACATTTGAGTAATTTAATAGATGGTCTTATCCAGAGTGACTTACAGTAAGTAGTGAGTTCGTACATTTTCGTACTGGTCCCCCATGGGAATCAAACCCACAAACCTGGCGTTGCAAATGACATGCTCTACCAACTGGTAATACTCAGTGGCCTGGAGCAGTAACTGCCAGTGTCAACCAGTCAAACCAGTCAGGCATTTCCTGTAGCAGCCTAACCTTGTCATGTCTCCTAGGCATGTTCTGCTTGGTATGTAATGGTGCGTGTATTTATGTGAGTGTGTGTGTGTGTGTGTGTTTGTTGAATATAGAGGTTTGTTTCTCACATTAGATGATGCACAGGGTGAAACAAAGGACACACAGATCAAGGCATGAGCATGAATTATGTGTGGTCATCGAGCTATCATCTGTGCATTCATTCAAAAGAGAATTAACATGGGAAGACATGTTGAATAATTGATGCATTGGGAGTGCACCAATTAAGAGGTGATATTTGTCAAATAAGATTAAAATACTAATTACTACTCCATATGGAAAAAAAAACGGAATATTGACACCCCAATTAACTCTGCAATATCCCCTTGAACCACTGGATATTTAAAGAGATATCCCTTACACAGAGAGGTTGCTTCTCCTCATTTGTGACTGGACAGATTTACTTTAGTCATATTTTGATATTCGTCATGCCTATTTCAATCTCTGTTGGGGTTCAGGGTGTAACGATCAATCAACCAATCAAAAGTATTTATAAAGCCCTTTTTCACATTCATAGTTGTGACAGTGCTTATACAGAAACCCAGATGAAACATTGAAAATAGTCCCCACTAACACATCCATTCTGTAGGTGCTGTGAATATAAAATGGTCCCATGCCCTGATAGCATCACGTCAGCCCGGCTCTGTAATTATTGTGACAGTGAGGCATTTTTTTCTTCTTTTGTCTCTATACTTCAAAACTTTGGATTTGAAATCAAACAATGACTATCAGGTTAAAGTGCAGATCTGCTTTAATTTTTGTGTATTTTCATCCACCGTTTAGAAATTACAGGACTTTTTGTACAAAGTCCCCCCATTTTAGAGGACCAAAAGTATTGGGACAAATTCACTTATTAAAGTAGTATTTGGTCCCATATTAATAGTACGCAATGGCTACACCAAGCTTGTTGGATGCATTTACTGTTTGTTTAGTTTGTTTCAGATTATTTTGTGTCCAATAGGAGTCTCTTTTATAGTAAATAATAATAGAATGTGTTTCTAAACACTTCTACATTAATGTGGATGCTACCATGGTTACGGATAATCCTGAATGATTCGTAAATAATGATGAGTGAATGATAATCTGAAACAACCAGAACAAACAGTAAATACATCCAACACATTTGTAGAGTCACAAGCTGGATGTAACCATTGCATGCTGGGAATATGGGACCAAATACATGACTTTTTACTACTTGAATACACATATAAGTGAATCTGTCCCGATACTTTTGGTCCCTAAAATGGGGGAGACTACGTACAAAAAGTGCTGTCATTTCTAAATGGTTCACCCGATATGGAGGAAAATACCCTCCAATTAAAGCTGACAGTCTGAACTTGAACGTCAAATCAAATCATATCAAAGGGCATTTGTCACTGCGCCGAATACAACAGGTGTAGACATTACAGTGAAATGCTTACTTACAAGCCCTAATGTATACAATAGATAAGTAAAGAAATACAAAAACGGTAAAATGACAGTAAAAAAAATATATATACACAGGTGGTATACAGGTGGTATATACAGGTAGTATATACAGGTGGTATATACAGGTGGTATATACAGGTGGTACCGGTACAGAGTCAATGTGCAGGGGCACTGGTTAGTCGGGCTAATTTAGGTAATATGTACATGTAGGTATAGTTAAAGTGACTATGCATAGATGGTAAACAGAGAGTAGCAGCAGTGTAAAAGAGAGGGTAGCCATTTGATTAGCTGTTCAGGAGTCTGATGGCTTGGGGGTTAAAGCTGTTGAGAAGCCTTTTGGACCTAGACTTGGCACTCCGATACCACTTGCCATACGGTAGCAGAGAGAACAGTCCATGACTGGGGTGGCTGGAGTCTTTGATAATTTTTAGGGCCTTCCACTGACACTGCCTGGTATAGAGTTCCTGGATGGCAGGAAGCTTGGCCCCAGTGATGTAATGGGCCGTACGCACTACACTCTGTAGTGCCTTGCTGTCGGAGGCCGAGCAGTTGCCTTACCAGGCAGTGAAGTTAACGGTCAGGATGTTCTCGATGGTGCAGCTGTAGATCTTTTTGAGGATCTGATGACCCATGCCAAATCTTTTTAGTCTCCTGAGGTGTAATAGGCTTTGTCGTGCCCTCTTCATGACTGTCTTGGTGTGTTTGGACCATTCTAATTTGTTGGTGATGTGGACACCAAGGAGCTCTCAACCTGCTCCACTGCAGCCCTGTCGATGAGAATGGGGTCGTGCTCGGTCCTCCTCCTTTTCCTGTAGTCCACAATAATCTCCTTCGTTTTGATTACGTTGAGGGCGAGGTTGTTATCCTGACCTCCTGCCTATAGGCTGTCTCGTCGTTGTCCGTGATCAGGCCTACCACTGTTGTGTCATCTGCAACCTTAATGATGGTGTTGGAGTCGTGCCTGGCCATGTAGTCGTGGGTGAACAGGGAGTACAGCAGGGGACTGAGCACCCAGTGTTGAGGATCAGCGTGGCAAATGTGTTGTGTCCTACCCTTACCACCTGGGGGCAGCCCGTCAGGAAGTCCAGGATCCAGTTGCAGAGGGAGGTGTTCAGTCCCAGTATCCTTAGTTTAGTGATGAGCTTTGAGGGCACTATGGTGTTGAACGCTGAGCTGTAGTCAATGAATATCATTATCACGTAGGTGTTCCTTTTGTCCAGGTGGGAAAGGGCAGTGTGGAGTGCAATAGAGATTGCATCATCTGTGGATCTGTTTGAGCAGTATGCAAATTGGAGTGGGTCTAGGGTTTCTGGGATAACGGTGTTAATATGAGCATGACTAACCTTTCAAAGCACTTCTTGGCTACAGATGTGAGTGCTACGGGTCTGTAGTCATTTAGGCAGGTTACCTTAGTGTTCTTGGGCACAGGGACTATGGTGGTCTGCTTGAAACATGTTGGTATTACAGACTCAATCTGGGACATGTTGAAAATGTCAGTGAAGACATTTGCCAGTTGGTCAGTGCATGCTTGGAGTACACGTCCTGGTAATCAGGCCTTGTGAATGTTGACCTGTTTAAAGCTCTTACTCATGTCGGCTACGGAGAGCGTGATCAAACAGTCGCCCGGAACACCTGATGCTCTCATGCATGCTTCAGTGTTACTTGCCCCGAAGCGAGCATAGAAGTAATTTAGCTCGTCTGGTAGGCTCGTGTCACTGGGCAGCTCGCGGCTGTGCTTCCCTTTGTAGTCTGTAATAGTTTGCAGGCACTGCCACATCCGACGAGCGTCAGAGTCATAGTCAAAGTTTGATGAGCCAAATGAAGGAAAAATACTTCACTGTCCCAATAATTGCAGAGGGCACTGTATGTACAGAATATATATTCAATCCTTCCTACTATGTTTCCACTCTACTTCAATACTGTCTATTTAAAACACCAAAAATGTCAAATACATACAGAAGAAGGAAAATAAAAGAGTGGAACTCAAATTGGAAGATGCTGAGCATCTCCAGTTCCCTAGAGGAGGAGAGTGGAGGAGCATCTCCAGTTCCCTAGAGGAGGAGAGTGGAGGAGCATCTCCAGTTCCCTAGAGGAGGAGAGTGGAGGAGTATCTCCAGTTCCCTAGAGGAGCAGAGTGGAGGAGCATCTCCAGTTCCCTAGAGGAGGAGAGTGGAGGAGCATCTCCAGTTCCCTAGAGGAGCAGAGTGGCAGGTGTTGTGCACGGCAGTCATTTGCTGGGCTTGGAGAGACAAGCGTGCTCCACTCCATGTTTCATTGACCTATGGCTGTAATTACATGAGGGAGATATTAGGCTCATTCTAGCGTAAATGTCGTCCTGTACGAGCCAATTTTAATCGAAACAGAAGCCTCGCTTGATCTGACCCATCAATTCTAAATGTCGATGATGCTGTACAAATTATTTTTACATTTTCCTGCAAAGAGGGGAAATGGAGACTTTCCCCTCTAATCAACATGTTGATGTTGAAAGAAGGAGCTGACATATATCTCATAAAATATACATAACAAGGTTATGAATGGGTCGTATAGCTACCGGTCTTGACACATGATTGACCGCAGTACGTATCAAGCTTGAAACCAAGCTCACATGGGCTTATTTGATGGTACACGTCTCACATGCTAAACAGAGCTGAACTATTAAATGTATTTTCTTTAACCTTTTTTTAACTAGACAAGTCAGGTAAGAATAAATTCTTATTTACAATGATGTCCTACTAAAGCAGGTAGACATGCTGGGATGTCATCATCACTGTTTAGGGTCAGCTTTTACTGGGTTGGATATGTAATGTGATCTTCTGACAGGTAAACCAGCTTCCTGAATAGCTGTCTTACTCAGGCTCATCAGATTGGAATGAGAGAGAAGCTACATTTGAATTCTAACACTGACATACTATTGTATGGCAAGGACATATTTCTGCAGTTACTGAACTAGGGGTCACGGGTCATTTCCAAAATCCTGAAGAGTTACAAAATATATATATACAGAATCAGTCAAAAGTCTGGACACCTACTCATTCAAGGGTTTTTCTTTATTTTTACTGTTTTATACATTGTAGAATAATAGTGAAGAAATCAAAACTATGAAATAACATATAGTAACTATGTTTTAGATTTTAGATTCTTCAAAGTAGCCACCCTTTGCCTTGATATCAGCTTTGCACACTCTTGGTATTCTCTCAACCAGCTTCATGAGGAATGCTTTTCCAACAGTCTTGAAGGAGTTCCCACATATGCTGAGCACTTATTGGCTGCTTTTCCTTCACTATGTGGTCCAACTCATCCCAAACCATCTCAGTTGGGTTGAGGTCGGGTGATTGTGGAGGCCAGATCATCTGATGTAGCACTTACACAGCCTGGAGGTGTGTTTTTGGTCATTGTCCTGTTGAAAACGAATGATAGTCCCACTCAGCGCAAACCAAATGGGATGGCGTATCGCTGCAGAATGCTGTGGTAGCCATGCTGGTTAAGTGTGCCTTGAATTCTAAATAAATCACAGACAGTGTCACCAGCAAAGCACCCCAACACCATAACACCTCCTCCTCCATGCTTCACGGTGGGAACAACCCATGCAGAGATCATCCGTTCACCTACTCTGCGCCTCACAAAGACACAGTGGTTGGGCTCATCAGACCAATGGATAGATTTCCATCGGTCTAATGTCCATTGCTGGAGTTTCTTGGCCTAATCAAGTATCTTCTTATTTCATTTCATTTAGTAGTGGTTTCTTTGCAGCAAGGCCTGATTCATGCAGTCTCCTCTGAACAGTTGATGTTGATGTGTCTGTTACTTGAACTGTGAAGCATTTATTTGGGCTGCAATCTAAAGCTGGTAACTCTAATGAACTTATCCTCTGCAGCAGAGGTAACTCTGGCTCTTCCTTTCCTGTGGCGGTCCTCATGAGAGACAGTTTCATCACAGCACGTTTTTTGCACTTTAAAAGTTCTTGACATTTTCCAGATTTACTGACCTTCATGTCTTAAAGTAATGATAGACTGTCATTTATCTTTGCATATTTGAACTGTTCTTGCCATAATATGGACTTGGTCTACTTTACACCACATCTTTCTGTGTAATGAAAATATTGTGTCTCCTTGCCTATGTAACAGCCATATTGGATACTGAACGAAATGAACGCAAGCATGCAGGGAAAATAAAAACATCCCCATTCCCATAAAAGGATTCACCTACAACAAGGTTTACTCAAACTCTTATATATATAAAGAACCTTTACACATTGAGATAGTACTGAGAGAGAAATTATTTGAAGTGTATTAATAGGATATTCATAAAGAGATGGAGGGTGGACAGTAATGTATAATGTGTACCAGCAGACATATTTCAACCTCACAACTCATTACTATTCTCATGGTCTTCACTCAGCCTCTAACCAAATGAAGATGAGGCCCCAGAGGGTCACTTTTTTATTTTCCTGCAACTTTCCATCTTAGAACCCAAAAGCCTCTTTCACATATTCCATCCACTGTAGTATCTAAAGGCATGCACCAAGTCATCCACTGTAGTATCTAAAGGCATGCACCAAGTCATCCACTGTAGTATCTAAAGGCATGCACCAAGTCATCCACTGTAGTATCTAAAGGCATGCGCCAAGTCATCCACTGTAGTATCTAAAGGCATGCACCAAGTCATCCACTGTAGTATCTAAAGGCATGCGCCAAGTCATCCACTGTAGTATCTAAAGGCATGCACCAAGTCATCCACTGTAGTATCTAAAGGCATGCGCCAAGTCATCCACTGTAGTATCTAAAGGCATGCACCAAGTCATCCACTGTAGTATCTAAAGGCATGTGCCAGTCATCCACTGTAGTATCTAAAGGCATGCACCAAGTCATCCACTGTAGTATCTAAAGGCATGCACCAAGTCATCCACTGTAGTATCTAAAGGCATGCACCAAGTCATCCACTGTAGTATCTAAAGGCATGCGCCAAGTCATCCACTGTAGTATCTAAAGGCATGCACCAAGTCATCCGCTGTAGTATCTAAAGGCATGCACCAAGTCATCCACTGTAGTATCTAAAGGCATGCGCCAAGTCATCCACTGTAGTATCTAAAGGCATGCGCCAAGTCATCCACTGTAGTATCTAAAGGCATGCGCCAAGTCATCCACTGTAGTATCTAAAGGCATGCACCAAGTCATCCACTGTAGTATCTAAAGGCATGCGCCAAGTCATCCACTGTAGTATCTAAAGGCATGCGCCAAGTCATCCACTGTAGTATCTAAAGGCATGCGCCAAGTCATCCACTGTAGTATCTAAAGGCATGCGCCAAGTCATTCCCATGAATAACAATGGTTACTATTTTAATTGAATCTTATCGTTTGGTCATCTGTAGTAGGGTGTATCCCTGAGCAAAGAGCAGGAGGCTCTCGAGCATGAGAGGCATGGAGTCATGGTTGTCTCCAATCTACGTCCGTCAGTGACCGTTTACATTGGCTGTTGGGAGAGTGGCTGAGACTAAGGCTCTGCAGTCTTATCTCATCCAAGGCTCTGAGTTAACATGTAGCACATGTGGATCGATCCACTGCCATTTCCAGAGGCTGGAAAACCTCACTCACAGCTGTTCCTTCATGTCTGGCTGATCACACAAAACACTTGTAAACCCATTGTATTAGTTCCAGGGAGAATACTAGTGGTAGTATACTGATTTACAAAAACAACTGTGAGATTGGGAAAAGTCTGAGCACTTTACAATACATAGGTGCTATGATGATCACTATGATCATTACATAGGTGCTATGATGATTACTATGATGATCACGTAGGTGCTATGATGATTACTATGATGATTGCATAGGTGCTATGATGATCACGTAGGTGCTATGATGATTACTATGATCATTACATAGGTGCTATGATGATTACTATGATGATTACATAGGTGCTATGATGATTACTATGATGATTACATAGGTGCTATGATGATTACTATGATGATTACATAGGTGCTATGATGATTACTATGATGATTACATAGGTACTATCATGATTAATATGATCATTACTATGATGATTACTATGATGATTACATAGGTGCTATGATGATTACTATGATGATCACGTAGGTGCTATGATGATTACTATGATGATTACATAGGTGCTATGATGATTACTATGATCATCACATAGGTGCTATGATGATTACTATGATGATTGCATAGGTGCTATGATGATTACTATGATGATTACTATGATCATTACATAGGTGCTATGATGATTACTATGATGATTACATAGGTACTATCATGATTAATATGATCATTACTATGATGATTACTATGATGATTACATAGGTGCTATGATGATTACTATGATGATTACATAGGTGCTATGATGATTACTATGATGATTACTATGATGATTACATAGGTACTATCATGATTAATATGATCATTACTATGATGATTACTATGATGATTACTATGATGACTACATAGGTACTATCATGATTAATATGATCATTACAATGATGATTACTATGATGATTACATAGGTGCTATGATGATTACTATGATGATTACATAGGTACTATCATGATTAATATGATCATTACTATGATGATTACTATGATGATTACATAGGTGCTATGATGATTACTATGATGATTACATAGGTGCTATGATGATTACTATGATGATTACTATGATGATTACATAGGTACTATCATGATTAATATGATCATTACTATGATGATTACTATGATGATTACTATGATGACTACATAGGTACTATCATGATTAATATGATCATTACAATGATGATTACTATGATGATTACATAGGTGCTATGATGATTACTATGATGATTACATAGGTGCTATGATGATTACTATGATGATTACATAGGTGCTATGACGATTACTTTAAATGGCTCTTTTTTCAACTCTTCATCTTACAGCCTCTTCTACAGGCATATACAGGTAACAACCAAAATAAAGGAAACACCAACACAATAGTGTGTTAGATCACCACGCTACAGAACAGCTTTAGTTCACCTACAGAACAGCTTTAGTGAGCTTTAGTGCACCTACAGAACAGCTTTAGTGAGCTTTAGTTCACCTACAGAACAGCTTTAGTGCACCTACAGAACAGCTTTAGTTCACCTACAGAACAGCTTTAGTGAGCTTTAGTGCACCTACAGAACAGCTTTAGTGAGCTTTAGTGCACCTACAGAACAGCTTTAGTGCACCTACAGAACAGCTTTAGTGAGCTTTAGTGCACCTACAGAACAGCTTTAGTTCACCTACAGAACAGCTTTAGTGAGCTTTAGTGCACCTACAGAACAGCTTTAGTGCACCTACAGAACAGCTTTAGTTCACCTACAGAACAGCTTTAGTGCACCTACAGAACAGCTTTAGTGCACCTACAGAACAGCTTTAGTTCACCTACAGAACAGCTTTAGTTCACCTACAGAACAGCTTTAGTGCACCAACAGAACAGCTTTAGTTCACCTACAGAACAGCTTTAGTTCACCTACAGAACAGCTTTAATTCACCTACAGAACAGCTTTAATTCACCTACAGATCAGCTTTAGTGCACCTACAGATCAGCTTTAGTTCACCTACAGAACAGCTTTAGTTCACCTACAGAACAGCTTTAATTCACCTACAGAACAGCTTTAGTTCACCTACAGATCAGCTTTAGTTCACCTACAGAACAGCTTTAGTGAGCTTTAGTTCACCTACAGAACAGCTTTAGTGAGCTTTAGTTCACCTACAGAACAGCTTTAGTGCACCTACAGAACAGCTTTAGTGCACCTACAGAACAGCTTTAGTTCACCTACAGAACAGCTTTAGTTCACCTACAGATCAGCTTTAGTGAGCTTTAGTTCACCTACAGAACAGCTTTAGTGCACCTACAGAACAGCTTTAGTGCACCTACAGAACAGCTTTAGTTCACCTACAGAACAGCTTTAGTTCACCTACAGAACAGCTTTAGTTCACCTACAGAACAGTTTTAATTCACCTACAGAACAGCTTTAGTTCACCTACAGATCAGCTTTAGTTCACCTACAGAACAGCTTTAGTTCACCTACAGAACAGCTTTAATTCACCTACAGATCAGCTTTAGTTCACCTACAGAACAGCTTTAGTTCACCTACAGAACAGCTTTAGTTCACCAACAGAACAGCTTTAGTTCACCTACAGAACAGCTTTAATTCACCTACAGAACAGCTTTAGTTCACCTACAGAACAGCTTTAGTTCACCTACAGAACAGCTTTAGTTCACCTACAGAACAGCTTTAGTGCACCTACAGAACAGCTTTAGTTCACCTACAGAACAGCTTTAGTTCACCTACAGAACAGCTTTAATTCACCTACAGAACAGCTTTAATTCACCTACAGATCAGCTTTAGTGCACCTACAGATCAGCTTTAGTTCACCTACAGAACAGCTTTAGTTCACCTACAGAACAGCTTTAGTTCACCTACAGATCAGCTTTAGTTCACCTATAGAACAGCTTTAGTGAGCCTTTGTTCACCTACAGAACAGCTTTAGTGCACCTACAGAACAGCTTTAGTGCACCTACAGAACAGCTTTAGTTCACCTACAGAACAGCTTTAGTTCACCTACAGATCAGCTTTAGTGAGCTTTAGTTCACCTACAGAACAGCTTTAGTGCACCTACAGAACAGCTTTAGTGCACCTACAGAACAGCTTTAGTTCACCTACAGAACAGCTTTAGTTCACCTACAGAACAGCTTTAGTTCACCTACAGAACAGTTTTAATTCACCTACAGAACAGCTTTAGTTCACCTACAGAACAGCTTTAGTTCACCTACAGAACAGCTTTAGTGCACCTACAGAACAGCTTTAGTTCACCTACAGAACAGCTTTAGTTCACCTACAGAACAGCTTTAATTCACCTACAGAACAGCTTTAATTCACCTACAGATCAGCTTTAGTGCACCTACAGATCAGCTTTAGTTCACCTACAGAACAGCTTTAGTTCACCTACAGAACAGCTTTAGTTCACCTACAGATCAGCTTTAGTTCACCTATAGAACAGCTTTAGTGAGCTTTTGTTCACCTACAGAACAGCTTTAGTGCACCTACAGAACAGCTTTAGTGCACCTACAGAACAGCTTTAGTTCACCTACAGAACAGCTTTAGTTCACCTACAGATCAGCTTTAGTGAGCTTTAGTTCACCTACAGAACAGCTTTAGTGCACCTACAGAACAGCTTTAGTGCACCTACAGAACAGCTTTAGTTCACCTACAGAACAGCTTTAGTTCACCTACAGAACAGCTTTAGTTCACCTACAGAACAGTTTTAATTCACCTACAGAACAGCTTTAGTTCACCTACAGATCAGCTTTAGTTCACCTACAGAACAGCTTTAGTTCACCTACAGAACAGCTTTAATTCACCTACAGATCAGCTTTAGTTCACCTACAGAACAGCTTTAGTTCACCTACAGAACAGCTTTAGTTCACCAACAGAACAGCTTTAGTTCACCTACAGAACAGCTTTAATTCACCTACAGAACAGCTTTAGTGAGCTTTAGTTCACCTACAGAACAGCTTTAGTGCACCTACAGAACAGCTTTAGTTCACCAACAGAACAGCTTTAGTTCACCTACAGAACAGCTTTAGTTCACCAACAGAACAGCTTTATTTCACCTACAGAACAGCTTTAATTCACCTACAGATCAGCTTTAGTTCACCTACAGAACAGCTTTAGTTCACCTACAGAACAGCTTTAATTCACCTACAGAACAGCTTTAATTTACCTACAGATCAGCTTTAGTGCACCTCGGCATTGATTCTCCAAGCATCTACAACTCTATTGGAGGGATGCGACACCGTTCTTCCACGAGAAATTCCATGATTTGGTGTTTTGTTGATGGTGGTGGAAAATGCTGTCTCGGGCACCGCTCCAGAATCTCCCATAACTGTACAATTGGGTTGAGATCTGGTGACTGAGACGGCCATGGCATCTGGTTAGCATAATTTTCATGCTAATCAAACCATTCAGTGACCACTCATGCCCTGTGGATGGGAGCATTGTCATCCTATGGGGGCATAGACATGGTAGACAAAATAATGGCCAAAATAATGGCCTGCCCGGCATTTTCATACATGACCCAAAGCATGATGGGATGTTAATTGCTTAATTAACTCAGAAACCACAACTGTGTAAAAGCATCTATTTTCAATATACTTTGTATCCCTCATTTACTCAATGGTTTCCATTATTTTGTCAGTTACCTGTAGATATGACATAGGCCAACTACAGTATACACAGTTTATGTACATATTATAACATTAGTTGTTAGTCAACTGAACTGTCCATTCTGTTGGCTGGTAAATGAGCTAATCTAATCATCATATTGTATTATGAATGTGTTTTCACAGCTGCCATACACAAACATACATTTTTACATTTGCTCATGACTTGTATCCAGTTATGCTTATACACTGAGTAAACACAACATAGAGGTGAATCCAGGTGAAAGCTATGATTCCATATTGATGTCACTTGTTAAATCCACTTCAATCAGTGTAGATGAAGGGGAGGAGACAGGTTAAAGAATGATTTTTGTATGTGGATTGTGTATGTGAGCCATTCAGAGGGTGAATGCCCCTCAATATTAGGAAGGTGTTCCTAATGTCTGGTAAACTCCAGACATTAGGAGAGAAAAATAATAAATAAATAAATACAGATGCACCCTTTAAATGGAGAATGAATGTATTATGGAGTCTTGGCTATTAGAAAACCGTTGAAGTCACCACCTACGAGAGAATGTCTTTCTCTTCTTACTCCACAAGACAGGAATGGCTGTATCACAACGACATGCCTGCTGATCTTTTCTTCTAGCATATGTTCTACCTTTCTACCTTCCTACCTACACCGCACTATAGTGATGATGCTTCAGTGAACTATGATAACACGAGGCAGAGTCATGATAGGTAAGTGGGGGGAATAAGTAATGGTCAAGTGGTTGGATCAAGTTCAGCTGTGGCAGACTGCTCTGACTGAGCAGTGATACTGCAGGCCAGGGGACTCTGATTGGCTGTTCTCAGTCAGGCTTGACCTCAAACATTAAGGAGCAGGACAACACAGAGAGACAGCTAGCTAGGTTCTCTCTCTCTCTCTCTCTCTCTCTCTCTCTCTCTCTCTCTCTCTCTCTCTCTCTCTCTCTCTCTCTCTCTCTCTCTCTCGCTCTCTCTCTCTCTAACTCTCTCTCCCAGATGATATTCATGCCCAGAGGGGAAAAATCTAACCACAACACACACACACACACACACACACACACACACACACACACACACACACACACACACACACACACACACACACACACACACACACACACACACACACACACACACACACACACACACACACACACACACAAAGAGACAGAGAAAGGCAGTGAGATGAGAAAAATATGGGATTCAATTCCCCTCTCATAACAGTAGAGCTCAAGCACTAGCTAATGCAATGTACTGAACCACTGTGTGTGAAGAGAGCGTGGTCTCTTACTACAGATAGGCTCTCTTTCAATCCTTTCACAGCACAGGTGTCGTCGGATTGACTGTGGTGGCTTTGACGATGACCAGGTACAGTGGGGAGAACAAGTATTTGATACACTGCCGATTTTGCAGGTTTTCCTACTTACAAAGCATGTAGAGGTCTGTAATTTGTATCATAGGTACTCTTCAACTGTGAGTGACGGAATCTAAAACAAAAATCCAGAAAATCACATTGTATGATTTTTAAGTAATTAATTTGCATTTATTGCATGACATAAGTATTTGATACATCAGAAAAGCTGAACTTAATATTTGGTACAGAAACCTTTGTTTGCAATTACAGAGATCATATGTTTCCTGTAGTTATTGACCAGGTTTGCACACACTGCAGCAGGGATTTTGGCCCACTCCTCCATACAGACCTTCTCCAGATCCTTCAGGTTTCGGGGCTGTCGCTGGGCAATACGGACTTTCAGCTCCCTCCATTGGGTTCAGGTCTGGAGACTGGCTAGGCCACTCCAGGACCTTGAGATGCTTCTTACGGAGCCACTCCTTAGTTGCCCTGGCTGTGTGTTTCGGGTCGCTGTCATGCTGGAAGACCCAGCCACGACCCATCTTCAATGCTCTTACTGAGGGAAGGAGGTTGTTGGCCAAGATCAGTCGTCCTGTCCCCTTTGCAGAAAAGCATCCCCAAAGAATGATGTTTCCACTTCCATGCTTCACGGTTGGGATGGTGTTCTTGGGGTTGTACTCATCCTTCTTCTTCCTCCAAATACGGCGACTGGAGTTTAGACCAAAAAGCTATATTTTTGTCTCATCAGACCACATGACCTTCTCCCATTCCTCCTCTGGATCATCCAGATGGTCATTGGCAAACTTCAGACGTGCCTGGACATGCGCTGACTTGAGCAGGGGGACCTTGCGTGCGCTACAGGATTTTAATCCATGACGGCGTAGTGTGTTACTAATGGTTTTCTTTGATACTGTGGTCCCAGCTCTCTTCAGGTCATTGACCAGGTCCTGCCGTGTAGTTCTGGGCTGATCCCTCACCTTCCTCATGATCATTGATGCCCCACGAGGTGAGATCTTGCATGGTGCCACAGACCGAGGGAGATTGACCGTCATCTTGAACTTCTTCCATTTTCTAGTAATTGCGCCAACAGTTGTTGCCTTCTCACCAAGCTGCTTGCCTATTGTCCTGTAGCCCATCCCAGCCTTGTGCAGGTCTACAATTTTATCCCTGATGTCCTTACACAGCTCTCTGGTCTTGGCCATTGTGGAGAAGTTGGAGTCTGTTTCATTGAGTGTGTGGACAGGTGTCTTTTATACAGGTAACGAGTTCAAACAGGTGCAGTTAATACAGGTAATGAGTGGAGAACAGGAGGGCTTCTTAAAGAAAAACTAACAGGTCTGTGAGAGCCGGAATTCTTACTGGTTGGTAGGTGATCAAATATTTATGTCATGCAATAAAATGCAAATTAATTATTTAAAAATCTTACAATGTGATTTTCTAGAATTTTGTTTTAGATTCCGTCTCTCACAGTTGAAGTGTACCTATGATAAAAATTACAGACCTCTACATGCTTTGTAAGTAGGAAAACCTGCAAAATCGGCAGTGTATCAAATACTTGTTCTCCCCACTGTACACGCATGTCATTAGGATAGCTCCCCATTTCCATCACCATGCTGGCTTGTCATTGGCTTGGCTCCTGCTGAAGACAGATAACAGCTGCTGGAGGTTTATATTTGCTTTATTGAGTGTTAGATTCAATAGTGTGTATTCAGCGCTGATGGATGCTCTGTATTTAACTACCTTGTCTTCTCGTGTGTGTGTGCCATTTCATTCTTATTACTGAATCTCCTCTTATACTGGCTGTGCTTTTGACGCTTGATAATCTTCCATCTGATTCCTCTCATAACCTGACATTAAGTTGCTCCTCATCTTTCTTCATCATGGACCACATGGAGGAGCCGGGTTATTATCTAGATGGGAGGAAGTTTCTTTGATGTTGTTTTGTGTGTGTTTGACAGGCGGAGGATGGCATCACTGATGTCTCCCA
The DNA here is from genome assembly GCA_023634145.1 of Thymallus thymallus. Taxonomy (NCBI): domain Eukaryota; kingdom Metazoa; phylum Chordata; class Actinopteri; order Salmoniformes; family Salmonidae; genus Thymallus; species Thymallus thymallus. The sequence continues at coordinate 46,926,469 of CM042388.1, forward strand.
ATCTGGCCACCACACTACTATCACTCCACCAGATTAATTAAACACAGATAATATTTGACTCGTATACATCACAGTATTGCACTAATTAGTTTTTCCTACTTAAGCACACCTTTAACGGGAATGGGAATTCACTTATCGTCTTGACGGATCTGACTTCATTAGAGGACTGACTCTTTCCCAGTGCGGATAACGTCTGCCAGCTGCTTAAATATGCAGGATAATTTATCACCGCCTCAGGTTAGCTCTGGTCCTCGGCCATCCACGTGACTGTATGTACAGTATATCATCATGCTTTAGTGAAGGCAGATAACAAGGGGTGCCCAGGGGACGTCTTTTAGACTGCACATCATTTAATGAATTTTAATAAGCCTTAAGATCTACGGCATCTGATAATGATATGGGAGGTGTGAGTTAGCGTGGTTTAGTTCGCTAGTGAGAACATCAAAATTCTTAATGACTGTTGGGTAGACAGCTTTAATATTGCAGATAGATTGTGGCTTCTGTCAATGTAATTGTCTGCATCATTTCCAATCCCCCATATATATATTTTTGTTAATATATACAGTGTACAGTACCCCACAATGACAAAGCGTAAACAGGTTATAAAAATAAAATAAATATCTTATTTACATAAGTATTCAGACCCTTTGCTATGAGATTCGGAGTTGAGCTCAGGTGCATCCTGTTTCCATTGATCATCCTTGAGATGTTTCTACAACTTGATTGGAGTCTAGCTGTGGTAAATTCAATTTATTGGACATGATTTGGAAAGGCACACATATATCTATATAAAGTCCCACATGTCAGAGTAAAAATCAAGCCATGAGGTTGAAGGAATTGTCCATAGAGCTCCGGGACAGGATTGTGTCGAGGCACCTGAGCTCAATTTTGAGTCACATAGCAAATGGTCTGAATTCTTATGTAAATAAGGTATTTCTGTTTTTATTTTTGCAAAAATGTCTTTAACATGTCTTTTTCATTTTGTCATTATGGGGTATTGTGTGTAGATTGATGAGGGAAAAAAACAACTGAATCAATTTTAGAATAAGGCTGTAACCTAAAACAATGTGGAAAAAGTCATGTCTGAATACTTTCCAAAGGCTCTGTATTACCGTAGCTTCATCTTAGCACTGCTTTTATGGAGCATTCGTAGCCATAATTTATGGAAGATGCCAAAACATTGGAGATAACAATAGAATATATTATTAATATACGCCTACTGTATGATAGCTAGCAAATTAATTATCTAACTAACGTTAGCAGCATTGCTCGAACTTCTGAAGAAGGAAAATGTTTTATTTCTTAATTTACCAAAAGTTAACCAAACAAAAACATCATTACTTTTTTCGAGACGTGTTTGTGCCGCCATGTGCATTAGTAGCACAATTTATAACTTATTTACATTAGTTTTTACTTACAATTGTATGTTGACTTCTCCATATTGATGTTGAGGTTTTCAGTTTTGGGCCGACTTTTCTTAGCGGATGTACAAGCATCGCAAATTTTAATTATGAGGAGTTTCAGGTCCCGCAGTGAACATAATTGTACACTCGCAAACTCAACTAAAAACGAGGGCTGAGGGGCTTACGTTGCAAACTTCCCTTGCTTGGCTAATCATTTGGACCGCCCTCCAAGATGGCGACGGGGATTACCCCAAGGGCATAAGGCGAGGATAAGCGTACGAGGGTGTGTCTTTTAAGTGTTTGGACCGCAGCCAACATTTCATGGCAAGCCTCTTTTGTGCTTTTAGGCTCTACGAGATGTGTTTGGCTCTATACTTAGAGGTTGACATTTACGTTGAGTCGATTCTGATGAGATTGTGCAACCGTGAAGCAAGGAGAATAAATATTGCACAACGGAAAACAAAAGTACAAATTGTAAATTACCAACACTTGTGTTTCTGAACAGGGATAGTGTTCTCTGCTTGGTTTTTGCATTGAGCTATGAAAATGTTTTATTTGTCTTTGAGATCCAGCTTTCATCAAGTTGCTCCTGAAAAGGACAGGATGAGGAGCTGAAGGACAGGTGTATTGTCCGAAATTGAATGGATTTTGAGTCTGTGTGCGCGTCCACATACGTACATGCTTATCAGTGTCCTTTTCCTCAGTGGGAATGCTAGCTGCAGTAATCCAACTTTGTGGCTGGGGTTTCCTGTAATGAGGAATATTTAAGATGGAAAGATGTTCTGTTCCATTAGGAGTAATTAACAAAATGCTTAGCATATTTATGTTTTTACCTTTCTGTAATACACATGATTTTGCAGTTTTCTATTTGTGCCGAGGGTTGATAGTCACTAAACATGATGCGGTATGGTATGTATTAAACTCATATATATCCTATAGGGCGGCGCACAATTGGCCCAGCGTCATCCGGGTTTGATCGGGGTAGGCCGTCATTGTAAATAACAATTTGTTCTTAACTGACTTGCCTAGTTAAATAAAAGTTAAATAAATAAAAAAAATATATCTATGTATATATATTTATATATAAATCTGTTCATAGGGATTGATGTCATACTGGAGATACATTATCAGTGGTCCCCTTGGATAATACTCTTTCTGATAGAGAAGGCCAGATAGATACATTATCAGTGTGCCCTCGGATAATGCTCTTTCTGATAGAGAAGGCCAGATAAATACATTATCAGTGTGCCCTCGGATAATGCTCTTTCTGATAGAGGCCAGATAAATACATTATCACTGTGCCCTCGGATAATGCTCTTTCTGATAGAGAAGGCCAGATAGATACATTATCAGTGTGCCCTCGGATAATGCTCTTTCTGATAGAGAAGGCCAGATAGATACATTATCAGTGTGCCCTCGGATAATGCTCTTTCTGATAGAGAAGGCCAGATAGACGTTTTCTCTGCGACTGTACGGGTGGTGTCTCCCTGTTGCAACTTGTATTAAACTGAATTGATTTATGATTGACTGTGTCTGTAACTGCCAACCTTAATTTGTAATGAATTACATTGACACAGATGCCAAGGCCTCTCAGGATACACACACACACACACACACACACACACACACACACACACACACACACACACACACACACACACACACACACACACACACACACACACACACACACACACACACACACACCAGAAACATAAAACGAAAACCTCACAAACACACTTATTTCAGGTTTCCACAGTGCCACCAACTCTACCTTTCAACTTTTAAACCGTTCAATTCCCTCTGTAATTCAGACAGCTTACAAGCACAGCAGTCATCTTTGTGATGAAATCAATTGGTCAATGGCTAATGGAGGCCATCTCACACTAATGAAACCGTAACAGTTTAGCTCACTGGCCTCCCTGTAGGGAAGGAAAGGGAAAGGAGATACCTAGTCATTTGCACAACTGAATGCATTCAACTGAAATATGTCTTCCACATTTAACCTCTGAATCAGAGAGGTGCAGGGAGCCTTAAACCACATCCATGTCATCTGCGCCTTGGGAGCAGTTGTTATGGGGGGCAGAACGGCTGATTTTTCCACCTTGACGGCTCGGGCATTTAAACAAGCAACCTTTCGGCTACTGTGCCAATGCTGTAACCGGCCACCAGCCCTACTACATGGTATTATGGTGGTAGCCCTATTTACCAGCCTACTACATGGTATTATGGTGGTGGCCCTATTACCAGCCTACTACATGGTATTATGGTGGTGGCCCTATTACCAGCCTACTACATGGTATTATGGTGGTGGCCCTATTACCAGCCTACTACATGGTATTATGGTGGTGGCCCTATTACCAGCCTACTACATGGTATTATGGTGGTAGCCCTATTACCAGCCTACTACATGGTATTATGGTGGTGGCCCTATTTACCAGCCTACTACATGGTATTATGGTGGTAGCCCTATTACCAGCCTACTACATGGTATTATGGTGGTAGCCCTATTACCAGCCTACTACATGGTATTATGGTGGTAGCCCTATTACCAGCCTACTACATGGTATTATGGTGGTGTCCCTATTACCAGCCTACTACATGGTATTATGGTGGTGGCCCTATTTACCAGCCTACTACATGGTATTATGGTGGTAGCCCTATTACCAGCCTACTACATGGTATTATGGTGGTAGCCCTATTTACCAGCCTACTACATGGTATTATGGTGGTGGCCCTATTACCAGCCTACTACATGGTATTATGGTGGTGGCCCTATTACCAGCCTACTACATGGTATTATGGTGGTAGCCCTATTACCAGCCTACTACATGGTATTATGGTGGTAGCCCTATTTACCAGCCTACTACATGGTATTATGGTGGTGGCCCTATTACCAGCCTACTACATGGTATTATGGTGGTGGCCCTATTACCAGCCTACTACATGGTATTATGGTGGTAGCCCTATTACCAGCCTACTACATGGTATTATGGTGGTAGCCCTATTACTTGGTGGGAAACAGCTGTATGCAAAGCTCTTAGCCTTACGTGGAAGATAATGATATAAGACTCATAGGATTGTTCTGTCAAACTCTTTTGCAATCTGTGTACATGCAATTATTTGAACGCATCCTATTCATATACAGTTCATGAGGCAGCAGGCATGTTGGTTTGATGATCATTTTCACTGTACTTTAGATATGCAGAGTAATTGCCCAAGGAAGCCTTGTGTAACTAAACTGGAAGACTTGTTCCACTTAATCTACTCTCATATTTGCTATTTTATGAGGCATGATTAACAGTAGAACCGCCATAGGCCAACAGCCACTGACGCCTGATTTTGTAAAAATCTGCTTCAAACAAATTCTATATCCTGCTCCTTCACCGACTTCTCCTAAATGTTTGTATTTTACATCACTAACTTGTCTGAATTTTGAAATCACAAACAGAAAAGTATTTTGAGCCTTTTTAGCTGTTTTTTTCACACCTATTCACAATTTCACCTGCCTAGACAATGTGCTGTAGGGAGTAGCGGATTTAGGTACGGGCGACATCTTGCGGGCGCTATACAAGCTATAAACACTACTGGTAGCTGATGTTCTGATAGAGCTGCAAAATCTGGACCCCTACACATCAGCTGGGCTAGATAATCTGGACCCCTACACATCAGCTGGGCTAGATAATCTGGACCCCTACACATCAGCTGGGCTAGATAATCTGGACCCCTACACATCAGATGGGCTAGATAATCTGGACCCCTACACATCAGCTGGGCTAGATAATCTGGACCCCTACACATCAGATGGGCTAGATAATCTGGACCCTTTCTTTCTAAAATGATCTGCAGATATTTTTGCAACCCCTATTACTAGTCTCTCTTTCGTATCGTCTGAGATCCCTAGAGATTGGAAAGCTGCCGCGGTCATCCCCCTCTTCAAAGGAGGAGACACTCTAGACCCAAACTGTTACAGACCTATATCCATCCTGCCCTGCCTTTCTAAAGTCTTCGAAAGCCAAGTTAACAAACAGATCACCGACCATTTCGAAATCCCACCGTACCTTCTCTGCTATGCAATCTGGTTTCTGAGCTGGACATGGGTGCACATCAGCCACACTCAAGGTCATAAACGATATCATAACCGCCATCGATAAAAGACAGTACTGTGCCGCCGTCTTCATCGACCTCGCCAAGGCTTTTGATTCTGTCAATCACCGCATTCTAATCAGCAGACTCAGTAGCCTTGGTTTCTCAAATGACTGCCTCGCCTGGTTCACCAACTACTTCTCAGATAGAGTTCAGTGTGTCAAATCGGAGGGCCTGTTGTCCGGACCTCTGTCAGTCTCTATGGAGGTGCCACAGGGTTCAATTCTCGGGACACCTACAAATACCTAGGTGTCTGGTTAGACTGTAAACTCTCCTTCCAGACCAAAATTAAATCTAGAATCGGCTTCCTATTTTGCAACAAAGCCTCCTGCACTCATGCTGCCAAACATGCCCTCGTAAAAATGACTATCCTACCGAACCTTGACTTCGGCGATCTCATTTACAATAGTCTCCAATACTCTACTCAGCAAATTAGATGTTGTCTATCACAGTGCCATCCGTTTTGTTACCAAAGCCCCATATACTACCCACCACTGCGACCTGTACGCTCTCGTTGGCTGGCCCTCACTACATATTCGTTGGCCCTCACTACATAAACCCACTGGCTCCAGGTCATCTATAAGTCTTTGCTAGGTAAATCCCTGCCTTATCTCAGCTCACTGGTCACAATAGCAACACCTCCTGTAGCATGCGCTCCAGCAGGTATATTTCACTGGTCATTGACTGTACATTTGTTTATTCCATGTGTAACTCTGTGTTGTTGTTTTTGTTGCACAGCTTTGCTTTATCTTGACCAGTTCTCAGTTGTCTTGTTTGTCTTGTCTTGTTTAATTACCTGCCCTGTAAAGCGACTTTGAGTTCGTGAAAAGCGCTATACAAATTAAATGTATTATTAAATGAGAACTAGTTCTCAACTGGCCTACCTGGTTAAATAAAGGTGAAAAAAATAATTTGAGACGGTGATCCCAACTGCCACGGTGAGACAGGAGTCTGGGAGGGATGGCACGGTTTGTGTAGAAAAGAGCACATCCGAAATTGTACTGTTGTTCATGTGAACATGTCTATGGGTGAACTCTAAGCATTTATTGCACTCTTGTATGTCCGCGGGGCATACTGGGGGATATTTCAAGAGACCCCCCAGTATGCCCCGCGGACATACAAGAGTGCAATAAATGCTTAGAGACCATGCCACGCAACCGGGTCTGATAGGTATGGGGTGGAATTTTTTTAGAGGGACCATGCCACGCAACCGCTTCAGAGAGATTATGAGACACCTGCAGCAGGTGTACACGAAAACAAGGCCCATGGAAGCTGTATGCTGTGCAACTGATTTGTTTGTGGCAGCTGTGTGCTGACATGGAGCCAAAGCATAAAGAGATGAGGAGGTTGATTCATGCGTAAAGGCACGGGTGTAAAAGGCACAATACAGTTTGATAACGTTAATATAATTATTATTATCTTTTTAGTTTCTACTTTGTCAAAAGAAGCTGTAACTGGACTTTATTAATTTCTATAACTCTATTACTAATGGATTACACTAATGTTTTTATTGTAGGGGAAACTAAAATATACTATTGGCCCACTTTTCTTCTAGAACATTATAAAAATATACAAAACAAATCCTTGACTGTAAACAAACTGTTGACAAATAACTATTGTTATTTTTTTGTTGTTATTTTTTTTTTTAAATGTCTATTTTTCCACAAATATGTATTAATGCAATTAATCATTTACAATAGTTTATGCACTTTATCTAGCTTTGGTGTTTATGTTTGCATACCTTGCAGGTTGATCTGCATCTGGCAACATTCTCTATTGGGTCCGATTCTAGTGTTAAGAGGAAATGATTTCAACATATTTTTCAAGCTGAATTGTTTCAAGGCTGCACTGGGGTATCAGCGTACAGATGTAGGATCTTAATTGTATCACTCTGTGGCAAGATAACTTTCCTGAAATGCAGGACATTTCAACCTTTTAGTGTATTTTAGGTTTAAAGAGGCTTCTGAAGTTTCTAATTTCCACTTTGAAATTTCAGACTTGATTTTCCCCAATTCGTAAAATTCATCATCCCCCACAAACATGTCCATTAATTATATTCCACTTAATAATTCACATTTCCTGTTTGCTGCAGGATTATTTTGCTGTTTTAGCAAAATGGCTCAGATTAACATCTCTATTATGGCTGAACAAGTGAAAGTAAACATTGTCTGGTGGCTTTATGCCACGATATGCTTAAATTGGTTAGTTTTAACATGAATTAACTAATCAGAATATGTCAAGATATATAATAAAGCTGTGAGTAAACTTCAGGAAGCTGACGACCTGGCAGTGATGTTGCCATGGTTACACATCAAATGTGGCCATAAATCGTTCACCAAACTTCCCTGAATGTTGACCGTGTCCTTGTGGCACCTATTGTCCCTGAAAGGATAATGATGGGGAACTGGGGAAGGCACCTTACTGTGCCCACATCTGGGATTGGCACAGCTCGCCACCTCATTTGACCATGGCAGTGACCGCTGTTCTCTCCGCATGCTAGGCTCTCAAAACCGCACAGGCTACTTCATGTCATACTTACCCTGACACACGTACACACACACAGACACACACACAGTGGCTAATTTACCCAATGCCTTAAACTGATGACGGACCTTGAATTATAAATAAGGTTTAGACTAAATCCCTTCTTGTTCGACTACATGTTGAACAATTATGTAATCTAATTCATTCATTATTATTCGTCAGAGTTGTGTATCAATTTATTTTCCGAAACACTGGAGGGATCAGCTTTCCAACACCAATGTCATCTATTCACATTCTAACCCATATGGCCTTGTAACCAGCTTATACATGGACACTCTACTGTACATCCTCAAAAGTGCAGATTTGGGCCAGGAGTTTTTCCTTGCCATGAGAGTGTATGTGCCCTAGGTATACTCTGTCTTTTATCACAGGTTGCATGGTCTGGACTGGGAAATACTATCGTCCTAATAATGATGACAGACCTGAGAAGGACCAATTTCACATGGGAGCCAAAGACCAGAGGCTGTTCCGCTAACATTCTAGATATGAGTTAGTATTTAATAACACTGGAGAGACTCGGCGACAGCTGCCTTTGAAGTGCAGAGAAAGTGAGAGGCAAACCTTCAGGGGAGAGATGTGAAGTGCGTCCTGAATGACTGTCGCAGTGTTACTACTTGATGAGAATCGCTGTTGGCGTGAAAACAAATGAACAACTAGTATGAGACTAGGCTAGGTCTCTGGAGCCTGCTCTGCCATGCATTAGGCATCAAACTTGGTGATGAGTGTTTTATAGCATTCTCCCAGAGATGCAGCGCTGTCTAGCATTTTACTGCCCCAAATGGTCTGTGTGTGACTGGGGAGTATGATTAGCATCACCCCTTAACCCCCACACCCACACCCACACTCACCGTCTGCTCTGGTCCATTTAGGCCTGGAGGATGTTTATTGGTTTCCAGGGCTCTACTGCCATTTGATGGTTGCTTTCACCCTCCTCTGAAACACTTTCACCCTCCTCTGAAACACTTTCACCCTCCTCTGAAACACTTTCACCCTCCTCTGAAACACTTTCACCCTCCTCTGAAACACTTTCGCCCTGCTTTGAAACACTTTCACCCTCCTCTGAAACACTTTCACCCTGTTTCGCCCTCCTCTGAAACACTTTCGCCCTGCTTTGAAACACTTTCACCCTCCTCTGAAACACTTTCACCCTCCTCTGAAACACTTTCACCCTCCTCTGAAACACTTTCACCCTCCTCTGAAACACTTCACCCTCCTCTGAAACAATTTCACCCTCCTCTGAAACACTTTCACCCTCCTCTGAAACACTTTACCCTCCTCTGAAACACTTTCGCCCCCCTCTGGGTATAAGCCAGTACACACACACACACACACACACGCACACACACACACACCCACACACACACACACACACACACACACACACACACACACATAACATTTGATCTGATCTTCATATGTCACAACAATAGACAAACACAGTCTGCTTAAACTAATAACACACAAAGTATGTGAACCCTTGAATTTAATAACTGGTTGACCCTCCTCTGGCAGCAATAACCTCAACCAAACGTTTTCTGTAGTTGTGGATCAGACCTGCACAACGGTCAGGAGGAATTTTGGACCATTCCTCTTTACAAAACTGTTTTTTTAGTTATTTCTTATTTTTGGGATGCTCTCTTGAGTTCCATGCGTCCATTTAGGCTCTTCAGGCTGGTGCTCTAGCATTGGTTGAATGTCAGTGTGTCCGTATGGCAGAGGCTGGTGCTCTAGCATTGGTTGAATGTCCGTGTGTCCGTATGGCAGAGGCTGGTGCTCTAGCATTGGTTGAATGTCCGTGTGTCCGTATGGCAGAGGCTGGTGCTCTAGCATGCTCTCTTGAGGTCGTTGTCCTGTTGCATCACCCAACTTCTGATGCGCTTCAATTGGCGAACAGATAGACTTACATTCTCCTGCAAAATGTTTTGATAAACTTGGGGATCAATTTTTCTGTCAATGATAGCAAGCTGTCCAGGCCCTGAGGCAGCAAAGCAGCCCCAAACCATGATGCTCCCTCCACTATACTTTACAGTCGGGATGAGGTTTTGATGTTGGTGTGCTGTGCCTTTTTCTGCACTGTGCTCTTGCAGTCATCTTTGCAGGACGGCCACTCCTAGGGAGAGTAGCAACAGTGCTGAACTTTCTCCATTTATAGACAATTTTTCTTGGACTGATGAACATCAAGGCTTTTAGAGATACTTTTGTAACCCTTTTCAGCTTTATGCAAGACAACAATTCTTAATCTTAAGTCTTCTGAGATATATTTTGTTCGAGACACGGTTCACATCAGGCAATGCTTCTTGGGAATAGCAAACTCACATTTTGTGTTTTTATTGAGTGTTTTTATAGGGCAGGGCAGCTCTAACCTACATCTCCAATCTCGTCTCATTGATTGGACTCCAGGTTAACTGACTCCTGACTCCAATTAGCTTTTGGAGAAGTCATTAGCCTAGGGGTTCACATACTTTTTCCAACCTACACTGAGAATGTTTCAATTATTTATTAAATATTGACAAGAAAAATACAATAATTTGTGTGTTATTAGTTTAAGCACACTGTGTTTGTCTATTGTTGTGACTTAGAAATCCCGGTAATTCCAATGGGTTCACATACTTTTTCTTTCTTCTTTTTCTTGTCCATACAGCATGCTAATCAAACCCACTCTGGCATCTCACTGTGCTGTGTTATCTTGTCCATACAGCATGCTAATTAAACCCACTCTGGCATCTCACTGTGCTGTGTTGTCTTGTCCATACAGCATGCTAATCAAACCCACTCTGGCATCTCGCTGTGCTGTGTTGTCTTGTCCATACAGCATGCTAATCAAACCCACTCTGGCATCTCACTGTGCTGTGTTATCTTGTCCATACAGCATGCTAATCAAACCCACTCTGGCATCTCGCTGTGCTGTGTTATCTTGTCCATACAGCATGCTAATCAAACCCACTCTGGCATCTCACTGTGCTGTGTTGTCTTGTCCATACAGCATGCTAATCAAACCCAGCAAGCTCTCTATCTCCTATTGGGATCAATAGCCTTGTTTAAGCTGAGAGCAGAGAATCCTCAAAAACATGGGCTTATTAATTATCTGAGAAAATGCCTGCTTGGCCCGTAGTGCCCACACAATATTCATCATAAGACTTACACTAAGCCAAACAGAACCTGTGTTGACATTTAGCGTTAAGCATAACCTTTAGTATGGCACACACAAATGGCTTAACTGGTGTGAAATATTGTTGTACTGCTATGGCATGTGTTAGTGTTTGGATTGTGATTGAATGTTTCACTGTCAACTGTTTAAAATAAATCATCCACCTTCAATCCAGCATTGGATGTGGTTAGCATAGCTGCTGTGCAAGGACAAGATGGATGACTAGCTAGACTATTGAAATTATACATATACCAAAATACAAATAAATTGGCTATATTTCAATGTTCTATAAACAACTAAATCCCTGTACATTTCTCCCCGTACATTTCTCCCCGTACAAGGCTTAGGCCTATTTCATTCTTTTGGGGATCTCTATGAAAGGGAACTTTGACCACCTCTGCACATTGTATAGCAGCATCACAAAATGCTGAGAGTAGATGCCTTCAAAGAGAATGAGAATAGTACAGCGGTTACCCCTGGGATATGTAGATGAAAACAGGCTGCTAGCTGCCTGCAACGGGCACACCAAGGTGTGTGCATCAAAGTAATTAATAGCTATTACCCCGGTTTTGTTGAGCTTTACAAACAGTTTCTCCTTAAATCTCTATTTTCTGGTTGAAGGACTGAAAGAGCGAGTGTGAATGTGAGTGTGAGTGTGAGTGTGAGTGAGGGACTGAGTGTGAGGGAGTGTGAGTGTCAGTGTAAGAGATTGAGTGTGAGTGTGAGTGAGTGTGAGTGTGAGAGTGAGTGAGTGTGAGTGTGAGAGTGAGTGTGAGAGTGAGTGTGAGAGTTAGAGTAAGCGTGTGTGTGAGAGTGGGTGAGAGTGGGTGTGAGAGTTAGAGTGAGCGTGTGTGTGAGAGTGAGTGTGAGAGTTAGAGTAAGCGTGTGTGTGAGAGTGGGTGAGAGAGTTAGAGTAAGCGTGTGTGTGAGAGTGGGTGAGAGTGGGTGTGTGAGAGACATTCCTGAAGGATGTATTTGGCACTCAGATGCCCCTCTTTTTCATCTCTCTCTGCACCTCCCACCATAACTGTCCATTTATTCCACATACTTTGACACCCTCTTTCCCTTCCTTCATTGTCCCATCTATTTCCCTTCCTTCATTGTCCCATCTATTTCCCTTCCTTCATTGTCCCATCTATTTCCCTTCCTTCATTGTCCCATCTATTTCCCTTCCTTCATTGTCCCATCTATTTCCCTTCCTTCATTGTCCCATCTATTTCCCTTCCTTCATTGTCCCATCTATTTCCCTTTACGAGTCCATCTCTCTTACCTCATTTTCACCTTTTTCACTCCCTTTCACTGTTTATTGCTTCCTTCCCCTCTCCCTTAAATCTTTTCTCTGACTCTCATCTTTAATTCACCCCTCTCTTTCCCTCTCCCCTCTCTCTTCCTCCTCTTCCTCTCCCCTGACTCTCATCCCGCTATCCACCCAACCCTTTATTTTTCTCTCTGGTATTCCCATCTCTCCATCTCCAGTCGTTTTCTCACTCTTGTGGTCAGTGTCCAGGGACTATCCTCAAAGAGAGGAGACTGGATGGAGAGAGTGGAGTTAATTTAATTCCAATCCCCATCTGTGAGATGGAGAAGCGGATCAATCCGCACAGCAGCACACTCAGGCCAATCACATGAATACACTGTGGCACATTATCTCTGATGATGTGTGTTTGTCAAGGTAATGGGCCCTCTATCCCAATGACGGGAGTGACAAATGCAGCTCCGCTCTCTCCATACCAGACCTTTTGGATCTGTTTTACTTACTGCCTATGTGCTTTGTATATGTAGAGATATAGACATTATGTTGGCGTGTTATAAATGTGTTTGTGTAGTGGGTTTGACCGCAATTAGTCAACTGGTCGATCGCTTGGTTTGATAGGCTGTTGGTCGACAGTGGCAAATACATCTAGAAATGTAGAGCATATGACACACCTGTCTGAGTAGCCTAACCAGTAGTACATGTCCTGTTACGTCCCATCATTTCTCATCTACAATGTTTGTTTGGTTACGGTCATTTCTGTTAATGCATTCAATATATTATTATTACAGTCTTACGGTTATCGTTGTAGAAGTGGACAGGTGGTTTGCAGAGCGTACAGCCTAGGATACACTCACCATCAATGTGTAGCTTATCTTTTGTGTTTTTCTTCACCTCAAACAGAAAGTGAAGTCTGTTTTTACATCGTTTGAGAATGACAATAGTTCCTCAACAAAGCCTATTTGAAAAATATTTAGATAACCCAAAAAATGTAATTCTCTGATCCGGTGGAAACGTCATAAAATAGGCCTGCCTGATTACTTGTTATCCCTTCGCACCATAAGCCTACAGCTGTGTCTGTCTGTCCGGAGCTCACTGGCACAGGAAAATCTAAGGGCCCAGCATATTTTATACAAAGTCGCAAGTTTGCTAACACAAGCTTCAGGTTAAAAGTTCATAATGTTTCAAGTTCCTTGCAAACAGGCCATGCGTAGCCAATGTGATTTGGCTTTATGTAGGCTATTTTGATATATTGGCAATGGCAATAGAATATATATTTATATTCGTATCATTTTCATTTAGATATAATTTTGATTCTGAACCACATTACATTGATTTTGAGATCTGAAGACTTTATTTTAAGTTAAATGAAATTGTTACACAAAAAGGTGCATATGAAAATCATAACTGGCACGCAGATCAGTAGAAATGGTAAAATAACTTGGAGCTCCAAATGGGAAAGCCCATAACCGGCAACTTCAGGAGCGTAACGGCAGAATCTGCTAAGGACAGCGGAAGGTGGAGGGTCGGGAACAGGTTTTGTTCTTCTGGTTAGGCTATATTGATCTCTGGCTTCCTCTAGTAATTTGTGTGTCTTCATTTTTAATGGCAGTGCTTAAAGCATCAGACAAGCTCAGTAGCCGACATGTAGTTGATTTTGTTCAAACAGGGTGTGTCTATATATGGAAAAATACCTGTTTAAAAATTTAGACCAATCCATTAGTCGAAAGAACAGACGACTCTCAGTCAACCAATATTGTTTTAGCTGGGGACAGCCCTACTGTGTAGTGTGTGGGTGGGTTTATGGTCATACCTGTTAGAGGATTTTATTCAAGTATGATACGTGTAGGAGTGGATGTAGACATTGTGTGTGGGAGTGTGTATATTTTATTTCCATGTAGTCCCTCTCTGTGTGTGTGTGTGTTTGCACATGCACACCACTGGTCTCTCTCTCTCTCTGTGTGTTTGCTCATTATGTTGTGGTCTCTCTCTGTCTGTGTGTGTGCTCACTATGTTGTGGTCTCTCTGTGTGTGTGTGTGTGTGCCCATTATGTTGTGGTCTCTCTGTGTGTGTGTGTGTGTTCATTATGTTGTGGTCTCTCTGTGTGTGTGTGTGTGCTCATTATGTTGTGGTCTCTCTCTGTGTGTGTGCTCATTATGTTGTGGTCTATCTCTCTCTCTCTGGGTGTGTGTGCTCATTATGTTGTGGTCTCTCTCTCTCTGGGTGTGTGTGCTCATTATGTTGTGGTCTCTCTCTGTGTGTGTGTGTTTGCTCATTGTGTTGTGGTCTCTCTCTGTGTGTGTGTGCTCATTGTGTTGTGGTCTCTCTCTGTGTTTGTGCTCATTATGTTGTGGTCTCTCTCTCTGTTTGTGTTTGCTCATTATGTTGTGGTCTCTCTCTGTGTGTTTGCTCATTATGTTGTGGTCTCTCTCTGTTTGTGTGTGTGCTCATTATGTTGTGGTCTCTCTCTGGGTGTGTGCTCATTATGTTGTGGTCTCTCTCTGTGTGTGTGCTCATTATGTTGTGGTCTCTCTGTGTGTGTGTGTGCTCATTATGTTGTGGTCTCCTGATTTCTCCTGCTCTATCGACAGGCAGGGCTCCGCAGATAACTGTTCCCCAGTCAGCCTTTATGAATATTTAACCTCTCTCTCTCTCTCTCTCTCTCTCTGATCAGAGCTCCATCACTCCCTACGCTCCAACCCCTTCTTAAGTCTTGGAGGAAGACATTGCAACGACCTGCCCCTTACGCGCAGTGGTTGTTTCTTATTTAATCTGTTCCGATTTGTTGAATAAAACAAATTCTGAATGAATAACTTGCAGCTTGAGGAGACGTCAGGGGTAGGGGTGGTGTTGTAAGGATAGAATGGGAGCACAGGAAAGATAGCGGTTCGGTACTCCTTTGTTTGCATGTTAGGGAGAGTAAATAGTTGTGTGTGAATGATCACCAGTCTTGAATTCCATTACTGAGGTTCTGCTGTGAATTTATATTAAAATAGTGTGTGTGTACGTGTACATGCATATGCATACATCCGTGTGTGTCTGTGTTTGCCTCTCCTGGGGAGAGGGGTTAGCACATATAGTTCATACCTACAGGTGTCAGGTCATTTTTCAAGGTGTGTGACGGATGCATGTAATGGTAGCTTTTCTAGCTGTGCCTCTGTGAGAGGAATATATTACAACACTGTCACCCCGGAAATATTGAAACCATACTATTAATGATGACGTCCAATGTGGAGGCAGGCACTATGGAAATGTGGCCAGGCTTCCCCAAAAAATATAATAATAATACGTATAATAATTTTTCTTTCGTCTCTCTGTGTTCACAATTTTCCTTCATTTTGCAAGAGGCTGAATGTATCTCACCAGAGAAGGCATCCGGGCGAGCGAAACAGCGCCCCTCTGTCTCTGTATGTGTAGCCCATCTATCTGATGCTGTCTGGTGAAAAAGAGTATGATATTGTTGCCGCCAAAGCATTCAATGCAAGGAAGCCAGCGAGCATTTGACCTCCCTTGATAAGAAAAATGATACAATAATAGCCAATCAGCATTGAGCTAAACTGATTGAGGTCAACTGTGAATGGTCCTGGTGCACTAAAATAAATTGTCAAGAGAAGCCAGCTTGGATTTGGCTTCACAGCAATCACAGAGATAGAACAATGAGCTTAGCAAATTACAAACGTCATTGACAGAAGAAAATGGAAATTGTTTCATCTCGTCGTGTTGTTGTCCTCTGATGGCTAGCCAGCTAACTAAAATTATCCCTTTCCTAAATTAGCCATCGATGGAGATATGGTTTTATTTAATTCACCAATGATTATAATGGTGATTTCGGTCCAACTATAAATTCATACAATGTACCCCTGGACTGAGAGGATGGAAGATCAATATGTAGCTAGATGTAGAAGGATAATGTTAACTAGCTGGCTCATCGTTGGCCATGAAAGGAAGTTAGGCTAGAGAGAAAGGATTTTAGCCAGGTAGCTTAGGACAACAAAAAATAAAAGCGTACTGTATGGCAGAGTCATAAAGCATTTTGGCAACATGAAACAGAAGGGAATGGCAAGTAGGGTGAGTCAACATGCTTTGTCTACTTACGCACACACACACACACACACACACACACACACACACACTGACTTGAATATTTAAAAATAGGTTAAAAAAAATTATAATAATTGTAGAGGCCAGGTCATCCGATGCAGCACTCCATCACTCTCCTTCTTGGTAAAATACTGTAGCCCTTACACAACCTGGAGGTGTGATAGTCCCACTACCAGATGGGATGGCGTATCACTGCAGAATGCTGTGGTAGCCATGCTGGTTAAGTGTGCCTTGAATTCTAAATAAATCACAGACATTGTCACCAACAAAGCACTCCCACAGCATCACAACTCCTACTCCATGTTTCACATGCAGAGATCATCCGTTCACCTACTCTGGACTCACAAAGACACGGCTGTTGGAACCAAAAATCTCAAATTTGGACTCATCAGACCAAAGCACAGATTTATACCAGTCTAATGTCCATTGTTTCTTGGCCCAAGAAAGTCTCTTCTTCTTATTGGTGTCCTTTAGTAGTGGTTTCTTTGCAGCAATTAAACCATGAAGGCCTGATTCACACAGTCTCCTCTGAACAGTTGATGTTGAGATGTGTCTGTTACTTGAACTCAGTTAAGCATTTATTTGGGCTGTAATTTGAGGCTGGTAACTCTAATGAACTTATCCTCTGCAGCAGAGGTAACTGAGTTTTCCTTTCCTGTGGCGGTCCTCATGAGAGCCAGTTTCATCATAGCACTTGATGGTTTTTGCGACTGCACTTGAAGAAACTTTCAATGTTTTTGATATTTTCCGGATTAACTTCATGTCTTAAAGTAATGATTTATTGTTGTTTCTCTATTATGCTTATTTGAGCTGTTCTTGCCCTAATATGAACTTGGTCTTTTACCAAATAGGGCTATCTTCTGTATACCACCCCTACCTTGTCACAACACAACTGATTGGCTCAAACGCATTAAGAAGGAAAGACATTCTACAAATGAACTTTTAACAAGGCACACCTGTTAATTGAAATGCATTCCATGAAGCTGGTTGAGAGAATGCCAAGAGTGTGCAAAGCTGTCATCAAGGCAAACGATGGCTACTTTGAAGAATCTTAAATATAAAATATATTTTGATTTGATTCACACTTTTTTGGTTACTACACGATTCCATATGTGTTATTTCATAGTTTTATGTCTTCACTATTATACTACAATGTAGAAAATTGTAGAAATAAAGATAAACCCTTGAATGAGTAGGTGTGTCCAAACTTTTGACCGGTACTGTATGTCACAGTGTCGAGGCATATGAACTAACAGGTTATACAGCAAACAATGCTATTATCACAACACTGGGCTTCCTCAGTGATTTTAGCCACACACCGCTACTGGTGGCCAAAAAACTGCAGCTTTGAAATTATGTGTTTATGCTTCTGTCTTAATCACTGTGGAAATATCCTCATTCTTACTATGGGAGTCCCATTTGACATACCCATAAACCCACACTCTCATGCGCCCAAACATCCTACCCAAACACCCTACACACACACACACACACACAGACCCTACACACACCCTAAACACCCCCCCCCCCCCCCCCCATACACCCCCCCCCCACACACACACACACACACAGTGCTGCAATGTTGAGCTACTGTTGCCTAGTTCTACATACATTCTTCAAGGGTAGGAGACATTCAAGGTTGGGACTACCTGGGTGCTTTCTGTCTGTCAAAACAAACAAACTGTCAAAGTTGTTTTTGCCCTTTTCGCAACCCAGTCTTGAGAGGAATTTTTTATTTTTCTGTTTTTACTTTCAGCACCATTCGCCTGGCAGCTGTATCAGTGTTCATCAAAACCTCATTTATTGAGGAGAGAAAGGAGAGGTTGATTGATTGTTATTTTCAAACACAAACTAATACGGCTTGGTCTAATCACGATGCAAAGAGTTATTTGATGAGGATAGTGTGCTGCTGAACAAATGTGTTATACTGCTAAACCAGACGTCTGTATGCCCGTACATACACAGTCCTGTTGACAGTTTTCGTTCATTGCTTTGGTACTATTATCTCCAGTATGCGGTAAAAACTCCAAACTCATCACACTTGTAACGCAGCCAGTCTTTCATTCAAAACGTGCCATTGTGCGTTCATTTGGATTGTAAACATCTCTCACCACACAACCATTGATTAAAAATATACATTTCTCGTGAAATGTCATGAGAACATATGGTTTAATCACCAAAACACAACGATATATCTTCAGTTTAGTCCTTTTAACCTCCAGTGAATCCAATAACAGACAATGCAACATACATTTCAAATAGTTTCAAATCGGCCTTAGAAGAGCTGAAAGTAATATGCTACAGTACTATAAAAGACAGATTACACAGTTTTGACTTTAGGCATTACCGGTTTTCTTCGCGAAAAGTTTGGATGATAGAATTGACAGTTGATCTTTTTAGATTTTGATCAACTAATCTGGCAGCCTCTGCCATAGTAAGTCCTCGGATCTTCACATGATCAACAAAGATGGCCCGGATTTCTTTAGAGACAATAGTTCTGCCTCCCTCTCACTGACGACCAACCCCTCGACGGGCCCCATGCCCACCTCTCTGACCTCTCTGTTGGGCCCCATGCCCACCTCTCTGACCTCTCTGTTGGTGCCCATGCCCACCTCTCTGACCTCTCTGTTGGTTTCCATGCCCACCTCTCTGATGGATCCCTCGTCCACAGCTCTTCCTGTTCCTTCTTGTCTATCCTGCTCCATGTTGAAACAAATTGCCAGTGTTGACACACCCCCTTTTATATGGGGACCAATTGTGGTTCCACTATGTGAAATCAATTAGCAATAACCAGTATTCATTATGTGTGGTTACATGTCATTTAGATGTTCATACAAACACACATTTTATTTGTGTAGTTCTCAAAATCCATATACTGTATATAGCTGACAAATCAATTTAATATCGATAGGTTTACCGGTTCAGTAATTAACCATTAAGAGCAGTCAAATTAAGTGTTGGTCAAATGTCTTTATTCAAATCAGAAGAGAAGCATATCAAAGGTGTTGTGAGCATTGCATTGTGAAAGACAATTACTTCATATGAAAGGTATTTCTTTGATGACACACTGATTAGTTGAAAGTTACTGTGTAATGTTGTGTGTTGTACTTAGTCAATTGAACATGTGATTACATGTTTGAAAAAACAACCTTTTTGATGATCTGCTTTGAGTTTTGTACGAACAGTCGTGAGGTTTTACCACACACTTGCGAAAATAATACCAAAGCGATCAACAGAAACTGTATGCTGATAAGATTTTAATTACTTACTGTGCGTTTGGGTAATGTGTGGGTTTTCAGGAATATCAGGTTTACCACAAATGCTGACGGGCACTGGTGTACCAGGCACCCCTGCAGCCCATGCAAGGTGGCGGGTGGGGGGCTCCCATGCGCCTGCCATCGATGTCTATTTGTATTTATTTAATAAGAATGAGACTGATCAAGGTGCCTTAGGCCTTGAAAAAAATAATAAAAAAAATGAATAACTGATTGAAAGTAAGGGAATATCAGTCATTAAATGCTGTGGTCAAGGCTACGACGGCGCCAGTGCAATGAGTGGAGATTACTTAGGTGTTTAAAAGCGCATATCAGACTGAGAGCCTCATACTTCTTAGGCAGTTTTTTATGAGTTTCAGTTTAGAAAAAGATCTCTCCTCAGAAGCGACAGTTACAGGGATGGTTAAAAATAACTTGATTGCCATAGCAACATCAGGATAAACTGGGCAGAAGGGAGTGGTGCTTCAAATACAGAAGTTCTGCATTCTCCTTATTTGCCGGCCTCAACATGTTATAGAAAGAGATTAACTGTATAGGAAGGTCTGGGTACAGGTTGTCTGAATACTGGACAGCTAATAGATTTGCAGATTCAAACAGATTATCATCTTTAGCAGACAACCGTTATTGAGGGCTCAAACAAAAAAAGCGGTTTGCCATTTTGTTCATACTAGTGAACTGGGGTTAGAGTTGTGTGGTTGCAATATCAACAGTCCCTTATCTCTGTTATAACTTGGCATGCATTATGTAAGACTACGTTTAAATTGTGTGTAGTGCAATGGACATACACCCCCGGTCAAAAGTTTGGAATATTAAACAAATCAAAATATATTTTATATTGGAGATTCTTCAAATAGCCACCCCTTGCCTTGATGAAAGCTTTGCACACACATGCCATTCTCTCAACCAGCTTCATGAGGACCACCAGAGGAATGGAAGACTCAGAAATATATCTTCTGCAGAGGATAGGTTCATCAGAGTTACCAGCCTCAGAAATTGCAGCCCAAATAAATTGTTCAAGTAACAGACACATCTCAACATCAACTGTTCAGAGGAGACTGTGTGAACCAGGCCTTTATGGTCGATTTGCTGTAAAGAAACCACTACTAAAGAACACCAATAAGAAGAAGAGACTTGCTTGGGCCAAGAAACACAAGAAATGGACATTAGACCGGTGGAAATTTGTCCTTTGGTCTGGAGTCCAAATTTTTGATTAGGAGGGGGTGCGATGAGGGGTTCTGTGGGATTATTTAACCCCTAGAGTTGATGTCCGCGCCCCACAGATATCTAAAATCCCCATCAAAATGTGTCTGTTTAAACTAGAGATATCATTTTTTTGTGTGTGCTGCATCTCAATCCACCATATCTGCCAATGGCGGTCTTCCGCATCTGCGGTGGAAGGTGGCCGAGCTAGAGTGGTATTTGTCAGACCATGAGACATAGCCTACAAACTATTATGACCACTATATGGAAAGATGACCCTCACAAACACAATGGTTTTCTCCTCAAGCATCAAGGGACTCTTCTAAAGTCAGCATACGAACAGTTTGAGATATACACTAATATGACCCCTTTATGGAAAGATGAGACACTGACTAACAGGCTGTTTTGTTCAGGACACCCACAAGCCTCACAAGGCTTGTCTGAAGGTAACCCGGTACCTGTTAAAATATTTATGGAAGTATAGTGCCAAAAAAGTGGTTAAATATAAATTATTTCCTGATCTCAGATATAGAACAAACACTTTGTTTTTAGACTATCTGTTTTTGCATGTATGAATCTGTTGTTCAATGAGTTTCTATGGGCTAATAGGAGTAAGTCCAAATTCAATGTACCTAGTGGTCCTACAATTCAAAATCAAATAGATAAATGATCCTTGTTATGACTATCTTCCATATGTTAGCTTAGACTCTTAAGGATTAAGGTACTCTTTGAAGAGGTAGTGTTTCAGATGTTTTCTGAGGATTGTCAGAGACTCTGCTGTCCTAGCTTCAGGGGGAAGCTGGTTCCACCATTGGGGTGCCAGGACAGAGAAGAGCTTGGACTGGGCTGAGCCAAGAGACCTGAGGTGGAAGAACGGAGTGGGAGGGTTGGGGTGTAGGGTTTGAGCCTGGTCTGAAGGTAGGGAGGGGCTGCTCCGTAGGCAAGTACCATTGTCTTGTAGTTGATGCAAGCTTTTGACTGTGAGCCAGTGGAGTGTGCAGAGGTGCGTGGTGACATTGGAGAACACCAGACTGTCTGCTGCGTTCCCGGATAAGTTGCAGGGGTTTGATGACGCAAGCGGGGAGCCCAGCCAACAGCTAGTTGCAGTAGTACAGATGGGAGATGACAAGTACCTCGATTAGGACTTGCCTGGATTCAGAGTTCAACAATAAATAGTGGCTGAATTTATCCTTGAGCCGACTACTACTTGGAAGAGTTTGTGTGTTGGGGTGCGATGGGGGTTAAAATAAGTGGTACTGCTATGTATGAGCGCTATCAGAGGAAATGTGTTGGTATTAGTCTCTGGGATAAAGGGACACACCAGGAAATGGCAAGCCCATCAGACTATGGAGCATGGGGGATGGGGAGACACTGCAGGGAACTCCGGTTCTACACACTCACACAGGTCATCTCAGCCAGCGTGTCCAACCATAGCAGATAACCATGAACTCTGGGGAAAAAAGGAGCGTGAAAGATAACTACACAGATGGATGTAGAGAGAGAGAACCAAACAGAGGGGTAAAGAGAGAGGGAGTAAGGAGACTAAAATACATAGAAAGACAGACAAAAAAAGAGAGGAGGGGTAGATGATGCCCATCTGGGAGAGAAAAGGAGAGCCTGCAGTGCTTGTTCCTCAGGATAGATCCACTCTCCTGCTGATGTAAAAAGTGCCTGCAACCTGGTTCAGGTTGTCAGTCAACCTACCAGGGTATTTTCAAACAGCACAGGAATGAACTCATCAACATGTATTGATCACATCTTTGCTAATGCTGCAGAAATTAGCTTTAAAGCAGTATCCAAATCCATAGGATCTAGTGATCACATTATAGTAGCCATATGTAGGAAAAGCACAGTTCCAAAGGCTGGGCCTGATATAATGTATAAGAGGTCATACAATACGTTTTGTAGTGATTCATATTTGTACAATTGTATGGTTGAGAGGGATGAGGCAAAAGGAATGGCAAATAAGTTTGGCAAACATACTGCAAATTAAGAAATCATGTCACTAAACTTAATCAAACTAAATATAAACTATAATATGAAACAAAAATAAATGATATAAAGAATGATAGTAAAAATATTTGGAGCACCTTAACTGACATTCTGGGAGAAAGAATAACTCAGCTCCATCATTCATTGAATCAGATGGCTCATTCATCACACAACCCTCTGATATTACCAACTAATTTAAGGATTTTTTCATTGGCAAGATTAGCAAATTTAGGCATGACATGCCAGCAACAAACACTGACACTACATATCCAAGTATATCTGACGAAATTATGAAAGACAAGAATTGTACTTTTAAATTCTCTAAAGTCAGTGTGGAAGAGGTGAACATATTATTGTTGTCTATCAACAATGACAAACCACTGGGGTCTGACAACTTGGATGGACATTTTCTGAGGATGATAGTGGATCATATTACCAGTCCTATTTGCCATATCTTCAATCTAAACCTACTAGAAAGTGTGTTCCCTCAGGCCTGGAGTGAAGCTAAAGTCATTCTGCTACCCAAGAACGGTAAAGCCCCCTGGCTCAAATAGACAACCAATCTGCCTGTTACAGACACTTAGTAAACTTCTGGAAAAAATAGTGTTTGACCAAATACAATGCTATTTCACAATAAACATATTGACAACAGACTTTCAGCATGCTTATAGGGAAGAACACTCAACAAGCACAGCACTTACACAAATGACTGATGATTGGGGAGAAATTGATTATAAAATGATTGTGGGGGCTGTCTTGTTAGACTTCAGTGCAGCTTTTGACTTTATCGATCATAGTCTACTGCTGGAAAAACGTATGTGTTATTGGCTTTACGCCCCCTGCTATAACGTACGTAAAGAGTTACCACAGAGGGTGTTCTTTAATGGAAGCTTCTCCAACATAATCTAGGTAAAATCAGGAATTCTCCAGGGCAGCTGTCTAGGCCCCTTACTTTTTACAATCTTTACTAATGACATGCCACTGGCTTTGAGTAAAGCCATAGTGTCTATGTATGTGGATGATTCAACACTATACACGTCAGCTACTACAGCAACTGAAATGACTGCAACACTTAACAAAGAGCTGCAGTCAGTTTTATAATGGGTGGTAAGTAATAAGCTAGTCCTAAATATTTCAAAAACTAAAAGCATTGTATTTGGGACAAATCATTCACTAAACCCTAAACCTCAACTAAATCTTGTAATGAATAATATGGAAATTGAGCAAGTTGAGGTGATTAAACTGCTTGGAGTAACCCTGGATTGTAAACTGTCATGGTCAAAACATGTTGATACAACAGTAGCTTCTTAACAGCACTATCAACAAGGCAGGTCCTACAGGCCCTAGTTTTGTCACACCTGGACTACTGTTCAGTCGTGTGGTCAGGTGACACAAAAGTACACAGATAGCTAACATTAATGACATGCATGTCAATCTCTCCTGGCTCAAAGTCGAGGAGAGATTGACTTCATAACTACTTGTTTTTGTAAGAGGTGTTGACAAGCTGAATTCACCAAGCTGTCTGTTTGAACTACTAGCACACAGCTCAGACACCCATGCATACCCCACAAGACATGCCACCAGAGGTCTCTTCACGGTCCCCAAGTCCAGAACAGACTATAGGAGGCGCACAGTACTACATAGTACTCTGCAGATCCTCTCAAGTTCTGTCAGGTTGGATGGGGAGCCTTGCTGCACAGCTATTTTCAGGTCTCTCCAGAGACTTTCGATCGGGTTCAAGTCTGGGCTCTGGCTGGGCCACTCAAGGACATTCAGAGACTTTTCCCAAAGCAACTCCTGCGTTGTCTTGGCTGTGTACTTAGGGTCATTGTCCTGTTGGAAGGTGAAACTTCGCCCCAGTCTTAGCTCCTGAGCGCTCTGGAGCAGGCAGTGTTTTAGTCGAGACCACCTAATCCGAGACCAAGAGTATATCGAGACCGAGTAAAGACCAAGACCAAGGCAGGGCGAGACCGAGTCAAGACCAAGACCAATGCAGGGCGAGACCGAGTCAAGACCAAGACCAATGCAGGGCGAGACCGGTTCAAGAACAGAGCGAGTCCCACACTACTTGACACACGTAAGGCAAATGTGCAAACATAGGCTCCTCTCAAATTGATCTGAGAAGATCCACATTCCTATAAAAACATTCACCTTTTTTATTGCCACACATACATATTGTGTGTGTGTGGTATGTGTGTGTACATAAGTGTACCATGAGAAATGTTTTGATGAAATAATCAAAAGGCATTGCAAAAGCGAATTTTGTGTATGTGATTTTCCATTTTCTATGAGCAAACAAATATAAACAAAACACTGAGCAGCTGAAATCAACTTTACCATCTTTATTAATCACTTCTCCGTTTCCATGTTTCACCATCCATCTAACATAATACAATGTTTTGTAAGTTTTCACGTTTCTCTGTCTTTTCTTAGTGTATACAATAGGTTTTTTGTTGTTATTTTGAATCAACAAGTGTGCAATTTTCTAACCACATAGCTAAATACAAAAATCAAACAAATAATGGGAAACATCCAACATTTAAAATGGTGAAAGTTGTAAATACCTGAAATATATTGAACTTGGGGACAAAATATTACAAGTATTAAAGTAATTATGTGAAATATTGATGCTCAGAAACAATCATCAAGAGTTCTCCACTTTTATACGTTTTCAAAGCAACATAAAGGGTCAAACTTTCAGTGGCCGAACTGCAAGTGTTTCAGTTATAACATTTTGTCACGTTCGGGTGTGTAGAGAAACCAAGGCGCAGCGTATCGATAGTTCGACATGTTTATTAAATAAATAAACTATACAGGTGCGAACTATACAAAATAACAAATAATAATAATAAACACACGTAGCACGAACATGGGACGACATACGACAATGAACCACGCCAACGGAGTGGAACACAGACATATAAGTAAGATCCCTAATTAGAGGTAATGCCTAGCAGCTGCCTCTAATTAGGGATCCCACACACAACACCACACAGACGTAGAAATAATAGATCTGCCAGATTCTGACCATAGAAATATAGAGAAGCAAAGCTTCTCTATGGCCAGAGCCTGACACATTTTGAAAAATAAATCATTGGGAGCAGATTCAACAATGATGACAGTATGCCAAAACACTTAAATCCAAACGCACCCCCAAAGGTAACACATGAAGGGTAGATGAGTTTGGTTGCATTTTAGAAACATGAGAGATTGCAACATTCTGTGACCTAAACATGCACGATGGGGTCTCATTATAAAGCCTCCTCTACTAAAAACCCTCTCTACTGGTGCCGACGAGGCAGGGACTGACAGCACCTTCAGTGCCAATGTGTGCAATTGTGGGAATCTGTCATGATGTTTGGCCCAGAAGAACAGTGCATTGTCAGTGTCAGAGTCACAAATTGCATCAAAGTATTTGGTCATCTGTGTCAGAATACTTGAATCATGGGCTTCTCTTCTCTTCCTGTGAGCCTTGTAGCGGGGCATTTGACAGGTGGCGAATCATTGGGTGGATCCACATTCATGGGCCCTGAGTCAGTTGCATCCCCTCCACTGTCCATCATGTTCTCCACCTCTGAGATGAAAGTGTCTGACAAACACAAGCAAATACACAAACACAACGACTGGGTTACATATAAAGGTTACATATAAAGGTTACATATAAAGGTTACATGTAAAGGTTACATATAAAGGTTACATATAAAGGGGCAGGGTGTCTGCAAGATAACTGATTTCTTTAGGGTAGACAACTATTTGCTACTTTAATAAATCAAACCATTGGCCTACAGTACTTGGGACAGGTTGTAGTGGAGGTTCTTTCTCTCTACAGGTGAGTATAACAGGCAAGTTTAGCATGAGTTTGGTTTATCTAGCAGGTTCCTAGCAGGTTAAGTATAAAGACAGTATTAGTTTTAGTAGATCAAGAGTTTACAAAAATAGAGACTGAATTAAAACATTAAGGCCTACTATTTTTTATCTAAGACTCATAGTTTGCAAATGACAAGACAATGTTATTCACAGTATAAAAATGCTAACCTGTCAGTGTCTTCTTCAATTAATCTCTGAACTTCTTCACTGATGTTGCATTTCCCCCATTGGTAACATCCAGATCCACCCAGCTTAGGCCAAACTGTGGATCCAGCATGGTAGCAAAAAAGTACATGTTGTGGTTAAACGGTTCCTCTCTTCCTCTCTCTTGGGCCATGTTCACTTTTGTAAAGATTCCAGAGAATCTTTTCACCAGAGACTGACGGAGGGCCTTGACTAATGGCTGGCACTGCATTCGGGTCTCTTCCATCTTCGAGGAGGTGTGCATTCATGTCCAGTTGGAACTACCATGCTAATGGTAACTGATTTCTCTCCTTCCGTCAGGTCTGTTGCCTCAGAGAATGGTGCAAGAACTGCACTCAGCTCTTTCAGCTGGTTCCACTCACCAGCACTAAACACCACATTCTCATAGTCCTTGCTGCACATTTCAGTCAGGGCTTTGTGGTCCAGAGCTGTAAGGGCCTGTACTTGTTTAAAAGTGATGTTCCAGCGAGTGGTGTTTGCTGCTGGAACAGTCTTATTAGGGTCAAACATAGCCTCAAACTTGTCTTTGAATTGTGAGCTGCTGTGTAACAGAGTTGTGAACCGTTATGTTTTTGCTATGGTGCGGGAGATGGCCTTAACCTCCTTCATTCCATCATTCACAACTAATTGCAGTGAGTGGGCAAAGCAGGAAAGACGTTCACCTGATGACCAGGGAAATTCTGTGTCTTCCACTGAATCCATGTCCTCCCACAAGTGCTCATCATCTAAATTCTCCTCCTCACTCTCACTGTCATCAGACTGCTGTTGTGGCATTTGAACTTTGAAAGCGCATTTCATGTTGGCTGCATTGTCTGTGATGATATAACTTATCTTCTGACGAATACCGTATTCCTCTGCGATCTCGTCAAAGGCAGAAGCAATTCGCTCCCCACTCTGTTTGCCTGTAAACCGCCTACAGTCCAGCAAGTAGGAATCAAGTGCATAGGCATCCTTTGATTGGTAGCACACATGGGCAGTCACTCCAAGGAAGGAGCGTAGCCTGCGATCAGACCAGAGATCAGTTGTTAATGACAGAGACGACTGGGTCTTTAGCTTCTCCAAAACAGTTTCCTTGACCTGGTATCCGTTTCTCAGAAACTGTTCTTCTAGAGACAGAGGCAGACAACACCCAATTATCAAATCTTGGATAATGGCTTCACTGATGGCTTGTTGCCTTGGCGAATGTAGGCTGTAGACTTGCACGTTCTGGGTAAAGGTTGCGATAGTTGACTGTGTGACATCGATTTCTTGTTGCCCCGCCTTGTACTCCAAGAACCTAAAATTGAGGGCGGAGGAATCGATAACATATCTGGTCACATGACCATCAATCACATCAAAACAGAGAACTTAAAAATAACGAGGTAAGTATCAAAACTTCATAAATGTACGTCAAATCTGTGTATCGTATTAGAACACAAATATGTGGATCAATACAATGCATTCACAGCAAGGGCATTATGACAACCACGTTTTTTTAATACACAAGGATATGATTGATATGGTATTTTTTTTACTTTATTGGGAAAGTGACACCAGAGTGTTTAACTTGAGTTTGGACTGCAAATTGTTCCATAAATATGGAGCGAAGGAACTAAAAGCAGTCCTACCCAACTCTATGGAGACCGTTGAAGTATCTAAAGTCATTGACATCTGTGATCTAGTATTAATACCTGATCGTCTTGTAGAAGTTAGGGATGATATATATGGCGGTAGTTTTAGAAGAAGTGCTTTGTAGATAAACAATAGGGCATGCTGCTCCGGTCTCAAGGAAACAGAGGCCCAACCAACATATCGATATAGGGTACAGTGATCACTGGTGATAAACCTTAGAGCAGTGTTTCCCCAACCCTCTCCTCTGGGAACACCAGCCATTTCACGTATTTGTTGTAGACCTGGACTGGCACGCCTGATTCAGTCAGTCATATTACCAACCCCTTTACTAACTGGAATCAGGTGTGCCAGGTCAGGGCTACAACAAATCTGTGAAATGGCTTGGTGTTCCAGATGAGAGGGTTGGGAAACACTGCCTTAGAGCACAATGGTAAAAAGCATCCAGTGGTTTTAAAGTTGTAGCTAAAGCGTGCATATAGAGTATACCACCAAAAATCTAAGACTGACATGAAAGTAGCCTGAACAATGTCTTCTATTGGCAGAAGACAGAGATGGACAAACCAATTAATGTTCTTACCAACACTTAAATAATTATCTTTAAGCTGATTAAACCATGGAATGGACATATTTTTCTTTTAAGTAACACCCAGTGTGGAAAAGATTGAGTGATTGAGCGAGCCAGAAGGAGATGAGCTCATGACACTCCAAACAGGCAAGCAGTAGGGTTTGACTAGGTAAAAAGTTAGGAGTTTATCTGTATGCTAAATATTTGATTTAAAAATAAACACTCTTAAAGTAGTGGCGTGTGCTTATGGCCAGGCAAATGAGCTTATTTAATATGTAATTATTTTCATAGAAGTGGAGGCTCATTACTCGGTCTCCCCTCTGTCTCTGCTTTCACATCTCTAGCTCTCTCAGCCAGGTGAAGGAGCGCGGTACCGCGGGGTTCAACTTTATTAAGTCCAGAGAGGTTATGCAAGCTGACCTTAGACTTAGTTAACGTTTATGTAACGTAACATTATATTTATTCATCATTAGTTACATAGTTTTGTGTCCTGGATCATCATTGGTCACAAACAAAAGCTGGCAAGCAACTGAAACTACCGCCCAGAAACATACACTATATAACGTTACATAAGAAACATACACTATATAATGTTACATAAGTAGCTAATACTCAGTAATCTCTTTGGATAATTGGGGAGACATTTCGGAAGTGTTGGTACAGAGGCAGATTCCAAACGTTAGGCAGCTAACTTTGCTAGCGTCACTTACACTTATCTTACCTTTAATGTTTTCTTTCCAAATGCCGGTAAAAATCGGATGTGGTCCCAGCAGTCTCGGTTAGGGTCTCCTTGCTAAATGTACACTGTGCAGTCTGGTTTTTTTGGGACGCTATTGTTAAATCTCTGTGATTTAGGAAACCAAATCTAATGATTGCTGATTTCGCAGACATTTTACAAACGGTCACTGCTTCACCCGTCTCCCTCATTCACTTTTCAAATTAGAAATGAGTGAAGTTATTGGTTGCTTTTGAACTAAGCGTGACGTTTTACTTCCAATCACTGTAATAATATTAACTAATTAAGTTAAACAATGCACAGCAGTTTAGTGATATTCCCTCAGTTTAGTGCTATTCCCTCAGTTTAGTGATATTCCCTCAGTTTAGTGCTATTCCCTCAGTTTAGTGCTATTCCCTCAGTTTAGTGATATTCCCTCAATTTAGTGATATTCCCTCAGTTTAGTGATATTCCCTCAGTTTAGTGCTATTCCCTCAGTTTAGTGATATTCCCTCAGTTTAGTGATATTCCCTCAGTTTAGTGCTATTCCCTCAGTTTAGTGATATTCCCTCAGTTTAGTGCTATTCCCTCAGTTTAGTGATATTCCCTCAGTTTAGTGCTATTCCCTCAGTTTAGTGATATTCCCTCAGTTTAGTGATATTCCCTCAGTTTAGTGATATTCCCTCAGTTTAGTGCTATTCCCTCAGTTTAGTGATATTCCCTCAGTTTAGTGCTATTCCCTCAGTTTAGTGCTATTCCCTCAGTTTAGTGCTATTCCCTCAGTTGTGTCTCGACCGTCTTGAAATAAAATCCTGAGTCCTCTCTATCCGAGACCGAGACAAGGCAGAGTAAAAATTAGTTCGGTTCCGAGAATTACGTTTGGTTCGATTTGGCAGTTTCTGATGTTTGTCCCTCATGACACATCATCATAGGAACAAAGCCATTACCACTTCCTCAAAATAGTCAGAATTAATCTAAGATCATTTAAGAAATCTGTAAAAAAATATATATAAATTATGAGTCTGCAGTACATACACTTTCTCATCCTACAGTTACAAATAACAACAACTCCATTCAGAATATTAAGTAGCAGTCTACCTGTTGTCTCTTGGTCGTTGTAGACTATCCTTTAAATAACAACAACTCCATTCAGAATATTAAGTAGCAGTCTACCTGTTGTCTCTTGGTCGTTGTAGACTATCCTTTAAATAACAACAACTCCATTCAGAATATTAAGTAGCAGTCTACCTGTTGTCTCTTGGTCGTTGTAGACTATCCTTTAAATAACAACAACTCCATTCAGAATATTAAGTAGCAGTCTACCTGTTGTCTCTTGGTCGTTGTAGACTATCCTTTAAATAACAACAACTCCATTCAGAATATTAAGTAGCAGTCTACCTGTTGTCTCTTGGTCGTTGTAGACTATCCTTTAAATAACAACAACTCCATTCAGAATATTAAGTAGCAGTCTACCTGTTGTCTCTTGGTCGTTGTAGACTATCCTTTAAATAACAACAACTCCATTCAGAATATTAAGTAGCAGTCTACCTGTTGTCTCTTGGTCGTTGTAGACTATCCTTTAAATAACAACAACTCCATTCAGAATATTAAGTAGCAGTCTACCTGTTGTCTCTTGGTCATTGTAGATTAGATATCTCCTAACCTTTACCACACATGGAGGCTCTATGACCTATTGTAGCCTATTGCCACTTTGAGGATTTATGATTGGCCAACAACAACAACAATCTACACTCGTCACGCTCCACTCTCTCTCCTGCAGCAGTCGCGTTTGGATCTGTTCTGGCCCTTTCAGACCAGTCAGGTAAAATAACACATACCCTGTGACTATTATATCAGACCCGAACCAGACCCGTGACATTTAAAATGTTGGATTGGGTCTTGGGCATTCGGGTACAGGTGGATCTGTCCATCACTCTCATCCATTTTATTACCTGGCACTGCCTCTATTTTCTAAGACTCAGGTCTCAGGTTGGTTTCAATGTGTACTTTGCCACCGTATGATGTCAGTATCACACTGTGTGGGTTGATGAGTGTCCCTTCATCCCCAATTATAGCTAAGACCCTCTCTGTCTCTGGAACCACTTGTCCTGTCAGGTGTCCCATTGTTTGAGTCCGTTCTGTTAAGGGAAGCCCTCTGAATTATTGTGACTCATGCTGGGAAAGATCATTTTTCAACTTGAATGACACAGGAGGGATTCTACCAAATGTCACCTGCTCAGCAAGTTGGTTTAATATGACGCAGTCTTTCCATTTCACCCCTAGCAAGTTTATGCATAGATAATAGACACCGGGTAAAAGCAGTGTAAAAAAAGTTGGGAGATTAAACCTCTACACCAGACTCCAGCATACTGATAGGATTTTATATACAAGAGTATAATATCCAACAGGACTGGTTCCGAAATCTGATATGATTTTTCAATTGGATTGTAATTGGATTCTGATTGGATCCTTGTATTTGAATCCTATATGATCCTATAAGATGAAACCGTATAGGATAGGATCCCATAGGAGTCCAATAGACTGGTTCTGAAATCTGATCTTGTGTTTTTCACAATGCCGGTACTGCCGGTAGTAATAGCTTTTCTTCTATTTCTCATACAACAAATACATCCTTACCATATGAGCAACAAATGATTACAGCAGAACAATAATGTGCCCATCCTCTGGCTGTGGTTCAATGTGGAGTACCTAGTACTGAAGCAGATCTTTCATTTCATTGCAGTTTGACATGTAACAGTCACTTTTCCATCACTCAGTCATTACCAGTGGAAGCATTCTAGCTAGAACAATTCAAACCACTGTTCTGAACTAATATTTATACCACACATTTTCGGTTCCATACACAGATCGACTACATAGCTACACATCCATACAGGTTCCATACACAGATCGACTACATAGCTACACATCCATACAGGTTCCATACACAGATCGACTACATAGCTACACATCCATACAGGTTCCATACACAGATCGACTACATAGCTACACATCCATACAGGTTCCATACACAGATCGACTACATAGCTACACATCCATACAGGTTCCATACACAGATCGACTACATAGCTACACATCCATACAGGTTCCATACACAGATCGACTACATAGCTACACATCCATACAGGTTCCATACACAGATCGACTACATAGCTACACATCCATACAGGTTCCATACACAGATTGACTACATAGCTACACATCCATACAGGTTCCATACACAGATCGACTACATAGCTACACATCCATACAGGTTCCATACACAGATCGACTACATAGCTACACATCCATACAGGTTCCATACACAGATCGACTACATAGCTACACATCCATACAGGTTCCATACACAGATCGACTACATAGCTACACATCCATACAGGTTCCATACACAGATCGACTACATAGCTACACATCCATACAGGTTCCATACACAGATCGACTACATAGCTACACATCCATACAGGCATTTTTATCCTCCACTACACAATAAGCAAGAAAATGATTAGCTACTGCTTACCTCCATTGACAATATCTTCAGTCTCTATTATTAACAATACATTACTACAATAAAGAACAATGACAAGTGATTGACATTTAAATAGACCACACACTTATATAAAACCCTTCAATGGAAGCAGCTGTGTCCGTGTGTCTGTGTGTGTGTGTGTGTGTGTGTGTGTGTGTGTGTGTGTGTGTGTGTGTGTGTGTGTGTGTGTGTGTGTGTGTGTGTGTGTGTGTGTGTGTGTGTGTGTGTGTGTGTGTGCAAGATGGTGACAATTAAGACAGTATTGCCTTATCACAGGGAGACTGTCCGGTCCTGTCCCACCAGCATCCCTCCACTCCAGCCTTATCACAGGGAGACTGTCCGGTCCTGTCCCACCAGCATCCCTCCACTCCAGCTTTATCACAGGGAGACTGTCCGGTCCTGTCCCACCAGCATCCCTCCACTCCAGCTTTATCACAGGGAGACTGTCCGGTCCTGTCCCACCAGCATCCCTCCACTCCAGCCTTATCACAGGGAGACTGTCCGGTCCTGTCCCACCAGCATCCCTATAGCGTGCTAGCACTTCATCATACACCAAAGGAACTGTCCAAATGTTTACACAGGGACAGGAAAGAGAAAGTAACAATATACCTTTATAAATCTGAGGCCCAGGGCCTAACAAACATGTATACCAGGGATGAGCATCTTTGATGGGGCTGGGGGTGATTGGCTCAGTGTTCTGTCACTCATGGACACTACGTCAACCGCCTTTAGTAAGGGAGACATCAAGAATTTTGAGCCCTTTGGATCTTTTCATAGACTTAGATTAGAAGTGCCATTCCAAGAAGGTTCAAGGTCATTGGCCACAGATAAAATGATGTCAAATCACGTGTATCTACTGTAGCTTTGAATGGACTGATCATGTCAACATCTTACTTTCAAAATCTTAGCTAGCAGTCATCATCATGAATCAAGTCAACAATCTACAAGCAATCATTTTAATCCTTGTCATATGAAAAAAAAAGATTGAAGATAAATCGGCCATTGGACACAAACATTACACAACAAGTTGTAAATAGCAAATTCAACAATGAGTTTATTTGGAAGGAATCGGTTACAGTGGCTAACCGCATGCATTGCAACTGGGAAGTCGGGAATAAACAGCTCAACAGCTCAACGTTGAATGCTCATTCAACTTGGAATTGTAAATCCGGCATCGGAACAACGTGAGTCCAAAAATGTCTTGTATGCTGCTGCATAAATATGTAATATGCCAGAGAGATTTCAAAAGATCTGAACAAATAGTTATACTGACTACATCCATCCTGGCTCTTATCCGCTTGTCGTCTCCTTATGCCATAGTTTGTACATCTCTATTGTCAGTAGAAACCACATTTATTTAATCAAATCAACCATATCAGCTATGTTTTTTAAAAGGCAGTAAATGAGGCTGAATGAACAGTTTCGCTGCCAGACAAAGCTCCTCTGAAAGCCAGGTGTAGCAGTGGTAAGACTGCTGTTGGGTCTCTGCTGTTGGGTCTCTGCTGTTGGGACTCTGCTGTTGGGACTCTGCTGTTGGGACAGCTTCATGTCGGCCCTTACAGTTTGTGGGCACCGTTTGTCACCGTTATACTGCAATTAGTGTATTGTTTAGGGTTGTGTAGTTAAGTGTTGTGTATTGTTTAGTGTTGTGTATTGTTTAGTGTTGTGTATTGTTTAGTGTTGTGCTGTGTAGTGGCTTTGCTGGCATGCACAAATGTTTGTACAATGATGGCCTAACCCGGTGACGCTGGGCCAATCACAGCCGTATTGTGATACAACCTGGAATTGAACCAGGGTCTGTAGTGACACCTCTAGCAGTGAGATGCAGTGCCTTACACCGCTGCGCTACTCGGGAGACCATAGAAGCTCTGCAAAGACAATGTGGTCATAACATGTGTGTATGTGTGTGTCTGTGTGTGGGAGGAAGAAAATATTGCTTTGTTGGAGGTCACTGAACCTTAAACATAGAATATACATAGACAGATACATTCTACTGTGTACATTTATTTTCTATGGCACTTTACCGGTGTAAATTAATTAAAAACATAGGACTTGACAGGCTAATGAAGTACTGTATATGATTTTCCAAGATTGCTTCATAAAAGCATTGGAATTGTGAGAAAGAGTATTTCCCCTAAGGAGATCATTGTCATGGGAGAGCATCACTGGAACTGAAGAGAGTCATATGAGGGGAACTTCTATATCTCAAGGGATCCTCCCTTCCAACCACTTGAATGTCCCATGGTGTTGCTGTTGAAGCAATCTGTTGAGAGGCGTAAAAGTATCACTTAAGGGAATTCATAAAGCGGTGGCTTTATCATAAAGCCCTCCAATTTACCACCAATTTATGAAATTAAAAGTGAGGTTTGAGTTATTGACAAGCATTCAACACATTCTTGTTTTTGTCTTTTTTTAAGTCGTCTCTATTATATGAGTTACTGTGAAATGGAAATGAATCCAAGCCAAGAGAAAGTCTGATGCTGTATGCTGCTTTCACCCATCATTTGCTAAAATCTTTTTGACAATTATTCTGTAGTCAGTGTATGTTAGTGAGATCGCTCTATAATAAGTATCCATGCCAAGCTTAATCCTGCAGCTCACATTACCAGGGGCATCAACTGACTAGTAGATCTATCTTAGAATCATGGCAGGCCATTTTTCATTGGATGCCTAATCAAGAGCATTATATCAATGGGCATATGGCATGAGCCATGATGTTAGTACTGTCTTGTCTGTGCCAGGTGATCTTGTCAAAGTGAAAGGCCAGTGTGTGTGTGTGTGTGTGTGTGCATGCAAGAGTTTACCAAAAAACCTGGCTTGAGATGGATGACAGATGGCTTGGTTTTCTGTCAGGGTCAATGGTTCAGAGGGAGGTCTCTGAAGGCCCACTGGGAGGACAGATTCTCAGCCACATCAAGTGGACAGACATGGCTGGGAAGGACCTGAGTATGGCCAGTTAGATCAAAGGTCACTAGCACAAAGAGGAGGAATGTTGGGACATTATCAGAGATGTGTCCTTTTCAAGAGTAGAATTAGCCCAAAACACACTCAACCTCAGAGTCAGTGGCAAGGACCAAAACCTGGCACCCTGATGAGACTATGTGGGCGAGCAAATAGACTGCCATTGCCCTCTGTTCTATTGGTGAACGTGCAGTCACTGGAGAACAAACTGGATGAGCTCTGTTCGAGACTATCCTATCAACGGGAACTGAAAAACTGTAATATCCTATGTTTCTCAGAGTCTTGGCTGAACGAGGACATGGATATATTGTACATCTTGCTGGTTTTTCTGCATCGGAAGACAGGATGGCAGACTCTTTTAAAAGGAAGGGAGTAGGAGTGTGTCTCTTTGTTAACAACAGCTGCTGAGCAATCTGTAATGTTAAGGCAGTCTTGAGTTTTTGACCACCTGAGGAACCCTGGGGAAGGGAAGGGAAGGGAAGGGAAGGGAAGGGAAGGGAAGGGAAGGGAAGGGAAGGGAAGGGAAGGGAAGGGAAGGGAAGGGAAGGGAAGGGAAGGGAAGGGAAGGGAAGGGAAGGGAAGGGAAGGGAAGGGAAGGGAAGGGAAGGGAAGGGAAGGGAAGGGAAGGGAAGGGAAAGGGGATACTAGTCAGTTACACAACCGAATGCATTAAACCGAGATGAGTCTAACTCATTTAACCCAACCCCTCATGATAAGCCGCACACCATACTATTTACCGAGAGCGTTTGCATCTATATTTTTCGTAGCTTTCTATTTACCACCACAAACCGATGCTGGCACTAAAGCCACGTTCAACAGGATTACCAACACAGACTGAGCTCAAACAGACCGAAGCCTCCTATTTGGCAGACCAATCCGAACTCTCTCGGCATGTCCAGCCCACTCTTTTTCTCAGCCAATCATAGCTAGTGGGAAGGTTGCTGTCTTTTTCTGTGCCTTAACCAACAATGTATTCTAAGCCAGTCATGCCCTGAATAAAGGACGTGACAAATATGCTACAATACCCCTAAAGACATTAATAGTAATGACTTGATTAATTTCATAGCATTGCAATTTCTCAGCCCTCTAGCTGTGGAGGCTCTGCACTACCATCCTCACACTCAGCTGACATACAGTCACTTCAAGACAACATCATCCCGCTGAGACGCTTCATGGCCAACCAACACACAGTACAGACACAGACACACAAATGCTCAACCATGGAATCTGCTCTGTCCTAAATACCTCTGGAGAACTTTGGAGGAGCTCACAGGACTGTAGCAAATTGGCACCAAATGGATAATTAGCTGCTGTGTTGTGGAGAGGGAGAGAGTCTCTCTGTTAACTGATGTCACTGTATATACGCAGAACAGCACTTTGGAGATAAACCCTATTGAGATAAATGACGGCTGTAAAAAAGGCGCATGCATCTCAGTAGTAGCTGCATTCATTTGACTTGATTGCTGCTGGCCTCGTGACGCCATCCTTGACAGCAGGCGATATCTCTCTCAGCAAGGAGATACTTCGCTAAAGCGAGAGGAGACTTATACCTGCCATCTGGTGAGAAGGCAGGAGCCCGGAGTCTGCCACCTCTCGGTCTCTCTGTGCCACTTTATAGGGGTAAAAAAAGAACCTACGTCGCTTCATAACTTCTAATGAGTATGCAGTAGTTCCAAGTCCGTGACAATAATTCCAACATAATGACCGAGCTCTCTGGCAACACAGCAGTACGCAGAGAGTTTATGCTGACGTCTCTTCCCTAACAAGGCCCTGTAAATTATAGAACCCATTGGGCATGGATTATTAGAGTGCATAAGATGATGTGTGTTTACTTTTAGGGACAGTGTGGGGAGATATTAATCTGACCAACAGGCATCTTAATCATTCCCTGTTGGTGATGCCACCCCTGTGACCATCCATCAGTAATGTGGAGATATTCACAGCAGTTTTGGGATGTGGGGACGTCCCTACACGCCAGGAGAAAGACAAGGAGGCGTGACACAGAAAAGGATAACTAACAGAGAAAAAAAAAAAACTCCCATCAGAACTCGTGAAATAATACACGTTGTTTATTCGTAGCATTTCTCAGCTTTGGTCATGGGGATTTTAAAGAGGCCACTGAGGAACAGTACTATTATTTGCTTCCTTCTCAGAGGGAAGTATGGCTCCGCATAGACACCCTGGAAGGAATGTGTAGCATAGCTAAAAATAGCACACACCCTCAGCAAATTACTCATTCAAATTTCACTCTTTTGTGTGGTGATGGTGGGAAAATGTTCCCCGCTTTGAACTCTTTGTCCCAATCTCTATTTCACAACACTTTAAATGCATTTACAATGAGGCATGTTACTATTACTCACTGTTAAAATGAGCTTAGAGCAGGAAAACCAATTAGATTTTCTTGGTCTCTGCCACTGAACAACCTTTGAAAATAGCAAGTAGTAATTCAATTATTACAAGTGTTGCACCATGGGCAAGTTAGTAATAGTATAAATTCAATTTATTTTCAAAAACAGGTACGGCTTTTAGACTTAATTAAAATTCTTGCCTTGTTAAAGAGGGGACAAAATGTTATTATACAGAAGGCTTTTTTGATTGCTCTTTCAAGCACCATACGATTGTATGACTATAGTTGCAGAAACAATCAAGTATACTCCATATAATTCAATTCTCCTCTGTTTGAAAAAGAGGCTATAGGCCATTTTAAAGGATTCAGTAATATCAACCACATAAACAGTAGGCTATAGTCTTGAACATGCTCTATGTTGGAAGTTTTAAGCTGCCTTGTTTGAACTATACATTCAAGTAATTTGCCCCTTAGGGCCAGCGTGCTCAAGGCCCCTGGTCCTTCTTTACAT
This sequence comes from Thymallus thymallus, assembly GCA_023634145.1. Taxonomy (NCBI): domain Eukaryota; kingdom Metazoa; phylum Chordata; class Actinopteri; order Salmoniformes; family Salmonidae; genus Thymallus; species Thymallus thymallus. Next base: position 46,965,859 of record CM042388.1, read on the forward strand.
AAGAGACAACATTATCTAACTTACAGTCTAGTACAGTTTGATTCTCAATTTGACTTGATCATGGCAGCCGACTTCAAAGTAGGGTATAATGAGATCATTCCAGGGCACGTTCTCAGAGCATGCGCAGTTCAGCTGGCAGGCATATTCGCATATTCATTTTCAACCTCTGCTTGTCCCAGTCCTCTCCCCACATGTTTAAAGATGACTACCATCCTTCCTGTTCCCAAGAATGGTAAGGCTTCATGCCACAATGACTACCACCCTGTAGCACTCACATCTGTGCTTTGAAAGGCTGGTTATGCCACACATCAACTCCATCATCCCAGGTGTGCAAATTGGACCAACTCCAATTTGCATACCATCCCAACAGATCCATAGACAACGCAATCTCAGTTGCATTCCACATTGCCCTTACAGCAGACAGTGAAGAGACACAACCCTTTTATATATCTTGAATTGTAATTTGCACTGTATTATGTATTACACCTAGCTATTGTGTGTATGTACTGATATGTAGGCTATGTGTGATGTTTTAAATGAATGCATTTCAGTCCTTGACTAATAACGTTCTGTACCATGTATTATGTCATGTTTCATGTGGATACCAGGAAGAGTAGCTGATGCTTTTGCAGCCGCTAGTGGGGATCCTATTTCAATAACTCAAGGCACCATTCCATTTCATCTGATGTCGTGCCTGGAGAGCTGGACACATATAGGGGCACCGATGATGGGAACAAAGAGATAAGCAAGGATACACATTTCATGTTCCCAATTAGATCAGCTAGCTAGTACTCAGGAAATCAAGAGGGCTATATATAAACGTGTTAGAGGGAACATTGTTTTCTCAAATGTGGCTCCTATACTTGGATGTTTGTAATGAAAATCGACTAACTGGTCTATACCATAAAGTATGCAGCGCAATACCTTGCAGTTATAGCGTTAATGTTTCATGCTGTGTTGAATGCACTTGACATTTGATGTAAATGTATTAAAAATGGACCATAATACGTTTAAAATATTAGGACAGTTTGAAATGTTACAATGGGGACAAGGGACATGGGTCATGGGGTCATGGGGACATGGGACATGGGGACATGGGACAGCTAATCAATTGGCTGCAGCATCATACACACATCTGGAAGGTTATGCTTGTTAGGGAAGAACTGAGTCCTTGATAGATGTGTGTGGGATGCATGCTGAGTACCACAACACTAGCATAGATAAAGGGCCGGAGCCTTCTCCTGACTGAGGAAGTTATAGGCTAGTAATATGCACAGAGTTTTTCATTGTCAGGTATTTTATGTTAAAGAATAACTTGTGTCGCCATAGAATTAGGAATTAGAATACTAATTCAATAGGATCTCTTCGTCTGTTAGGCTTGGGCGACATACCGTGTGTGCTGTATCCTGGAGAGGGGTTGGCGGCCCTTGTGCATTTCCAGTAACACTGTATTTTTTACATTTTCTTAACTAGGCAAGTCAGTTAAGAACTGGACGACGCTGGGCCAATTGTGCACTGCTTGATGGGACTCCCAATCACGGCCGGTTGTGACACAGCCTGAAATCAAACCAGAGTCTGTACTGAGATGTAGTGCCTTAGACCGCTGTGCCACTCGGGAGCCCAAAGTATACTTCGGTATGGTGCAAAACCGTATGACAGTATGCAAATCTGGATACTGCCCAAGTCTACCAGTCTGTCCCTGTAGACTTTGACACTTTCTGAAAATCTGAACCCCATATCCAATTTAGTCATAATCATCATTCAGGGTAAACATTAGTCTTCTCCACATTCCCTTTCTCTGAAGTTGCCAAACGTCCAATGCCCATATCTGCTCTTAGCTGTACAAGTGACAGGCCAAGATTTGTCTTTCCTTTTTTTATCCCATTCCCTTCTTTCTGGGAAGTCATCTCAGATCTTTGTGTGAGTCACAGCCAATGGTAATTAGCTCATCTGTCAAGAGGGCGCGTCTAGATGAATGAGCACTCCCTCAAAATGAAATGGAAGCGTAGCCATGGATAAAGTTATATGAAATTAATGTCAGAGCCAATCAGTCAGCTCCGCCTTTTGTGACGCTGGAGCTGATCTGCTGCGTCGGGGGGCAAAGGCCGAGCTGCCTGAATAAAAGACAAAAAGCCTTGGTGCCGCTGATAAAACCTCCATTGGCTTATTTTGGATGTATACCTTTAGATGTTCTGGGTCTTGGAGTCTTCTTTTTCTAATTGAAATGTGGTTTAATTGTCAGGCTCTGGCCATAGAGAAGCTTTGCTTCTCTATATTTCTATGGTCAGAGTCTGGCAGATCTATCATTTCTATTTCTGTCTGTGTGTGTGTGGGATCCCTAATTAGAGGCAGCTGCTATGCATTACCTCTAATTAGGGATCTTACTTATATGTCTGTGTTCCACTCCGTTGGCGTGGTTCATTGTTATGTTGTCTCGTGTTCGTGCTACGTGTGTCCTTTCATTATATATTATCATTTGTTATTTTGTATAGTTCGATAGTTCATTAAATAAAGATGTCGAACTATGGATACGCTGCGCCTTGGTCTCTCTACACACCCGAACGTGACAGAATGAACCACCACCCGACCAAGCAGCGTAAGGAAGGAGCAAAGGAGGAGAAAGGAAGACAGCGGCGTTATGGAGGTAAAGGAGCCCGTAGTCAACCCCAGGGAAATTTCGGGGGGGGGCTATGGGGGTGGTCTGGCAAGGAAGAGGACGCGCCAGTACCACTATCCATTTGGGATTCGCTGATGCCGAAATACAAGTGGGGGGCGCAAAGCAAGAGGGAAGAGAAGGAGTTAGAGGCATATTATGGAGGCATATTAGAAGAGATGAGGGAAAAGGAGGAATATTTGGAGAAACATTTTGGAGAAGTTCTGGAGGAAATGTGGGAGATAGCAGAGGAGGTTGAAGAGGAAATGTCGGAGCTGAATAATCCGTGCCCAGTCGCCTACTCCACTCCCGTGAAAGAGCAGTCCGCTTTACCGGTACCCAGTCGGGGTCCGGCCGTCTGCCCTACTCCAGTGCCAGAGCAGTCCGCTCCACCGGTGCCCAGTCTGGGTCCGGCCGTCTGCTACACTCCAGTGAGCCTCTCCAGTCCGGTACGTCATGTGCCTGCTCCTCGCACTCGCCCTGAGGTGCGTGTCATCAGTCCGGCGCCATCAGTGCCGACTCCACGCACCAGGCCTCCAGTGCGCCTCCCCAGTCCGGTACGTCATGTGCCTGCTCCTCGCACTCGCCCCAAGGTGCGTGTCACCAGTCCGGTGCCATCAGTGCCGACTCCACGCACCAGGCCTCCAGTGCGCCTCCCCAGTCCGGTACGTTCCGTGCCGACTCCCCGCACTCTACCTCCAGTGCGCCTCCCTAGCCCGGTACGTTCCGTGCCGACTCCCCGCACTCAACCTCCAGTGCGCCTCCCTAGCCCGGTACGTCCCGTGCCGACTCCCCGCACTCGACCTCCAGTGCGTGTGCCCAGCCAGGTTCCTCCAGTGCCAGCTCCACGCACCAGGCCTCCAGTGCGCCTCCCCAGTCCGGTACGTCCCGTGCCGACTCCCCGCACTCTACCTCCAGTGCGTGTGCAAAGTCCGGTACGTCCCGTGCCGACTCCCCGCACTCAACCTCCAGTGCGCCTCCCTAGCCCGGTACGTCCCGTGCCGACTCCCCGCACTCGACCTCCAGTGCGTGTGCCCAGCCAGGTTCCTCCAGTGCCAGCTCCACGCACCAGGCCTCCAGTGCGCCTCCCCAGTCCGGTACGTCCCGTGCCGACTCCCCGCACTCTACCTCCAGTGCGTGTGCAAAGTCCGGTACGTCCCGTGCCGACTCCCCGCACTCAACCTCCAGTGCGCCTCCCTTGCTCGGTACGTCCCGTGCCGACTCCCCGCACTCGACCTCCAGTGCGTGTGCCCAGCCAGGTTCCTCCAGTGCCAGCTCCACGCACCAGGCCTCCAGTGCGCCTCTACAGTCCGGTACGTCCCGTGCCGACTCCCCGCACTCGACTTCCAGTGCGTGAGCCCAGCCAGGTGCTTCCAGTGCCAGCTCCACGCATCAGACCGTCGGTGCGCCTCGACATCCCGGAGCCTCCCGTGATGGTCGAAAGCCCGGAGCCTCCCGTGACGCTCGACATCCCGGAGCCTCCCGTGACGGTCGAAAGCCCGGAGCCTCCCGTGACGCTCGACAGCCCGGAGCCTCCCGTGACGCTCGACAGCCCGGAGCCTCCCGTGACGCTCGACAGCCCGGAGCCTCCCGTGACGCTCGACAGCCCGGAGCCTCCCGTGACGCTCGACAGCCCGGAGCCTCCCGTGACGCTCGACAGCCCGGAGCCTCCCGTGACGCTCGACAGCCCGGAGCCTCCCGTGACGCTCGACAGCCCGGAGCCTCCCGTGACGCTCGACAGCCCGGAGCCTCCCGTGACGCTCGACAGCCCGGAGCCTCCCGTGACGCTCGACAGCCCGGAGCCTCCCGTGACGCTCGACAGCCCGGAGCCTCCCGTGAAGATCGACAGCCCGGAACCTTCCGTGACGATCGACAGCCCGGAACCTTCCGTGACGATCGACAGCCCGGAACCTTCCGTGACGATCGACAGCCCGGAACCTTCCGTGACGATTATATGGCCGGAGTCGCCTGTTACACCGATGCCCAGTCCTGGCCCGGTTATTTGCCCCGCTCCATGGCCTGAACTTATTTCCCCACCATTGTTGTATCCAGGACCGGTGGGTTGCCCCTTTATATGGCCGGAGTCGCCTGCCACACCGGTGCCCAGTCCTGGCCCGGTTATTTGCCCCGCTCCATGGCCTGAGCCTTTTTCCCCACCATGGTCATTTCTAGGACTGGTGGGTTGCCCCTTTATATGGCCGGAGTCGCCTGTTACACCGATGCCCAGTCCTGGCCCGGTTATTTGCCCCGCTCCTTGGCCTGAGCCTTTTGCCCCACCATGGTCATTTCCAGGACCAGTGGGTTGCCCCTTTAAATGGCCTGAGTCGCCAGCCACACCGGGCCCAGTAGAAATGGGGAGGAAGCTAGCCACTTCGCCGGGGCCGGAACCGCCACCTGCGATCGTGTGATGTTTTTGTTTTCCTCCCTTACCCTTCCCTCAGTTTGTGTTTAATTTTCTTGCGGCCGGGAGTCCGCGCCTTTGGGGGGGGGGTACTGTCAGGCTCTGGCCATAGAGAAGCTTTGCTTCTCTATATTTCTATGGTCAGAGTCTGGCAGATCTATCATTTCTATTTCTGTCTGTGTGTGTGTGGGATCCCTAATTAGAGGCAGCTGCTATGCATTACCTCTAATTAGGGATCTTACTTATATGTCTGTGTTCCACTCCGTTGGCGTGGTTCATTGTTATGTTGTCTCGTGTTCGTGCTACGTGTGTCCTTTCATTATATATTATCATTTGTTATTTTGTATAGTTCGATAGTTCATTAAATAAAGATGTCGAACTATGGATACGCTGCGCCTTGGTCTCTCTACACACCCGAACGTGACATTAATTTGAGGTAGTGTATACTGACTGCATAACCATCATATCCCAACTCTCGTTATATTGATGTTTACAGACTTGTGCAAACCACACTCTATTGAGCTCTGTTTGTCAGTCGATACCGACCAACAAGAAGCACCCAATGGGGGAGTTGATATGCCGGTCATGTCTTACAATAGACCTTCAAGACCCTGCCTCAACACTGCTCCCTGTAAACATGGCAAAAAAGAAGAAAAAGTAAAGAGCTATTTCAGAGCTAATACTATTTATTTTGATACAGGAAGACCAGTGTAGTCCTGTGTAGCTCAGTTGGTAGAGCATGGCACTTGCAATGCCAGGGTTGTGGGTTTGATTCCCATGGGGGACTGATATGAAAACGACATGAATGCACTCCTTTTAGGGGAATAATTATCATTCATGATTGACAGTGATGATGGCCTATTTTGAAATAAGGTATGCCTAACTTGGTGTTTAAGGGTATTAAAAATATAACATTTTCTTGAGACAATATGTGTGGGCATAGGCAGACATTGCAATTGGAGGATGCATTTTATGCATATTTTATAACAAGGTTCTCCAACCCCTGCTCCTGGAGAGCTACCATCACGTTGGTTTTCATTCCAACCCTAATCTAACGCCCCTGATTCTAATAATTAGCTGGTTTATAAGATGGATTGGGTTCGTTACAACTGGGCTTGGAGTGAAACCCTACAGCACAATATACAGTTAGTCAACTGAGTCCAGTACAACATTGGTTCCCAAAAACCCATAACTTGGGTTTGCCTGGTCTGATAAATCCAGGTTCCTGCTGTTTCACGATGATGGGAGGACTAGTTTATTGAGTATGAATACATGCATCCATCATGCCTCATGTCAACATTGCAGGCTGGTGGTGGTGGTGTGATGGTGTATGGTGGGTTTTCATGGCACACATTGGGCTACACTCAGTGTAGCTCAGCATTTGAATTATTTTATATATAATTATTGATAATCTTTATCAAGGTTGTCACTCATTTTGGACCACACTGTAAATTTGCTGCTACTATTTATTCATATTTCTTCTAACCTGTATCCTGCTGTTCAACAACTCTAACTCTGGTTAACACTTGCTGTATAAACATTACATTTGATCTTGACTCATTGTTGCAGGCTAAGCACAGTCACAGAAGACATTTATAACCCAGGTGGTCCAGCAGTTTACTGTCCAGTTCATACTGAACTGTAGTCCCCTAGCCAAAAAGAAGACAATGATTGGTGTTGTAGGTAGGCTAACCCTGGGGTTGGAGAGGAGCCCATCCCTTTCATACTCTCTGCTGATGTGTTACAAGAACCCCTCCTGTCAGGTATCTAAATGTGTTGATCAGCCGTTTGGCAGCCATTTTTAAACAGGGGCAGGGCATGCAGAGTACAGACCTGTGAGCTCATTCTCTCTCTCTCTGTCTCTCTCTCTCTCTCTCTCTCTCTCTCTCTTCTCTCTCTCTTTGCTCACCAACGCCTAGAGTACTTAGTCTTTCTTAATTTCTTATTAGTTCAATCTGAGATTGTTTTGAGATGATTTAGAGATGTAATGAATTGAAGGTCATGGTCTCCCACTGCTCTGACCTCAGGGAATTGGAGTGCGTATTAGTGCTGAGCCATGAGCCATGCTCACAGAGTGGAATGAAGCTGCTCTGCTCTGGGATCTGTGTGTGTGTATGTACGCGTGCGTGCCGATGTGAAGGTTGGGCTACCTCTTGATACCGCGACCTCGTTTAGACAGGAGCGGGGGTCAGCCACCGGTTACCTCTGTCTTTAGTAATACGTTAAAGGTCATGGTTGCCTAGTGAAGGGGGGTCAAAAGTCACAACCCTCCTTCTAATCTGTTTACTTGACCTCTTGACCTAAAAAAAATGCTTTAGTCATAAAAGCAAATGGGGATCCTCTCTATTTTGATTTATTCATCCTCGGAGAAAAGGGATTGTATGTGTTTCAGTAGGGCTCACTATGGGGATATTCTCACAATTGCATTAACACACTCCTTTAAGTTATACTGTTACCTATCATAACCAAACTAGCCTTACACCAGTCTTATCATTGTCTATGACAGTGTGGCATTTTTGTACTTTGTAAACTTTATTATTCTGATCCAGACACATGTACAATGGCAATGAAACACCATATTTAATACAGGAAATCATTTACCCTGCTGCATGTGGCATCAGCACCCCGTATCCATCCTCAATGAAGTCATCACTTCATGCATCGTCTTAAGAAGACTCACTGCGTTTAGAACAGCTTGATGCATACAGATTATCACATGTAAATGTGGACAACAGCCTGCATTTTATTCAGTACTTGTCACTTGATCACCTTCTTTAGAGTAGCTGGACACAGTGAACAGCAATATTCAATAACTGTGCTGGAGACATACGGCTTCTTAAAGCCTGCAGACAAAATTGCAGCGATTTGAGACGGCCTTTCCTTTTAGTAATTACTGTAAATAACTATCACTGAACGAAGAACCAACTCAACGCCCCAGTCTCCCTTTACTTCCATCAATAGACAACCAAGTCAACACTGTATTTACACAAAACGTCTTGAAAGATGCTAAATAGCCATCTAGTTATTCTTAGACAGTCATTCGTTTGGTATACAGACAAGCAAACACAAACAGTATGGGTACAGTAACCCAATGTTCTTGGGGAGAATGTATAAGAAAGGTATTATGTTTATGAATGACATTGTAAACAACAATGGTACAATTACTTTTTATACATCCAGTTAATCCAGGAGTATGGAGATGTATGCTTAGCAATGTCTTAAAATAGAAAGGAATTAATTAGTTTGTCTGCTTAAAAATGACTAATACAAATGGTTTTTGGTTTTTCCCTCACTTGGAAATCGCTTCTGGCTGGGGACCTTGCCGCGCCTCAGGGCAAGTGGGGGTGAGCGCACCCACTGACCAGAGCACCCACTGACCAGAGCACCCACTGACCAGAGCACCCACTGTATTATCTTCTAGCCTTGATCAGCATGACAGCACACAGATATTAGTGAACATTCAGCCACAATTACTGCCTTGTCCCATCACACCTGCCAATCAGCGTCTAGAAGGGGGTGGAGGGGACTTGATGTTGTTAGCTCCTGTCATAAACAGGTGTGTCTGGGCTGGTGGCGGTGATGCAGACAGAGAGGTGGACGATGAAGGAGAAACCCAGCCATGTTACCCTCCTATCAGCCTCCAGTACTCCAGTCACGGTCAGCAGCATCCGCGCTGTCGCTATGTCACAGTTGCACTGCTAGTCCAACTGGATGACTACGTCAGGCAGGTAGTTAGTTAGTCCAGGATAAGCCACGAGCACAGTGTACTAACGCAGCTCTACAGACAGTCACTGTAGGATGAACTGGTGCAGTGACTGGAAGAGATGTGAACACTGCCAACAGCAACAGCAGCCCACCTTGAGGATTCTCTCCCTGTGCTCACGCTTGTTCACACCCTTTTTCCCTTCCCCTCACTGACAGACTGGGGTGACGTTACATAAGACCCAAAGCCACTCACTAATTAGCTCCCCTCGTTAGCCATTACACTATGGAGGACTATACAATGCATATGTCACTCTTTTATAAGCTAGAGAGCTATTCTTATTTAAAAAGCCGTCAGGGTTTAACATCCCATCATACTTAGGGTAATGTATATAAGGCCATTATTTTGGCTACAATGGCTATGCCCCAAAGGATGACAATAACCCCATCCACAGGGCATGAGTGGTCACTGAATGGTTTGATGAGATCGAAAATGATGTTAACCAGATGCCATAGCCGTCTCAGTCACCAGATCTCAACCCAATTGAACACTTATGGGAGAATGGTATCGCATCCTTCCAATAGAGTTCCAGACACGTGGTAGAATCTAATCCAAGGTGTTCGTGGCGGCCCAACGTCCTATTAAGACACTTTATGTTGGTGTTTCCTTTATTTTGTCTGTTACCTGTATATTTCACCAACCTGTTATTGAGAATGACATTAAGAGGCTTAAGTAAGTAGTATATGTATTCATATTCCTTTGTATTCCAATCATATCTTCTTTGTCTTTCTCGTTCTGTCTTTGGCTGTCAAGCATCAAACAGCTGCGCTTATTTTTTCGCCATCCAGAGGGGTTTGAGTGGATTACAAACTTCAAAAACAGTCCTCCCTGTCACTTCACACGCTCCCTCTCACACTGTACAGTAGCCAGGGAAGGAGAGAGGTGTTCCAACGACTGATAAACAGGGCTATATGTATTTGTATTTTATTGTGGATCCCCATTAGCTGTTGCCAAGGCAGCAGCTACTCTCTCTGGGGTCCAAACACATCAAGACACTTACAAAACAGTACATCATATAACATCGCTACGCCACTACATATCAACACGACAAAATGCACAATACCACCTACAACAATACCACAATGTACATGTATGTAGAGTGCGTGTGCAGCGCCCGTGTGTGTGGGTGTGTCTGTACCTGTGTGTGTCTCTTCACAGTCCCAGCTGTGCCATAAGGTGTATTTTTCTCGATTTTTTTCTGTCTGATTCTATTTCTTGCGTCAGTTATCTGATGTGGAATAAAGTTCCATGTAGTCATGGCTCTATGTAGTACTGTGTTCCTCCCATAGTCTGTCTTGGACTTGGGGACCGTGAAGAGACCTCTGGTGACATGTCTTGTGGGGTATGCATGGTGTCTGAGCTGTGTGCTAGTAGTTCAAACAGACAGTTTGGTGAATTCAGCTTGTCAACATTTCTTACAAATACAAGTAGTGATGAAGTCAATCTCTCCTCCACTTTGAGCCAGGATAGATTGACATGCATATTATTAATGTTAGCTCTCTGTGTACATTTAAGGGCCAGCCGTTCTGAGCCTATTGTACTTTTTCTAAGTCCCTCTTTGTGGCACCTGACCCCACTACGGAACAGTAGTCCAGGTGTGACAAAACCTGGGCCTGTAGGACCTGCCTTGTTGATGTTGTTAAGAAGGCAGAGCAGTGTTTAATTATGGACAGACTTCTCCCCATCCTAGCTACTGTTGTATCAACATGTTTTGACCAGGACAGTTTACAATCCAGGGTTACTCCAAGCTGTTTAGTCACCTCAACTTGATACATTTACACATTATTCATTACAAGATTTAGTTGAGGTTTAGGGTTTAGTGAATGATTTGTCCCGAATACAATGCTTTTAATTTTTGAAATATTTAGGACTAACTTATTCCCTGCCACCCAATTTGAAACTAACTCCAGCTCTTTGTTAAGTGTTGCAGTCAGTACAGTCATTGTAGTAGCTGACTTGTATAGTGTTGAATCATCCGCATACATAGACACACACTGGCTTATGCTGGAGAAGCTTCCATTAAAGAACACCTTCTTTGTTCTGTTAGACAGGTAACTCTTTATCCACAATATAGCAGGGGATGTAAAGCCATAACACATACCTGTTTCCAGTAGTAGACTATGAAACAGCCCCCACAATCTTTTTTTCATCAATTTCTCTCAGCCAATCATCATTAATGTGTGTAAGTGCTGGGCTTGTTGAATGTCCTTCCCTATAAACGTGCTGAAAGTCTGTTGTCAATTTATTTACTGTAAAATGTCATTGTATTTGGTCAAACATCACCAGCCAAGAGTTTTTCTAAGGGTTTGTAACAGGCTGATTGGTCTGCTATTTGAGCCAGTAAAGGGGGCTTTACTATTCTTAGGTAGAGGAATGAGTTTAGCTTCCCTCCAGGCCTGAGGGCGCACACTTTCAAGTAGGCTTAAATTGAAGACATGGAAAATAGGAGACACAATATTGTCCACTATTATCCTCAGTATTTTCCCATCCAGATTGTCAGACCCCTGTGGCTTGTTATTGTTGATACACAACAATATTTTTTTCACCTCTTCCACACTAATTTCACGGAATTCAGAATTACAATTCTTGTCTTTCATAATTTGATCAGTTATACTTGGATTTGTAGTGTCTGCGTTTGTTGCTGTCATGTCATACGTAGATTTGCTAATCTACGTATAAAAAAATAATTGCCAATATCAGTGGGTTTTGTGATGAATGAGTCATCTTAATCAATGAATGGTGGAGATGAGTTCGCCTTTTTTCATACAATTGCTATAGGATCAGCAGAGGCATTCAGGGCAGTTAGAGGGACATAAATCAGGTTACTTACATAATTTGGGTTACTTAATCCCTAATGATAGGGATTAACTGAGCTGGGCTTGGGTCATTGATAAGTCATCGTCTCAATGCAGCATTATAAGGCTGTGAAAGGATCCAAGAACCCAAATTATTTGGTATCGAAATTGTCAGGAATCCAAAAGGTATCAAAATTGTCAACAAAAGTCTGGTCCAACAATAGTTCAGCTTCTGCAATTATTACAGGCCTATTCCATATTGACAAATCTAGCGGCATGACAGAGATTTAATTACTTTATTACCATTATGATAATTATCATGATGGAGGATCATTGTTCATTGCTCCCTGATAAGGTGCAGATATGCAGTGTGTGTGTGTGTGTTTGTGTCATGTCACATGTGCATCATGCAGGCATTTACAACAGTGCGAGACATTTCAGCTCGGTCTCCATTCGGCTAACACATATCAGAGGAATTTGGAATGAGAATATTATGTTGCGTTTGTCCATGTTCTGGTGAATGATTGCCCTCTTGTTTTGTTGCGTTCCATGATGGTAGTTCAGTCTAAACCAGGGATGGGCAACTTTGACTGGGATTGGGGCCACAAAAACATCTGAACTCATCATGAAGGGCCGCAGTGGCTCGCAGGTCTACATACCCACATCCATACCAACATATATAGTCAGAGCCAGCCCTAACCTTTTGGGGGACCTAAGTGGAATTGAAAAATATAAGTTTTAGAGTTAATCTCCTGCAATTCTATACATTTTGCCATGGGGCGTAGGGAATATTTTGCAGCTTAAAGTATGTTTGCTGCAATTCGACTAGGGTTGCTAAGGTGCTGCAGCAATATATTTTTTAAATAATTAAATATGAACAATTCTGAAAGTGTTTTCGTTAAGAGAGGGACATGATTTTAGGAGCCATAAGAGATAACAGTTTTACAGAACTTTGTACAAGTAAGTAGCCATGCCTCGAGTGAGGTAAGAGAGGTATACGAGGTAATGTTTAATAAGTTGACTGTTATCGATGTAATAGATATATACCTTCTAGAGTTGAATACGTCACAACGCCTATCTGAGATAAACAACTTGTTATCAATGTGCTATCTGCAATTTACAGCCTTGTCATGTTTCGGAGGCTTGAAGCAGTTCTATGTTTTTCTGTAGCTCCCATAGTGCTGCTCCAAACCTTTATTTGTAATTATGTTTGTTTTGTTAAGTACCAGACTGAACCAAAAGAAGAAACAACAGGCATCAAGATAGAGCGTCTCTGGAAAAATGGATTGGAATAAAACCATGAATAATAACAGAACAGATGTCTTTGGTCTTTTAAGAGTGGCTCTCAAAACTCTCCTGGGGAGCCACAACCATTCCATCTATTTGATATATTGCAGAGCTAAGCACATCTGATTCAAACCCTTGACTAAGTGAATCAGGTGAGCTAGTTCATGGCAACAACAAAATTGTGAAACGTCTGGAGGAGAGGTTTGAGATCCACTGTTTTAGGACACAAGTGTGAAAAAGAAGGAACATAGTAGCTGTGTATTTCCTATCATGTGTATTTTAATCCCGATTCGGCTTGTTGCTAGGTGCATCCAATTTGTCTGACAGGGCACCATTTTCCCCTTTTGTGATCTGTAAGAAAGGAATGCTATTGAACAGAGTTTCATAGAGAGACTGTGGGGTTGCAGATGTTGAATACAGGTGTGCACCAGTAAGATACTGTGTGTATCAAGCCCCTAGAAACCTATTCTGAGAGACTTCCTCCAAGATCTCAAGTCAAAGAGAGAAAGGGAGATGAGCAGTTCACTTTATAAACAGGAAACCCCTTCAGTTTACTCCAATCAAATCAGATAGTTCAGTTCAGTACATTTTGTTACGTTACAGCCTTATTCCAAAATGGATTAAATACGTTTTTCCCCTCATCAATACAATTCAACACAATACCCCATAATGGCAAAGTAAAAACTTTTTTTGTGTGGCAAATTTCTAAAATACAAACAACGGAAATATCACATTTACATAAGTATTCAGACCCTTTACTCAGTACTTTGTTGAAGCCGCGATTACAGCCTCGAGTCTTCTTGGGTATGACGCTACAAGCTTGACACACCTGTATTTAGATAGATAGGTACTTTATTGATCCCAGAGGGGACATTTCTTCGTCAAGCAGCTACAAAAAAACACAGGGCAGGTGCAAAATGCCAGAACGAAATACACAAAAGACAGATACACGATACATGATACATAGAGCGGCAGTATGAAAAAGTATAAAGATACAAGAAGTCTGGAGTGCAAAAAGCTATAAAAGACATTGCATAGTATGGGTGGATGGCTGAATATGTACACTATACATTGTTAAAGAGTGTTAGGTGAAAGAAAATGATAAAAATATTGCAAGTTGATATAGATAAATTTGTATGGATATAGAATATTTGCATGGTTAACTATACTATACAGGTCCATGGCAGAGAAATACTTAAATAGCTAAATGTGCGTATGATATAAGTGAGGGTAATAATAGTTTACTTAATATACAGTCTGGTTAAAAGAACAGGTAAGTGAATATTTTACATGGTTAAATTAACTGTACAGGTAAATAAACAGTTAAGTGTACAGGTAAGTGAATATTTGCATGGTTACATTAACTGTGCAGATAAATGACAGGAAGAGATACTTAAATAGCTAAATGTGTGTATGATATAATTTAGGGTAATAATAGTAATTCCCTTAAAATACAGTCCTTAGTGAAGGGTTTAATTACAGATAAATGCACGTATTGCACATTCGATTTACTAAAAGCAATGAAAACATATACAACTGAGAGGATACTAATATGCATTCCTGAGTGAATGACTACTTAAGTTCAGTCCAAGAAATTACTTACAATATTGCAAGTAATATGATATAACAACTGTATATGAATATGTACAGTGGGGAGAACAAGTATTTGATACACTGCCGATTTTGCAGGTTTTCCCACTTACAAAGCATGTAGAAGTCTGTAATTTTTATCATAGGTACTCTTCAACTGTGAGTGACGGAATCTAAAACAAAAATCCAGAAAATCACATTGTATGATTTTTAAATAATTAATTTGCATTTTATTGCATGACATAAGTATTTGATCACCTACCAACCAGAAAGAATTCCGTCTCTCTCAGACCTGTTAGTTTTTCTTTAAGAAGCCCTCCTGTTCTCCACTCATTATCTGTATTAACTGCACCTGTTTGAACTCATTACCTGTATAAAAGACACCTGTCCACACACTCAATCAAACAGACTCCAACCTCTCCATAATGGCCAAGACCAGAGAGCTGTGTAAGGACATCAGGGATAAAATTGTACACCTGCACAAGGCTGGGATGGGCTACAGGACAATAGGCAAGCAGCTTGGTGAGAAGGCAACAACTGTTGGCACAATTATTTGAAAATGGAAGAAGTTCAAGATGACGGTCAATCTCCCTCGGTCTGGGGCACCATGCAATATCTCACCTCGTGGGGCATCAATGATCATGAGGAAGGTGAGGGATCAGCCCAGAACTACACGGCAGGACAAGGTCAATGACCTGAAGAGAGCTGGGACCACAGTCTCAAAGAAAACCATTTGTAACACACTACGCCGTCATGGATTAAAATCCTGCAGCGCACGCAAGGTCCCCCTGCTCAAGCCAGCGCATGTCCAGGCCCGTCTGAAGTTTGCCAATGACCATCTGGATGATGCAGAGGAGGAATGGGAGAAGGTTGTGTGGTCTGATGAGACAAAAAAATAGCTTTTTGGTCTAAACTCCACTCGCCGTGTTTGGAGGAAGAAGAAGGATGAGTACAACCCCAAGAACACCATCCCAACCGTGATGCATGGAGGTGGAAACATCATTCTTTGGGGATGCTTTTCTGCAAAGGGGACAGGACGACTGCACCGTATTGAGGGGAGGATGGATGGGGCCATGTATAGCGAGATCTTGGCCAACAAGAGCATTGAAGATGGGTCGTGGGTGGATCTTCCAGCATGACAACGACCCGAAACACACAGCCAAGGCAACTAAGGAGTGGCTCCGTAAGAAGCATCTCAAGGTCCTGGAGTGGCCTAGCCAGTCTCCAGACCTGAACCCAATAGAAAATCTTTGGAGGGAGCTGAAAGTCCGTATTGCCCAGCGACAGCCCCGAAACCTGAAGGATCTGGAGAAGGTCTGTATGGAGGAGTGGGCCAAAATCCCTGCTGCAGTGTGTGCAAACCTGGTCAAGAACTACAGGAAACGTATGATCTCTGTAATTGCAAACAAAGGTTTCTGTACCAAATATTAAGTTCTGCTTTTCTGATGTATCAAATACTTATGTCATGCAATAAAATGCTAATGAATTACCTAAAAATCATACAATGTGATTTTCTGGATTTTTGTTTTAGATTCCGTCACTCACAGTTGAAGAGTACCTATGATAAAAATTACAGACTTCTACATGCTTTGTAAGTGGGAAAACCTGCAAAATCGGCAGTGTATCAAATACTTGTTCTCCCCACTGTATATACAGACCTGAAAAAATAAATAAGTCCTCAGTGAATGAGTGATTACAGACCAGAGTTACTCACGGATGGATGCATAATTGTTGAACTAGGTCCTAACACCCCAACAGTTCCAGGTTAATTTTGCAGACGGCACGGCACCAGGATCCGAATCTCCACTACCTCCTCAAGGCTAATCCCCAGAACAGAGCTAGCCTTCCTGATCAGCTTATTTACCTGAGAAGCATCACCTGCCTTTATCTTGGCGCCCCAGCACACCCAGCACCACAGACTGGTAGAAGGTATGCAGGAGTTTACTGCACACGTTGAAGGACCTGAGCCTCCTCAGAAAGTATTGTCGGCTCTGGTCCTTTTTGTACAGAGCCCCGGTGTTACCAGCCCATTCCAGCCTGTTGTCCATATGGACTCCCAGGAACTTATATGATCCAACCATTTCCACATCCATCCCCTGTATAGGAATTGCAGTCAGTTGGGCCTTGGTTCTCCTGAAGTCCACAACCATCTCCTTTGATGTTGATCTGAAGGTGGTTTTGTTCACACCAAAACACAAAGTCATTGATTGTGCTCCTGTACTTCTCCTGCCCACCCCTGATGCACCCTACAATTGCAGAGTCATCCGAGAACTTCGGTAGGTGGCATGTTTCAGAGACATATTTGAAGTCTGAGGTGTAGAGGGTGAACAGGAAGGGGGACAGAACCGTTCCCTGGGTGGCCCCTGTGTGTTCTGACACACAGCTCTGTAGTCGCACAAATTGTGGCCTACCGGTCAGGTAGTCCGTAACCCAGGAGACTAAGAGTGCTTCCACTTTCATCCTCTTCATATTCTCAACCAGTAGCAGGGGCTGAATATTTGGGAAATGTCTCCCATTCTTCTCTGCAGATCCTCTCAAGCTCTGTCAGGTTGGATTGGGAGTGTCGCTGCACAGATACTTTCAGGTGTCTCCAGAGATGTTCAATTGGCTTCAAGTTCGGACTCTGGCTGGGCTCAAGGACTCAAGGACATTCAGAGACTTGCCCTGAATCCAATGCTGCATTGTCTTGGCTGTGTGCTAAGGGTCGTTGTCCCGTTGGAAGTTGAATCTTCGCCCCCCAGTCTGAGGTCCTAAGCACTCTGGAGCAGGTTTTCATCAAGGATCTCTCTGTACTTTGCTACGTTAATCTTTTCCTCGATCCTGACTAGTCTCCCAGTTCCTGCCACTGAAAAACATCCCCACAGCATGATGCTGCCACTACTATGCTTCACGTAGGGATGGTGCCAGGTTTCCTCTTGACGTAATGCTTGGCATTCAGGCCATGTAATTCAATATTGGTTTAATCAGACCTTAGAATCTTGTTTCTCGTGGTCTGGGCTTCCGCCACTCTACCATAAAGGCCTGATTGGTGGAATGCTTCCTTCTGAAAGGTTCTCCCATCTCCACAGAGGAACTCTGGAGCTCTGTCAGAGTGACCATCGGGTTCTCGGTCACCTCCCTGAACAAGACCCTTCTCCCCCGATTGCTCAGTTTGGCTGGGCGACCAGCTCTAGGAAGGGTCTTGGTGGTTACAAACTTCTTCCATTTAAGGATGGTTAAGGCCAAAGTGTTCTTGGGGACCTTTTTGTGTACTCTTCCCCAGATCTGTGCCTCGACACAATCCTATCTTGGAGCTCTATGGACAATTCCTTCAACCTCATGGATTGGTTTTTGCTCTGACATGCTCTGACAGGGTTGCTCCTTGGCTCTGGAACTCCCTCCCTCCAGCCATCCGTGTCTCAGAGTCTACCTTTCCCATACACTGATAAATCACACTCTTTCCCTTCTTTGAGTCCACCTCACTCTTTATTCAGGTTTTTGTCTTGTCTGAACAGTTGTTTTGACTCCTGTTTTTTTTATTTATTTTTTTATTTCTACAATTATTTATTTATTTATTAGTAGTATTATCATTATTATATTACTATTCCGAGCTTCTCTAAAGCTAGAAAAGGCCAGTCTGAGAAAGCATGTGGCTCCCAGTGGTCTAACAAACTGCATCTCAGTGCTAGAGGCGTCACTACAGACAACCTGGTTTGAATCCATACTGTATTACAACCGGCCGTGATTGAGAGTCCCATAGGGCGGCGCACAATTGACCCAGCGTTGTCCGAGTTTGGCTGGGGTAGGCCGTCATTGCAAATAAGAATTTGCTTTTAATTGACTTGCTTAGTTAAATTTAGGTTAAAAAAAAAAAATACAAATGTTCTGTCTTGGTCTAAGTGGTGCCTTGGCCTGGCCAGACATACTGACTTATTGTAGCTTCAGGGAAACCATGAATATTCAGTGGCTTTGGTCCTCCTCCGGCAGCATAGCTTTTCACATCACAGCAAGACACAAACGTTCACAATCTCTAAACGCATGTGTAGGTGGATTGGACCATGATGTAAGAGGGAGAAAGTGAGCAGAGCGTGGTGATTTGTGGAGGCGAGAGCAATGGTTTCTAGTTCTGCATGGAGGAGATTCTCTTCATGGTGTATGTTTGCAGCATCACAGCGGATCACATTGTCGGGACTGGGGAGGGAGACTAACGGGCAAAATAGCCCAGCCTTGAGGATGGCCGCTGGGTGGAGGGACGCTACACCCCTTATTCATAACCTCTGGCACCGTCTTCGCCAAACTTCTCCCCTTAGTTGCAGTACCAGCTGGCCAAGGTACCCACCACACCTCCCCAATCAGAGCCCCTTATGCCAGCCCTGCTCACTCTGGTGCCTGCCCCCAGCACCATGCCACCTGGCTCAACACACGCTGACACCCATGATAACAACATGATAACAAATGCAGAAGAATACGGAATATGAGTATCAATAAATATCAACAAAGGAAAGTGTAGAGTAAAGGTGTTGTGCTGCCATTTCTAACTCTGGTTATTAAGGTTATTATAGTTTTGTGACTTTCTATAAAATAAAATGTATTTCAATTTGTTATTACATTGATTAATTTGTTTTTATTTAGTTTAGGTTTCATAACATAATTTCTATTTTGTTTTTATATTATTTGGTTTTTGTTTTTGTGTTAGGGACAGAAAGTAGCCTATGCATGGGAGGCTAGAAGCCATTTACATGTTGTAGGTGTCACGTTGTACAGTGATTGGAGACAGGCTCAGGAATACGTACGAGGGTTTTATTACTCATTCAAGGGTTTTTCTTTATTTGCACTATAATTTACATTGTAGAATAAAAGTAAAGACATCAGAACTATGACATAACACATATGGAATCATGTAGTAACCATAAAAGTGTTAAACAAATCAAAACATATTTTATATTTGAGATTCTTCATAGCCACTCTTTGCCTTGATGACAGCTTTGCACATGGTTATGTTTAAATTATAAATCAATCTTAATGTGACTTGGATTTCTTATTTTTATTCGGTGTCCGACTAAAGTTCCCTGACATTTCTGTCGCACAGTTCAAAGCGTGGTTAAAAATGGTCCGCGGTTGTGAGGCTAGTTGGACGCACTGCCAAAATTCTCTAAAACGATGTTGGAGGCGGCTTATGGTAGAGATATTAACATTAAATTATCTGGCAAAAGCTCTGGTGGACATTCCTGCAGTCAGCATGCCAATTGCAAGCTCCCTCAAAATTGTGTTAGAGGGGCCTTTTATTGTCCCCAGCACAAGGTGTAAATGTGTAATGATGTAATGATCATGCTGTTTAATAAGCTTCTTGATATGCCACATCTGTCAGATGAGAAATGCTCACTAAGTGACTTAAAAACCTCAAAATGGTTGTCTAGCAATGATCAACAATCAATTTGACAGCTTGAAGAATTTAGAAAATAATAATGGGCAAATGTTGCACAATCCAGTTGTGAAAAGCTCTTAGAGACTTACCCAGAAGGACCCACAGCTATAATCTCTGCCAAAGGTGCTTTTAGTATTGACTATTGGGTGTGAATAATTATGTAAGTAAGATATTTCTGTATTTCATTTTCAATACATGTGCAAATCTGAAAGCACTGTAGTTATTTTACAACACTGCTCTTGCCTGTTCTGTAATAGCTTGATAGCCTTGAGTATGTTCGCCTCATTGTCAGTTACACCAAACTGGATGAATAAATTAACCAGTGCTTTTTTTGTTTTGTTTTTACTCATTTGAATTAGGTTGCCATGTTTCTTATCTTATCTTATCCATTGCTGATGACATAAGGCTCAGGAGTCCCATTGTTTTCTGGTGTGTATATGTGTGTGTGTAGATTCGGTCTCAATGGCGAACGTACACAGGGTCACTACACAGTTGGAAACAAGCGGCGCCCATGCAATTCATAATAGATGTTCTTGGCAAATAGCTTTTGTGTATAGTTCTGTATTTGTTTAAATGAGGACACTGCATGTGATTGTTTTCGTTTTAGAACGATCTATGCAGTCTCTTGATGATGTCAGTGTACTTTGCATCTTACTGCATTGCTTTTCAGTCTCTACAGGCTTGTTAGAGATCAGAGACAGAGCTTTGAGCTTCCGTACCTTTGGTTTATTTGAGTATTGGAAGGCCTCTCAGGATCCCTTAGAGAGTGGAGGTTAAGAAGCTCAGATTGTACAATTATTAGACTGAGGTTGTGTTGAAAACAAACCCACACATGCACATGCACACACCCACGCATGAACACACTTGTTTACTTGCTTAATCAGGATCCTCTTTTACATGACTGATCCATAAGAATATCACACACCGACACACCCGACACACCCAGCCCTATTACCTGGGGTCTTTTATGACTGATCCATAAGAATATGGTTGGAACTTTGAACCTCAACACGAGGTGAAGAAAATTAACTAATCTAACAGACCAGGACAGCTGCATGTGTAAAGTGGTTCAAACTCTGACTATCCACACAAGGTGGAGAGAGGAGAAAACTCCCCTCTCAGACAATCACTGGTACAGCTAATTAGCTGTTCTGGGGAAACATCCCACTGGAGACCAGACAACTAAGAAGAAGGACATCGTGACCTTTGGTGGACAATCAGAGCCTTACAAGTGGGCTGCGGAAAGGTCCAGCCAAACCCTTTCCAAGAAGGCTTGGTGCTGACAGAGATAAACCGCGAACGAAGGCATTCACACGTAAATACATTCATGATTTCTTACTCCAAATGGGTGGTGGTTTGTGTGCAAAGTATTACGATTACTGTGAGAGTAGTTTCCAAATGCATCCAAGTGTTGTGTCTCTCTTTTTCTCCCTCTTTAACTGTCCATATTTTGGTAAAGAAGCAGTCATGTTGTTGTTAGAACTCTAGGGACTTTTTCTCATATATTAAGTGTGTATGTTTATTCTGTGTTATTTTTAAGTTAACTAGTAAATAAATAATTAAACCAATTTGTGTAGTACTGAATCATGAGTGAGGCTGGGGTTTTTGCAGATCCAAGAAGGTCACACACCCGACACACCCAGTCCTATTACCTGGGGCCTTTTATGGCAGCTTGTCGGCGGCAACAGGGAGGGTGGCGGAAGTCACAGTAAATATGGTCAGGACGAGTATGCAGGGAGGTCTAAAAGCTGCCTGGATCTGGGCCCTCAGGGGTCTAATGGAGCGCTACAGTGACAGGGCAATATCTAGGAGTGAGGAGGGAGCGAGATAGAGAGTGGGCCTGGGGACCTTTTACTTTCACGCCTGTCATTTTAAAGAAGCCTTGATAGGATAGGGTGATAAGGGCAAACAGAGCAGTCTGCTCCAAACAGGCTGAGAGAGAGAGAGAATGAGGGACAAACCAAACAGGGTAGTCTGCTCCAAACAGGCTGAGAGAGAGAGACTGAGAGACAAACCAAACAGGGTAGTCGGCTCCAAACATGCTGAGAGAGAGAGATACTGAGAGACAAACCAAGGAAGGGAGAGTTTTGATATTTTGTGTGTCTGTCACACATTTGTGACAGACACACAAAAATGGTCATCAATATTTTTAAAAGGTTTTAAAAACAATTCCATTAAATACAATAGTTGGATGAAAACATTTCAAATTTTTTGAATTTGTCTAATTCATCAGATTGTGACTGAATTATAGCACATAAAGCATTTTACTGGAACAGACAAATACAGTTCAGGGATTTTAGTGGGATTTCAGATTATTATTTTCTCTTAGAATGGATTTATACTGTATATACGTGTTGTTATTATTTTAGGTATTTTTTATGTGTAAAAATGCGCATTAATACATTGGGTGTATTTGCATGTATTAATGAATTAACATAAATGGGAGGAACAAGGCTCCACCCACCTAACACTGGCTCTGTCTACCCTATCTACACCCACCTAACACTGGCTCTGTCTACCCTATCTACACCCACCTAACACTGGCTCTGTCTACCCTATCTGCACCCACCAAACACTGGCTCTGTCTACCCTATCTGTACCCACCTAACACTGGCTCTGTCTACCCTATCTGCACCCACCAAACACTGGCTCTGTCTACCCTATCTGTACCCACCTAACACTGGCTCTGTCTACCCTATCTGTACCCACCTAACACTGGCTCTGTCTACCCTATCTGTACCCACCTAACACTGGCTCTGTCTACCCTATCTGTACCCACCTAACACTGGCTCTGTCTACCCGATCTGTACCCACCTAACACTGGCTCTGTCTACCCTATCTGTACCCACTTAACACTGGTTCTGTCTACCCTATCTGTACCCACCTACCACTGGCTCTGTCTACCCTATCTGCACCCACCTAACACTGGCTCTGTCTACCCTATCTGCACCCACCTAACACTGGCTCTGTCTACCCTATCTGTACACACCTACCACTGGCTCTGTCTACCCTATCTGCACCCACCTAACACTGGCTCTGTCTACCCTATCTGCACCCACCTAACACTGGCTCTGTCTACCCTATCTACACCCACCTAACACTGGCTCTGTCTTCCCTATCTGCACCCACCAAACACTGGCTCTGTCTACCCTATCTGCGCTCACCTGCACTGTCTAGACTACCTAATTAATTACTGTTGTTGTCCCGTTCTCTTGCATCTTACTGTGTGTCAGTAGCAGGACACCCTCGGATTAAAACATCAACACACTTGCCTAGAAATTGCTTTAATTTCAGCGCATCTAATTTGTAAACATTTCAACTGTATTAAATTATTACTTTTTTTACAATTCCACAATTCCACTTTCTTCTCTTTCTTGTGATGTAAGTGTCTAGATGGTGATTAAATCCCAGATTAAGTTTTAGCATTCTTATAGAAAGCTAATGCAACCCATTGAGCCATTATCAACACTCTTTTAACTTTTAGTGCCAGAGAGAATGACATAAGAAAGTAGCCAAGACGACTAGCTTGGTTGAGCCTCACTAGGTCAGGGTATTGAAGCCTCCTCCATGTATATCCCACTAGGTCAGGGTATTGAAGCCTCCTCCATGTATATCTCACTAGGTCAGGGTATTGAAGCCTCCTCCATGTATATCTCACTAGGTCAGGGTATTGAAGCCTCCTCCATGTATATCCCACTAGGTCAGGGTATTGAAGCCTCCTCCATGTATATCTCACTAGGTCAGGGTATTGAAGCCTCCTCCATGTATATCTCACTAGGTCAGGGTATTGAAGCCTCCTCCATGTATATCCCACTAGGTCAGGGTATTGAAGCCTCCTCCATGTATATCTCACTAGGTCAGGGTATTGAAGCCTCCTCCATGTATATCTCACTAGGTCAGGGTATTGAAGCCTCCTCCATGTATATCTCACTAGGTCAGGGTATTGAAGCCTCCTCCATGTATATCTCACTAGGTCAGGGTATTGAAGCCTCCTCCATGTATATCTCACTAGGTCAGGGTATTGAAGCCTCCTCCATGTATATCCCACTAGGTCAGGGTATTGAAGCCTCCTCCATGTATATCTCACTAGGTCAGGGTATTGAAGCCTCCTCCATGTATATCCCACTAGGTCAGGGTATTGAAGCCTCCTCCATGTATATCTCACTAGGTCAGGGTATTGAATCCTCCTCCATGTATATCTCACTAGGTCAGGGTATTGAAGCCTCCTCCATGTATATCCCACTAGGTCAGGGTATTGAATCCTCCTCCATGTATATCCCACTAGGTCAGGGTATTGAATCCTCCTCCATGTATATCTCACTAGGTCAGGGTATTGAAGCCTCCTCCATGTATATCTCACTAGGTCAGGGTATTGAATCCTCCTCCATGTATATCTCACTAGGTCAGGGTATTGAATCCTCCTCCATGTATATCTCACTAGGTCAGGGTATTGAAGCCTCCTCCATGTATATCTCACTAGGTCAGGGTATTGAATCCTCCTCCATGTATATCTCACTAGGTCAGGGTATTGAATCCTCCTCCATGTATATCTCACTAGGTCAGGGTATTGAATCCTCCTCCATGTATATCTCACTAGGTCAGGGTATTGAAGCCTCCTCCATGTATATCTCACTAGGTCAGGGTATTGAATCCTCCTCCATGTATATCTCACTAGGTCAGGGTATTGAAGCCTCCTCCATGTATATCTCACTAGGTCAGGGTATTGAAGCCTCCTCCATGTATATCTCACTAGGTCAGGGTATTGAAGCCTCCTCCATGTATATCCCACTAGGTCAGGGTATTGAAGCCTCCTCCATGTATATCCCACTAGGTCAGGGTATTGAAGCCTCCTCCATGTATATCCCACTAGGTCAGGGTATTGAATCCTCCTCCATGTATATCCCACTAGGGTATTGAAGTTTCTTTAATGTTCATTAATATCATCACCACTTTTGAGTTTCTTTGACCCCAGTCCTTTTTCCATACAACCTTGTCTAAAGGTGTATATTGAGTTTGGAAATGTACCATTAAGAAGTACCATGATGATTCACTGTCCATATAGCTGTACCATGATATTTATACTGTTAAGCATACTGTAGCTGCAACTAAGTAAACCTCTAATTGTCCTCCAGTATTCCACCCACTAGATTCTTCAAAGTAGCCACCCTTTGCCTTGATGACAGCTTTGCACACTCTTTGCATTCTCTCGCCAGTTTCACCTGGAATGATTTTCCAAGAGACTTGAAGGAGGTCCCACATATGCTGAGCACTTGTTGGCTGCTTTTCCTTCAATCTGTGGTCCAACTCATCTCAAACCATCTCAATTGGGTTGAGGTCGGGTGATTGTGGAGGCGAGGTCATCTGATGCAGCACTCCATCACTCTCCTTCTTGGTCAAATAGCCCTTACACAGCCTGGAGGTGTGTTGGGTCATTGTCCTGTTGAAAAACAAATGATAGTCCCACTAAGCACAAACCAGATGGGATGGCGTATCGCTGCAGAATACTGTGGTAGCCATGCTTAAGTGTGCCTTGAATTCTAAATAAATCACAGACAGTGTCACCAGCAAAGCACCCCCACACCATCACAACTCCTCCTCCATGTTTCACGATGGGAACCACACATGCCGAGATCATCCGTTCACCTACTCTGCGTCTCACAAAGACACAGTGGTTGGAACCAAAAATCTCAAATTTGGACTCATCAGACCAAAGGACAGATTTCCACCGGTCTAATGTCCATTGCTCGTGTTTCTTGGCCCAAGCAAGTCTCTTATTATTGGTGTCCTTTAGTAGTGGTTTCTTTGCAGCAATTAGATCACGAACGCCTGTTTCACACAGTCTCCCCTGAACAGTTGATGTTGAGATGTGTCTGTTACTTTAACTCTGTAAAGCATATATTTGGACTGCAATCTTAGGTGCAGTTAACTCTAATTAACTTTCTCTTTGCTTATTTGAGCTGTTCTTGTCATAATATGGACTTGGTCTTTTACCAAATAGGGCTATCTTCTGTATATCACCCCTACCTTGTCACAACACAACTGATTGGCTCAAACACATTAAGAAGGAAATAAATTCCTCAAATTAACATTTAACAAGGCACACCTGTTAATTAAACATCCGTTCCAGGTGTCTAACTCATGAAGCTAGGTGAGAGAATGCCAATAGTGTGCAAAGCTGTCATCAAGGCAAAGGGTGTTATGATTGAACACTTTTTTGGTTACTACAGGATTCCAGTCTTATTTCATAGTTTTGATGTCTTCACTATTATTCTATTAGGTAGAAAATAGAACACATGGGATGAGTAGCTGTGTCAAAACATTTGACTGGTACTGTATACATACAAAAAATGTAGTGCCACAATATAAGCACTTCTACGAAGGATTGTTAAATATAGCAAGGATAGGCATTAGGAATTCTGATTTTTTGTCAACAGATGTGGGATGCATACAATCACTCACCACACCCCTCCCAAAACAACACCCTCACTCCCCTTTGTCATGACTGTCCTGTGAGGATCCAATGGCTCAGATCAGCTTGGTTGACAGTTACCAGACCTTCTCTCACCCAGAGAAGAGGGGAGGAGGGAACTGGTCCGTGTTGACAGCTCACAACCTGTCATAAATTTAAGGAGAATGAGACTCTCTCTACCCCTCCAGTATTGGTGAAAGGAATGTGCCTTTGTTTCACAGACTTGTTCCCACCGAAACTCTAACAAGTTAAAAAGTGAATACTGGAACAAGATTTCTAACATAAGAACGTGGGGAATGATGAGAGATGATCTATGGAAAACTAATGTCATATGGGTTACTATTTTGTGATGTCATTAAAAATTGTATAACAGAAATACTGTAACCTGAAAAGTATATCCCCTTTATATGTAATGTTTTCATCCAATACATTGTGTATATAATATGAACAATTAAGAAAGTATTTTTGTGAAGATAGGAATGTGATATTAGTTTTCTTATAAGATAATTGTTTTGATAATACTTTGAACAAGTAAGTAGCCACTCCCTTGAGTGAGGTCAGAGAATGTGTCAGCATGACGAACCGCCCCTTTTGAAGAACTGTATAAATTGATGGGTTAAGAATTATCATATCAGACCAGAAAAGCGATGAGCGGTTGCTACACATTTGAAATGGTTGAAAATTTGAACCTCAACACGAGGTGAAGAAAATTAACTAATCTACCAGACCAGGACAGCTGCGTGTGTAAAGTGGTTCAAACTCTGACTATCCACACAAGGTGGAGAGAGGAGAAAACTCCCCTCTCAGACAATCACTTGTACAGCTAATTAGCTGTTCTGGGGAAACATCCCACTGGAGACCAGACAACTAAGAAGAAGGACATTGTGACCTTTGGTAGACAATCAGAGCCTTACAAGTGGGCTGCGGAAAGGTCCAGCCAAACCCTTTCCAAGAAGGCTTGGTGCCGACAGAGATAAACTGCGAACGAAGGCATTCACACGTAAATACATTCATGATTTCTTACTCCAAACGTTGACTGTTTTATGGGTGTGATAGGTAAATACCTTTAGAGTTTAATTCGGGAGATGGTAACTCTTTAAACTAACTCTCCCGTGGTGCCACAAATCCTAATGAGTTAATTGTTACATTATTAATTTAATAGAGTAACAATTAAACATAGTTGATTCGAGATAACAGTCATAAGATTAATGAAAGTAAAGTCAAGAACCATCCACCCATAGATCGACCTACACCCCCCCCACACACACACACACACACACACACACACACACACACACACACACACACACACACACACACACACACACACACACGCACACACACACCCCCCCACACACACGCACACACATACACAACCACACGCATACACCCCCCCAAACACACACACACACACACACACACACACACACACACACACACGCACACACATACACCCCCCCCACACACACACACACACACACACACACACATACACAACCACACACATACACCCCCCACACACACACACATACACAACCACACACATACACCCCCCCCACACACACACACACATACACAACCACACACATACACCCCCCACACACACACACATACACAACCACACACACACCCCCCCCCACACGCACACACCCCCCCACACACACACGCACACACATACACAACCACACACATACACCCCCCCACACACACACACACACATACACAACCACACACATACACCCCCCACACACACACACATACACAACCACACACACACACACCCCACACGCACACACACACACACGCACACACACACACACATACACAACCACACACATACACCCCCCCCCCAACACACACACACACGCACACACATACACAACCACAAGCTCAAATATTAAACAGTTGTTTTATCATCGAGCCCAACTCAAGAGAAGACATTATGTGTGAATGCGTGTACAGTTTGGCTGTTTAAGAAGGCATCCCAAATTGCCAAGTTGAGCAGAAATGGGAAGATTTTATTAACCAATGTCTAGCCCGAGCTGATGGACCTCGGATACCACTCTCCCCCACAACACCCACGCTGGTCCTGTGATGTCTCTTTCTTTCTATTTCATGTTCCTTAACCTACACTGGGCCTACCTTCTATCATGGATAAAGCTCTCATTTTGACTGTTCTACCATGACATTCCATTAGGCTCACTGTGATACGTCTGCGGTAGAGTGCTGTGTCCATATATGCCAATAATCACATTTCTTAGTGGCAACATGGACATGTGGGTGTTGCTAATGAGGGATAAGGTCTTGGATTTTGGAGGGGAGTGAACAGTATACAGTATGTTGTCATTAATTTCAGTTTGAAAGAGGCCTATAACTAATGGTCAGGCTGACAGAAAGTTAGCTTAGTTTGTTTATAGCATGAACACGCAGTCCTGGATTCAAAGAACCGTTATTAAATGTGATTCATCTTCAGATGTATGTTGTGACTGTCTTAGTGTATAATGTGCATCCCTTCTACTATATTTCAATACTTGTATTAATGATGGAAGCTTTATTCAGGATTTTAACCATTTTATATCAATAGGGCTAAATTGAAATGTTTCTTATAGAAGAAGATGGAAATGCATATCCATGGTAGCAAATAAAATGGAACAGTTTGGAGATTATGGGAAATGTATTAGGCTGAAGGTGAGGACACAACAGTTCACCTGACACAAGTATACAACAGTTCACCTGACACAAGGATACAACAGTTCACCTGACACAAGGATACAACAGTTCACCTGACACAAGGATACAACAGTTCACCTGACACAAGTATACAACAGTTCACCTGACACAAGGATACAACAGTTCACCTGACACAAGGATACAACAGTTCACCTGACACAAGGATACAACAGTTCACCTGACACAAGGACACAACAGTTTACCTGACACAAGACTGAATCCAAACATTACACTCTTGATTGATTGTGCATTTTGTACTTTTCGCTGCATTTGTTTATATGAAACCTGAAAATTCTCTGGATACATTCAGTAGCATGATAAGGATAATCTTTGGTGCTACATAAGACAAAGCATTGAGAAGGGTTTGAGTGAGAGGATTAACTGGTGGCCACACGTCTCTAAACTGTGCACAGTATCCTAAATAATATCAATGTACTTTTATAAACAGAATGAATGTTCTGTATTATGTCATGTTTTGTATGGATCCCAGGAGGAGTAGCTGCTGCCTTCACAGTAAAGGGTTGTCTATAGATGCTGTCTTGGGAACTCACAGCATCCCATTCCCCATTCTAGGCCAGTTGCAATTGAAGGGGACATGTTTTGACGCTGAACATTTGTGTTATCCCATTTGTCTCAGTCTAACTTTAATATCTGCGGTGTTGCTCGTGGCAACGTCATTTAGCTCAGGCTACCTTTAATATCTGCGGTGTTGCCCGTGGCAACGTCATTTAGCTCAGGCTACCTTTAATATCTGCGGTGTTGCCCGTGGCAACGTCATTTAGCTCAGGCTACCTTTAATATCTGCGGTGTTGCCCGTGGCAACGTCATTTAGCTCAGGCTACCTTTAACATCTGCGGTGTTGCCCGTGGCAACGTCATTTAGCTCAGGCTACCTTTAATATCTGCGGTGTTGCTCGTGGCAACGTCATTTGTCTCAGTCTAACTTTAATATCTGCGGTGTTGCTCGTGGCAACGTCATTTAGCTCAGTCTAACTTTAATATCTGCGGTGTTGCTCGTGGCAACGTCATTTAGCTCAGTCTAACTTTAATATCTGCGGTGTTGCTCGTGGCAACGTCATTTAGCTCAGGCTACCTTTAATATCTGCGGTGTTGCCCGTGGCAACGTCATTTAGCTCAGGCTACCTTTAATATCTGCGGTGTTGCCCGTGGCAACGTCATTTAGCTCAGGCTACCTTTAATATCTGCGGTGTTGCCCGTGGCAACGTCATTTAGCTCAGGCTACCTTTAATATCTGCGGTGTTGCCCGTGGCAACGTCATTTAGCTCAGGCTACCTTTAATATCTGCGGTGTTGCTCGTGGCAACATCATTTAGCTCAGTCTATCTTTAATAATTAATGGGACGGCAGGTAGCCTAGTGGTTAGAGTGTTGGGCCCGTAACTGAAAGGTTGACGGATCCCAGAGCTGACAAGGTAAAAATCTGTTGTTCTTCCCCTGAACAAGGCAGTTAACCCACTGTTCCTAGGCTGTCGTTGTAAATAAGAATTTGTTCTTAACTGTCTTGCCTAGTCAAATAAAGGTTAAATACAAATATCTGCAGTGTTGTCATTTAGCTCAGTCTATCTTTAATATCTACGGTGTTTCTCGTGGCAACGTCATTTAGCTCAGTCTATCTTTAATATCTACGGTGTTGCTCGTGGCAATGTCATTTAGCTCAGTCTATCTTTAATATCTACGGTGTTGCTCGTGGCAACGTCATTTAGCTCAGTCTATCTTTAAGTAGGAAAATATTTTTGAGAATGTAATGTGGAATTTGAGACAGTGAGAAGGAGAGAGGGAGAGAGATGAGTTGGGGTAATAAGTAAGGGAGGCGATGAAGAGAGAGAGAGGACTATGAGATGAGGCCAGTGGAGTGTGGATTTCTCTATCAGTAGTCTGTCTATATGACTGAGCTCAGGGGGCCTCCAGCAGACATTCTCCTACCTCCTTCTACTATCAGTAGTCTGTCTATATGACTGAGCTCAGGGGGCCTCCAGCAGACATTCTCCTACCTCCTTCTACTATCAGTAGTCTGTCTATATGACTGAGCTTAGGGGGCCTCCAGCAGACATTCTCCTACCTCCTTCTACTATCAGTAGTCTGTCTGTATGACTGAGCTCAGGGGGCCTCCAGCAGACGTTCTCCTACCTCCTTCTACTATCAGTACTGTCTGTATGACTGAGCTCAGGGGGCCTCCAGCAGACGTTCTCCTACCTCCTTCTACTATCAGTACTGTCTGTATGACTGAGCTCAGGGGGCCTCCAACAGACGTTCTCCTACCTCCTTCTACTATCAGTAGTCTGTCTATATGACTGAGCTCAGCGGGCCTCCAGCAGATGTTCTCCTTCTCTCCTTCTCCACTTGGTCACTCACTCTCTCTCTCTCTTTCTCTCTCTCTATCTTTCTCTCTCTATCTTTCTCTCTCTCTGTGTGTCAATTCAATTAAATTCAAAGGGATTTATTGGCATTGGAAACATGTTTACATTGCCAAAGCACCACCATGCTTCACCGTAGGGATGGTGCCAGGTTTCCTCCAGTTGTGACTCTTGGCATACAGGCCAAAGAGTTCAATCTTGGTTTCATCAGACCAGAGAATCTTGTTTCTCATGGTCTGAGAGTCCTTTAGGTGTCTTTTGGCAAACTCCAAGCGGCCTGTCATGTGCCTTTTACTGAAGAGTGACTTCCGCCTGGCCACTCTACCATAAAGGCCTGATTGGTGGAGTGCTGCAGATATGGTTGTTCTTCTGGAATGTTCTACCATCTCCACAGAGGAACTCTGGTGCTCTGTCAGAGTGACCATCGGGTTCTTGGTCACCTCCTTGACCAAGGCCCTTCTCCCCTGATTGCTCAGTTTGGCTGGGCCGCCAGCTCTAGGAAGGGTCTTCTTCCATTTAATAATGATGGAGGCCACTGTGTTCTTGGGGACCTTCAATGCTCCAGACATGTTTTGGTACCCTTCCCCAGATCTGTGCCTCGACACAATCCTGTCTCGGAGCTCTACGGACAATTCCTTCAACCTCATAGCTTGGTTTTTGCTCTGACATGCACTGCCAACTGTGGGACCATATATAGACAGATGTGTGACTTTCCAAATCATGTCCAATCAATTGATCTTACCACAGGTGGACTCCAATCAAGGGTTTGTTCGTAAATTCCCTCTGGCTATCTACTCCGATTTCAGAGCACTCTCGTCTGAGTGTGCCAGAGTGCAGAATAACTGATGAATTTACGAACGGTGTCAGTAAACATTGGCAAAAAGCGTATTTAAATAGTTGCCAGCAGCACAGTTACAGTCACTAACGCTCTGGATAACATGAAAACAGCCTAACCAGCTCTGCTAGGGGGAGTAAAATGGTCAGAGTGAGAGGTTCTCTCATTATATGTCTGGAAGTAGCTAGCAAACTAGTCAACGTTAGCCAGTTAGCGTTGGTGCTTGACTGCCGTTGTGATGTCAGAACGCTCGGATCAACTCTACTCCTCGACCAGAGCGTCTAGTGTGTTCTCTGAACACTCCGAGATTGAAATGCTCTGAATTTACGAAACGGACAATCTGACAACGCTCTGAATTTATGAACACCCAGAGCACACTCTGAGCACACTCTGGCACTCCAGAGTGAATTTACGAATGCACCCCAATTTGTAGAAACATCTCAAGGATGATCAATGGAAAGAGGATACACCTGAGCTCAATTTCCAGTCCCATAGCAAAGGGTCTGAATACTTATATAAATAAATTATTTCTCTTTTTTATTGTTAATAAATTTGCAAAAAAATCTAAAAACCTGTTTTCACTTTTCATTATGTGTGTAGATTGATGAGGTTTTGTATTTATTTAATACATTTTATAATAAGGCTGCAATGTAACAAAATGTGGAAAAATAGAAGGGGTCTGAATACTTTCTGAATGCACTGTAAGTTTGTATTGTGGAGTAACTACAATTCGCCTACCCGGCACGTAGGGCAGCTGAATCGGGTGCCTACCCGGCACGTAGGGCAGCTGAATCTGGTGCCTACCCGGCACGTAGGGCAGCTGAATCGGGTGCCACCAACAGCGCGAGACAAAAAATTTAAAATAAATAAATAAAGGACTGCGTTTGTTGTTTTATTTTTACAGCAATGTTTGGTGATCGACTAGGAATGTCTTAGAGATCGACCAGTCGATTGCGATCAACCGGTTGGTGAGAACTGCTCTACAGGCATGTCAAAGTTCTAGAGAAGGATCTCTGATAGTTTTAAAGTTGTGGCCCATTTTATACCGAGACATTGGCGTAGTAGACAATGTAACCAATCACAGCCCTCCATTTACTTGTATCATTGCAAATCGCCAGCAGAGGACGACCATTTTGAAATCCATTTCCACATTCTCTCTGATGTATATAGGTATTCTCTTGTATGACTAGCTTATACTTATTCATTAGCAAATTGCATGTTGTCTCCCAACACTACATCAATTATTTCGCCTATCTTGGTTTTATTATCACTATCTATGACCAGATTCACTGTGTATAGCATGATGCCTATGGAATCATGTTGGAGCTGCTAATATTTCATTATTATGGAGGATGCTCCACCGAA
The DNA here is from genome assembly GCA_023634145.1 of Thymallus thymallus. Classification (NCBI taxonomy): domain Eukaryota; kingdom Metazoa; phylum Chordata; class Actinopteri; order Salmoniformes; family Salmonidae; genus Thymallus; species Thymallus thymallus. The sequence continues at coordinate 46,999,523 of CM042388.1, forward strand.
GCTGCCAAATGCTGCCTGTCTACAAGGACCTTGCTTGTTGAGCCTTTGTCCACTGTCTATTTTGGATTTCTACAAAAGGAGGGTGCAATGGCTCAAGCTTTTCTGAAAAGAGCCCCTAATGACTCTGGCGAGAGGGATAGAACAAAAACAGCATTAAAACCCTGGAACTCAACCTCAGAATTTGTCTCCATCTACTCAGGAAATCTCTCCAGCCAGTTCAGCCTTTGCCAGCTCTGTCCTGGCAACCCCAATGGTAGAAGTACGCTAGCAAAGCAGGCTCCCTCCCTATCTTCCAAAAACGTCCAAAACTATCTTAAGATGAATGCACTAACGAAGTCGTTCTGGATAAGAGCGTCTGCTAAATGATTAAAATGTAAAATGTAAATGTTTGGGGGAAACTAAAAAACTAAATTCAGCAGTGGGACGATTTTATTTCTTGAGCGGATGGTCAGGTGATCGGAACATTATTACAAATAATTTGTAGACTGCAAATTGACCACAAGAATCCCAAACAGATATAATATTTGACTAAAACACAATAATTAATCCAACCTTACTGACGTTTGTATACGGTCACATACAGTGGGGAGAACAAGTATTTGATACAAAGCATGTAGAGGTCTGTAATTTCTATCATAGGTACACTTCAACTGTGAGAGACAGAATCTAAAACAAAAATCCAGAAAATCACATTGTATGATTTTTTTATAATTAAGGAGGGCTTCCTGACATCAGGGATAAAATTGTAGACCTGCACAAGGCTGGGAGGGGCTACAGGACAATAGGCAAGCAGCGTGGTGAGAAGGCAACAACTGTTGGCGCAATTATTAGAAAATGGAAGAAGTTCAAGATGACGGTCAATCTCCCTCGGTCTGGGGCACCATGCAATATCTCACCTCGTGGGGCATCAATGATCATGAGGAAGGTGAGGGATCAGCCCAGAACTACACGGCAGGACCTGGTCAATGACCTGAAGAGAGCTGGGACCACAGTCTCAAAGAAAACCATTAGTAACACACTATGCCGTTATGGATTAAAATCCTGCAGCGCACGCAAGGTCCCCCTGCTCAAGCCAGTGCATGTCCAGGCCCGTCTGAAGTTTGCCAATGACCATCTGGATGATCCAGAGGAGGAATGGGAGAAGGTCATGTGGTCTGATGAGACAAAAATAGAGCTTTTTGGTCTAAACTCCACTCGCCGTGTTTGGAGGAAGAAGAAGGATGAGTACAACCCCAAGAACACCATGCCAACTGTGAAGCATGGAGGTGGAAACATCATTCTTTGGGGATGCTTTTCTGCAAAGGGGACAGGACGACTGCACCGTATTGAGGGGAGGATGGATGGGGCCATGTATCGCGAGATCTTGGCCAACAACCTCCTTCCCTCAGTAAGAGCATTGAAGATGGGTCGTGGCTGGGTCTTCCAGCATGACAACGACCCGAAACACACAGCCAGGGCAACTAAGGAGTGGCTCCGTAAGAAGCATCTCAAGGTCCTGGAGTGGCCTAGCCAGTCTCCAGACCTGAACCCAATAGAAAATCTTTGGAGGGAGCTGAAAGTCCGTATTGCCCAGCGACAGCCTCGAAACCTGAAGGATCTGGAGAAGGTCTGTATGGAGGAGTGGGCCAAAATCCCTGCTGCAGTGTGTGCAAACCTGGTCAAGAACTACAGGAAACGTATGATCTCTGTAATTGCAATCAAAGGTTTCTGTACCAAATATTAAGTTCTGCTTTACTGATGTATCAAATACTTATGTCATGCAATAAAATGCAAATTAATTACTTAAAAATCATACAATGGGATTTTCTGGATTTTTGTTTAAGATTCCTTCACTCACAGTTGAAGAGTACCTATGATAAAAATTACAGACTTCTACATGCTTTGTAAGTGGGAAAACCTGCAAAATCGGCAGTGTATCAAATACTTGTTCTCCCCACTGTATATCTCTCAATTATGCATGAGAATAACTTGGAACAGTTCTAAAAAGAGCTGATTGGCTGGTGTTTTAACATTATTTTACAGTATGTCAAAACACCCACTGGCCAAATTCATTTGGGGATCCCTGGTTTAGAGTGTCTGTTTCCAGATACAGTGGTTGCTCGTTTGAAAGTTGTAAGCTTTTGCCTTGGGATTAGGAGGAACCCAGCGTCACGGCTTCATTGCTCCAGACCACCACAGGGGGGAGTTAGAGGTACCCAGCGTCACGGCTTCATTACTCCAGACCACCACAGGGGGGAGTTAGAGGAACCCAGCGTCACGGCTTCATTGCTCCAGACCACCACAGGGGGGAGGTAGAGCTACCCAGCGTCACGGCTTCATTACTCCAGACCACCACAGGGGGGAGTTAGAGGAACCCAGCGTCACGGCTTCATTGCTCCAGACCACCACAGTGGGGAGTTAGAGGTACCCAGCGTCACGGCTTCATTACTCCAGACCACCACAGGGGGGAGTTAGAGGAACCCAGCGTCACGGCTTCATTGCTCTAGACCACCACAGGGGGGAGGTAGAGCTACCCAGCGTCACGGCTTCATTACTCCAGACCACCACAGGGGGGAGTTAGAGGAACCCAGCGTCACGGCTTCATTGCTCCAGACCACCACAGGGGGAGTTAGAGGTACCCAGCGTCACGGCTTCATTACTCCAGACCACCACAGCACTCTTTATGCATTTGGTTCCCAAGGTTTTTATATGACCAGTCATATCGAGTGGTTCCAATGACGAATTTAACGCTATGGGACACATAGCTGGTGACTTTGTAAAGCAAAGATGGCTGACAAAAACATTATGATGGAAGCAAATGTAAGTAATTATAACGTCAAAACGAGTGAAGCAAAAAATTTACAATTGAGTGGAATATGTTAGTTAATGTAGAGACAAACGATTGTGCATATTTTTTTGTAATTAAGTTAACTAAATCGCTATTTAGCAAGTTAGCTGAGCTGGAACACTGAGTAATTTCCTGACATCCGATTGGCTACTGGCATTTAAAGGCCCTTTCCGGCAACATGATCGGTTAAAATGCCTCATGTGCCTCGCAACACTTCATTATTTGAAAATATCTCCCGCGAAGAATACACGTAAAGAAAATCTTGAACAATATACCAACGAACAGTATGTGAATAAAAATAGGCAATCTCAGTTAGCCAATGTGAGAAAAGCAGTGAATGAAAGAAAAAATTAGCTTGATCAGTCGATGGAGGCAGTGGCAGTACAGGTAACTAGAGGAGGAAGAGGAGGTGATCAACTGATGGAGGCAGTGTCAGTACAGGTAACTAGAGGAGGAAGAGGAGGTGATCAGCTGATGGAGGCAGTGGCAGTACAGGTAACTAGAGGAGGAAGAGGAGGTGATCAGCTGATGGAGGCAGTGTCAGTACAGGTAACTAGAGGAGGAAGAGGAGGTCGCCGGCAGCAGCGCGTCGAGACGCAAATTAGTTGAGCTGAATGACATCTAGCAGTGAGCAACCAGACAGCAGCCAGCCAGCCAACAGTAGCATTTATTCCACGTCACAAATAAACCAACTTGTACACTGGACTGAAAATCCCCACAGACCCCACCAACCAGGGATTCTGTAGTTCTGTCATGATAGAATGTGGACACTGTGAAGGGGTGATGATGATGATGCGTTTAGGAGGCTTGCAGGAGTGCTCCAGGGGAGATGAGGCATTTTATATAAATGTGAGGATGGTTCTTCTAGCCCACGAACTTGGACTTGGTTATGTGTAACCGGTGTGAAACGGCTAGCTAGTTAGCGGTGCGCGCTAGTGGCTTTTCAATCGGTGACGCAAGGGCCGCGGCTTTTGTGGAGCAATGGGTAACGATGCTTCAAGGGTGACTGTTGACGATGTGTGCAGAGATTCCCTGGTTGGAGCCCAGGTAGGGGCTAGGAGAGGGAGGCAATCAAAGCTGATACATATGTAGCTTTAGTTCACCCACCCCCACTAAGACAATATTCTTTCAAAATAACAGAAAAGCATCTTTTAAGATGTATTTCTCTGTGCTGTAGTAGCTGAATGGCATTAATGAAGCCTATGGATTGAGTAGCAAGTCATATATACATGTAGTTATTACCACTCATGAGACCCACATTGTAGTCTGTACATTTAATATATTCACTAATCATGTACTTTTCCTTGACAAATAAAAGGTGCCGTTCAGTTATGAATCTCTGTGAGACATTCTTTTTCAGTCATATCCAATACCAGGTGTATCAAACTCCATTCTTTTAATGATGCTGTGTCTGCATGTATGTATTACAAGTATACAATTCAACAGTGTTTACCCCTCCTGAGACATCATTGATCTTAAGAGCGCGTGAGGTGGTGAATTCTGAAGCACAAGAAAAAACAATACCCCCAACCAACTGTCGGGCCCGAAGCTCAACTAGTGTATCTCAGCTACTGTACATAGTAAATTACTACAATGTCAATCCAAGGTTTTACATTACATTTATAAGTCAATATCACAGACCAGATTTACCCTAACGGAAAATGCCTGCGGACCTGGGGCGGCAGGTAGCCGAGTGGTTAGAGCGTTTGGCCAGTTTGGCTCATTTGAAGGAAGTCATGATCTCATGTGTGGCGCTGGAAGGTCCATTTACACAGTGTGACTCAGCAGTGTGATGGCCCAAAACACATGACTAACAGCCGGACAGGACGAGCACAGATGGTGATGCTCTTTGTCAGTGTGATAAGAGAGAGAGTGTGTTGTGTTTGTCTTTGCGTGTTAGTTATCTGTGACTGTGTGTGCTGACACTTTCATTCTGGATGCCCGCTTCGATACTTACCATGTTAATGGTGGCAGCAGTGGGACATCAATTTCCGGGAAAGACTTCACAGAAGGATGTGGTTTTCTTGGATAGATCACTCAGCAGGTTCACATTGCCTGTTTCATGCCTACCTTCCCTGGGGTACTAACGCTTGCCACATGCCCCCACCACCAGAAGTGATGATAGGCTGGGAGGAGGGGAAGCTCTTTATAAGCACCTTGCTATCACAGGTGAATGAGTGAGACACTTAGAACTCTCCAGCCACAGTACAGATGGGTAAATGCTGTGTGTGCGCGAGTGGCTGTGTGTGTGTCTGTGTTTCTGTGTGTGTGTGTGTGTGTTTGTGTGTGTGTTTGTGTGTGTGTCTGTGATGTGGTCTTGCATCTGACCACCACTTCAATAGCAAAAAAATTGCTTGTCAACACCAAAAAACAACTCCTCATTTAAAAAACAGCCTACTGTACAGTTGAAGTCGGAAGTTTACATACACTTAGGTTGAAGTCATTAAAACTCATTTTTCAACCACTCCACACATTTCATGTAAACAAACTATAGTTTTGGCAAGTCGGTTAGGACATCTACTTTGTGCATAACACAAGTAATTCTTCCAACAATTGTTTACAGACAGATTATTTCACTTATAATTCACTATATCACAAGTCCAGTGGGTCAGAAGTTTGCATACACTAAGTTGACTGTGCCTTTAAACAGCTTTGAAAATTCCAGAAAATGATGTCATAGCTTTAGAAGCTTCTGATAGGCTATTGACATCCTTTGAGTCAATTGGAGGTGTACCTGTGGATTTATTTCAAGGCCTATCTTCAAACTCAGTGCCTCTTTGCTTGACATCATGGGAAAATCTAAAGAAATCAGCCAAGACTTCAGAAAAAAAAATGTAGACCTCCACAAGTCTGGTTCATCCTTGGGAGCAATTTCCAAACGCCTGAAGGTACCACGTTCATCTGTACAAACAATAGTATGCAAGTATAAACACCATGGCACCATGCAGCCACCATACTGTTCAGGAAGGAGACGCGTTCTGTCTCCCAGAGATGAACGTACTTTGGTGTGAAAAGTGCAAATCAATCCCAGAACAACAGCAAAGGACCTTGTGAAGATGCTGGAGGAAACAGGTACAAAGTATCTATATCCATAGTAAAACGAGTCCTACATCGACATAACCTGAAAGGCCGCTCAGCAAGGAAGAAGCCACTGCTCCAAAACCGCCATATAAAAGCCAGACTACGGTTTGCATCTGCACATTGGGACAAAGATCGTACTTTTTGGAGAAATGTCCTCTGGTCTGATGAAACAACAATAGAACTGTTTGGCCATAATGACCATTGTTATGTTTGGAGGAAAAAGGGGGAGGCTTGCAAGCCGAAGAACACCATCCCAACCGTGAAGCACGTGGCTGGCAGCATCATGCTTTGGGGGTGCTTTGCTGCAGGAGGAACCGGTGCACTTCACAAAATAGACGGCATCATGAAGAAGGAAAATTATGTGTATCCATTATGTGTATACATCATCAGTCAGGAAATTAAAGCTTGGTCGCAATTGGGTCTTCCAAATGGACAATGACCCCAAAAATACTTCCAAAGTTGTAGGAAAAATGGCTTAAGGACAACAAAGTCAAGGTATTGGAATGGCCTTCACAAAGCCCTGACCTCAATCCTACAGAAAATGTGTGGGTAGACATGAAAAAGCGTGTGCGAGCAAGGAGGCCTACAAACCTGATTCAGTTACATCCAGGAGGAATGGGCCAAAATTCACCCAACTTATTGTGGGAAGCTTATGGAAGGCTACCCGAAACGTTTGACCCAAGTTAAACAATTTAAAGGCAATGCTACCAAATTCTAATTAAGTGTATGTACATTTTTGACCCACTGGGAATGTGATGAAAGAAATAAAAGCTGAAATAAATCATTCTCTCTACTATTATTCTGACATTTCACATTTTTTTTATAAAGTGGTGATCCTAACTGACCTAAGACAGAATTCTTACTAGGATTAAATGTCAGGAATTGTGAAAAACTGAGTGAAAATGTATTTGGCCAAGGTGTATGTAAACTTCCGACTTCAACTGTTTGTGACATCGATATGAGTCAGATACATTTATTCTACTGTATGTGCCATCAAGATAGGCTATCCAAAGTCAAACCAATTTTGCCATGATCGCACACCACCCAGCTGAAGCTAGTGGCAAAATAATTTGTCTAACTCTTCCCACCTGCAAACACACACAAGAGACACCCACCGCAAACCACACCTCGAAAACAACTCACGTTTGAATTCAGTCATGGCAGCCAGCATTTCTTAATGAATCAAATCTAAAACGAGGCCAAATCAGGAAGTGCAGTCGCTCTTTAGAGTTCATAGAATGAAGAGAACAGTATTCTCACCTATTTCTGTCAGCCTAATAATTTTCAGCTGCTCTCTCTTCGGAAGCACGTTGCACAGTACATCAAATACACAGACAGCCTGTGTGACACATGGCCTAACGCCCCAAAAGGAGGCAGAGAGTATAAGGTGTACATGACACACACGTCTGGGAATCGATAAACACCCGGCCACATTCAGCACTGTGGGCAGGGACTTAGTTCCACTCGATCTGTGGGGCCATTCTGTCTCTGATCTCTGTCAACACCTTGCATCAGCATATACCCCGGCTTTTGCATGAAACCTGTCATGCAATGATATGGATGACCTATGTGGTTTCCGTTCATACTCAAAGCAAAGCGTGTCATCTTTCAAAACAAGGGGCAGCTTCTCCTGCTAAGCCAGTCTGATAGTGAAGTCAATAATTGATCGCTGCCAAGAAGGAGCCGGGCAGAAAGCTTAATCACATGGTACTTTGTGACAAAGTGCTTCTCTGGACCAATTAAACTTTATTTCTATGGGAAGGCTAGTTAGAGGGAGAGGGCAATGAAATATGAATGGATGACTAACTCTGAGAAGTCTTCAATTCACTCACAGAATCTCTGTCGGCTGTCTATCACACTGTGTTGGAAGAGATGCAATGGGACACAGCATTGTCACACTCACTTCACACACAAACAACTACACGCATTGTGGAGACACACACACACACACACACACACACAATCTGAGGGACAGAGTTTGGGGTGCTTAGAAGGTTCCTCAATAAATAATCTATGACTAGGTTTGCAAGCTACTTCCTATGCACCTTGTTTTATTACAAGGTGCTAATGATGATATGGAAGATTTTCTGCAACATTGCATTTTCACCAAAGCAGTGTTTAGAGCCAACTTACTTTGTAGCACCTTTTAGTCTGGAGACTTTTTTATTTGCATTAATGAAACTTCAAACCCTGTTGATAGAATATGGAAATGGCGGAGTTAGTCATTTGAAATTGCAATTTTCAGTTTGCTTTCATTTGTAGAATTTGGGGAAACTAGTGAAAACAGCTTCTTCTGATTGAACCAATGCAGTCACGCCCCCTCAACACCTGGAAGACATAACTATTGATGAGGCACATGATTAAAGGCATTCATGAATTCCTTTCAAAGTGATTAATTGCTGTAAATATACTTGTTGTTCTGAGATTAATTCATTTTATTATAACAATTAAGCTATTATTTTCTACAGTATATTATTGTTATAATCATCATTGCATTGTTGGGAAAAGCTCTCAAGGTAAGAATTTCACTGTACAGTTTTCCCATGCAAAATATTAACTTACCTGTTCATCCATGCAAAATATTAACTTACCTGTTCATCCATGCAAAATATTCACTTACCTGTTCATCCATGCAAAATATTCACTTACCTGTTAATTTAACCAGTCTGTCTATTAAGTAAAATATTATTACCCTCACTCATATCATATGCATTTTTAGCTGTTGAAGTATTTCTCTGCCATCGACCTGTATAGTATAGTTAACCATCCAACATCCACCAATGTATAGTGTACATATTCAGCCAACCACCCATACTATGCAATGTCTTTTTATAGCTTTTTTTGCACTCCAGATATCTTGTATTTCTATACTTTTTCATACTGCTGCTCTATGTATCATGTATCGTGTATCTGTCTTTTGTGTATTTTCGTTCTGGCATTTTGCACCTGCCCTATGTTTTGTTGTAGCTGTTTGACAAAGAAATTTCCCCCTCGGGGATCAATAAAGTATCTATCTATCTATCTATCTATCTATCTATCTATCTATCTATCTATCTATCTATCTATCTATCTATCTATCTATCTATCTATCTATCTATCTATCTATCTATCTATCTATCTATCTATCTATCTATCTATCTATCTATCTATCTATCTACACTTATTGTATCTTGAGCACTTGGCGAATATACTTTGAAACTTTCAACTTTCAACTTAAGATAGCTAGGTGGGACAACCACCAATCACAGACATAGAAAGTACAGGGGTGACATGAGAGGACTTGTTAAGATTGAAAACCAGACGGGCTGCAGTGTTCTGGATAAGTTGCAGGGGTTTGATGGCACAAGCGGGGAGCCCAGCCAACAGCGAGTGAATGAATAGCGGATGTTGTCAACCTGCTTTTTAAAGTGGTTCACAAAGTTGTCTGCAGAGGATGAAGGAGGTAGGCGGAGGTGGAAAATATGTTGTGAATAGACTGGGCTTTACTGTATGTTTTTGTGACTAGCTGTTTCCCTTGATCTCTTTTAGGCCAATACACATCTACACATGCACGCACGCAAAGAAACATGTTTGAATCTGAAGGATTTTAATGTCCTCAACAACAGACCTGAGATAGCAGAACAGTTCTGATGAGAGTTCCAATATATCCCCCATGGTCAACGAGAGAGAGATGTGTGTCCAACGTCATGGAGCATGGACAAATGCTTATCTTTGTCTCATCTTTCACACTATGTAGCCAATGCTAATTTACATTGGCAAGGTGCAGAGGCGGATTCATTGGTCACTGAATCTGATTGTCAGATATCCACATGCAGGTCGCTCCACAGAAACATGCCTGACATTACATTACAACATAGCAGCTATTCATCTCAGGTAAATAAGCAGGACAGCATGTTAATAGCAGTTATGTTGACTATCAATCATGCTGTACTGTAGGTCTTTGAGACTGACACTAGTGGTTTGGGGGATAAATTATGAATGTGTTGTGGCTGGATCTCCTGATGGGACAGCTTTCTGTGCCGTATACTTCTTAAGATGGTTAAACACACACAAAGCTGTTCTGTTGATATTTGGATATGTGTGTGGCTGGGTGTATATGTTGTGCATCTGTTTGTGGATGTCAGAATATTAACTTGCTGATGAAGGGAGTTTCAGAACTCTGTTTGTAATAGCAACACAGTTTGACTGCCTACTGCATGATTACCAACACGTCTTATAGAATATTGTTTTTAATATATGAACCCTGGTTGGAAAAACCTTGAATTGACTACACCTTTCCATCCACTTCAACGACTGCTAACGGGGCAGATAGAGAAATAAAGGACACTGAAGTGCTTGAGGTCTGTGTATAAACAATTACATAAATAAATCCAACTTTAATGCCTTCACTCACCTCTTTGTGACTGCAGCTATAAAAATACCCCTTATTTGTCTGTGAAATAATGCCTTAATCTTTGAGAAATATTCACACCTGCTTTCTTTACAATCTACTTGTAGTTATTTTCTAGAACAACCTCAACTATGATCCTCTCATGGATATATATTTGTTTTCTTTAGTTGATCCAGATTTATGCAAATGTATTATTTAGGAATACTATTTTTAACGTAGACCAAGTGTAGTCCAAGGGATATTTTAGATTTCTATTTTGGTAGAAGGCTACCGGCTGGCTTCCCTGAATAACTTGTCTGTATCATCTCAGCAGGGGGTTGAACCACTTCTGACAGAGATGGTATCTTTCTCTGAGGTGATATTTCAGTGTCATTCCTACAGTTGCCTGGTGACAATACTTTCTATGGGTGAGAGATGGGGTCGGGGGGAATCTACTGGACCAATATAAAACATTATTTGATTTTAGTGGAAGCAGTTATAATTTGTAGACCTTATTTACGCTTTCAACACAGGTAAAGGAAAGTGTATTGCGGACGGGTATACAGATGAGTGGTTGTATAAAACATATGAATGTTTCATCACTCTTGGCTGCTTCAGAGCATAGTCAGAAATCTAATTTTACTTGGGCATAATATCACTTTTGATATATGTCAATAAAACACTGCATGTCTATAACTCTTTTTATAATGTGAGACATAACTTGCTCCAGACAGAGACAGACTAATTGAGTTATTGGTTCTGGCCATCTCATCTGTGTTATCTGTCAGACGACCAGACTGGCACTGAACTACAGTCGAGAGCCTCTGTGCCTAGTAAATCACTATAGTTGCTGATAACATTCAAGTTCATGGCATTGAAGATGAAATTAGCCACTTGGGCCACTTTATTTCACTCTACCATGTTCTATAGAGAGCAGAAGTGGACATCCAGGCCTGGTCATCAGCTAAGACAGCTCTCATTTCTAAAGTCCACAGATGATTTGCCTGTTGGATAATAATAATTATTAATAATAATAATCACGACTCAGACACAAGAGGCGGATAGTACAGTTCTCAGATGATTTATTGTAAACAGTGCAGGCAAAGGGCTGGTCGAGGACAGGCAGAGGTTCATAATCAGGTCATAGTCAGGCAGGTACAGGACGGCAGGCAGGCTCGGGGTCATAGTCAGGCAGGTACAGGACGGCAGGCAGGCTCGGGGTCAGAGTCAGGCAGGTACAGGACGGCAGCAGGCTTGGGGTCAGGTCAGAGTCAGGCAGGTACAGGACGGCAGCAGGCTTGGGGTCAGGTCAGAGTCAGGCAGGTACAGGACGGCAGCAGGCTTGGGGTCAGGTCAGGCAGAAATGGTCAGGACTGGAAACAGAACTTGAGACACTGGAAGACAGGAAAGCACGCTGGTAAGACCTGACAAGACGAACTGGTAACAGGCAAACAGTACACAGGTATAAATACACAGGGGATAATTGGGAAGATGGGGACACCTGGAGGGGGGTGGAGACAATCACAAAGACAGGTGAAACAGATCAGGGTGTGACAGTAACGTCAAATAGATGATTGAAATAGATGAGTCATCCTAATGTCCATTGACATAAAATGTTGACTAGTCTAATTTAATTGATAAAAATTAAGGCAATAACATGTTTCAAATTCAGAACCATCAACGCTACATGTTCCTTATTTTAGCAAATAAGCAAATTCTATGGAATGAAGAGTTTAGCTGATGACCAGACATAATCTGACCAGACATAATCTGACCAGACATCATTAGAGCAGACATCATCTGACCAGACATCATCTGACCAGACATCATCTGACCAGACATCATCTGACCAGACATCATTAGAGCAGACATCATCTGACCAGACATCATCTGACCAGACATCATCTGACCAGACATCATCTGACCAGACATCATTAGAGCAGACATCATCTGACCAGACATCATCTGACCAGACATCATCTGACCAGACATCATCTTACCAGACATCATTAGAGCAGACATCATCTGACCAGACATCATCTGACCAGACATCATTAGAGCAGTCTATAATAATAATCTAAAGGCCTCTCCAGCTACCCAGCACACATACCGAGAGAGAGAGAGGCAGAGGCTACCTGTTGGCTTCCCTGAATAACTTGTCTGTATCATCTCAGCAGGGGGTTGAACCACTTTTGACAGAGATGGTATCTTTCTCTGAGGTGATATTTCAGTGTCTAACATTCCAACATTTGCCTGGTGCCGATCATTTCTAAGGGGGGAATCTACTGGACACTGACATAAATCAATCTGTCAATCAAAGATGGAAACTCAATATAAAACATTATTTGATTTTAGTGGAAACAGTTATAATTTGTAGACCTTATTTACGCTTTCAACACAGGTAAAGGAAAGTGTATTGCGGACGGGTATACAGATGAGTGGTTGTATAAAACATATGAATGTTTCATCACTCTTGGCTGCTTCAGAGCTTCATAGTCAGAAATGTAATTTTACTTGGGCATAATATCACTTTTGATATATGTCAATAAAACACTGCGTGTCTATAACTATTTTTATAATGTGAGACATAACTTGCTCCAGACAGAGACAGACTAATTGAGTTATTGGTTCTGGCCATCTCATCTGTGTTATCTGTCAGACGACCAGACTGGCACTGAACTACAGTCGAGAGCCTCTGTGCCTAGTAAATCACTATAGTTGCTGATAACATTCAAGTTCATGGCATTGGAGATGAAATTAGCCACTTGGGCCACTTCATTTCACTCTACCATGTTCTATAGAGAGCAGAAGTGGACATCCAGGCCTGGTCATCAGCTAAGACAGCTCTCATTTCTAAAGTCCACAGATGATTTGCCTTTTGGATAATATAAGTAATGTCAAATAGATGATTAAAATAGATGTCATCCTATTGTCAATTGACATAAAACATTGACTAGTCTCATTTAATTGATACAAATTAAGGCTATAACATGTTAAAACATTCTGAACCATCAATGCTATTTACATGTTCTTTATTTTAGCAAATTGAAAAGTCTATGAGCTTTGGAATGGAGAGCTTAGCTGACGACGAGACATCATCCGCCATTTCTCCCTGTAGGAGTTTTCTTAGTATGAATAACTTTGCAGACAGTTTTGGAGTGAAACGTGTTAAGGATCACAGAATCTAAGGAGTAGATAGTCCTTTGCTGGCTAACATCACAAAATTGACATTACAGCTGCTTCACCATATGTCAAACATTACACCATATTATATTAGCGTTGGCCAGGAACCAGGAAGTGGCCAGGAACCAGGAAGTGGCCATTGGAAGTTTCTAAAAGTTCCAGCCTGCTTGCTTCCTGTCCTGAATCTGTTTCCCTAATGAGGTGAAGATGGAGAGGAACACTTGACTCATGTTGCACACCACTTTACACATCAGCAGGATGCTTCTTGAGAGGTTATCAGAAGATTATAAATCACATAGTGGAGAAAGAGGGGTGGAAATGGGACAAACATTCAAAAGCCATTTCAACAAAAAGAGGCTACAGAATATTGCCACTGCTATGACTAATAATGGATAGATGGCGTCACTGTATAAGGTTCACATTGTTCACCCCGACTGACTTTGAGGACTAATTAGCAGTGTTTTAGTATTGGACAAGGCCCATCATTGCTGCACTGTTGGAGACGGTTGCTATGGGGGTCAAACAAGAAATGGGGTCTCTCTCTCTCAATCTCTCAATTCAATTCTCTCACTCTCTCTGTCTCTCTCGCTCTCTCTCTCTCTCTCTTTCTCTGAGGAGCCATCAATCCTGCCCAATAATCTAAAGGTCACTCCAGCTACCAAGCACACAAACCGAGAGAGAGAAAGGGATAAAGCCCCTTAAATTGAAATTGAATGGAAAGGGTTAGAGGGCGTATATACACAAAGGGGCGTGGAGATAGAGGGGGCGGGATATGTAGAGTGGCAGGGAAAGACACAGACAGGGAGGGAGAAGATGGAGACATTAAAAGAGAAGGATATAGCGAGAGGAAGAGATAAGAGTGATTATTAAATAGGAGAAAATGAGTATCAAAGCAAACTAGTAATAGTGAGACATCTGACATCACCTGCTCCTCTTATCGGCCCATCACTTATTTCAGGGAGTCAGTGTGTGTAGTAACATCCGCTTTGACTCAGGTGGGACACAGAGAGGGGGCTCCCGACACATCCTCCTCTGAGGAGGTCAGCATGAACAGGTCACTGCTGGGACTTCAGACAGAGAGGGGAGAGTCGCACTTCATCCATCATAGCTTAAGTGTGTGCGAGGCCCTTCCATATTCCACTAATTACAGAAACGACAGAGTGCTCTCCAATCCGTATTTTTTATTAAAAAGGTCAGGTTGAAATGTGAGTTTGAAGTGACATTCATTACCTCAGCGTACTGCCTCTGGAACATTAGTCAGACAACTGTCTTTCTCCCATTCTGGAACACTAGTCAGACAACTGTCTTTCTCCCATTCTGGAACACTAGCCAGACAACTGTCTTTCTCCCATTCTGGAACACTAGTCAGACAACTGTCTTTCTCCCATTCTGGAACACTAGCCAGACAATTGTCTGTCTCCCATTCTGGAACACTAGTCAGAAAACTGTCTTTCTCCCATTCTGGAACACTAGTCAGACAACTGTCTTTCTCCCATTCTGGAACACTAGTCAGACAACTGTCTTTCTCCCATTCTGGAACACTAGTCAGACAATTGTCTTTCTCCCATTCTGGAACACTAGTCAGACAACTGTCTTTCTCCCATTCTGGAACACTAGCCAGACAACTGTCTTTCTCCCATTCTGGAACACTAGTCAGACAACTGTCTTTCTCCCATTCTGGAACACTAGCCAGACAATTGTCTGTCTCCCATTCTGGAACACTAGTCAGACAACTGTCTTTCTCCCATTCTGGAACACTAGTCAGACAACTGTCTTTCTCCCATTCTGGAACACTAGCCAGACAACTGTCTTTCTCCCATTCTGGAACACTAGTCAGACAACTGTCTTTCTCCCATTCTGGAACACTAGCCAGACAACTGTCTGTCTCCCATTCTGGAACACTAGTCAGACAACTGTCTTTCTCCCATTCTGGAACACTAGTCAGACAACTGTCTTTCTCCCATTCTGGAACACTAGTCAGACAACTGTCTTTCTCCCATTCTGGAACACTAGTCAGACAACTGTCTTTCTCCCATTCTGGAACACTAGCCAGACAATTGTCTGTCTCCCATTCTGGAACACTAGTCAGACAACTGTCTTTCTCCCATTCTGGAACACTAGTCAGACAACTGTCTTTCTCCCATTCTGGAACACTAGTCAGACAACTGTCTTTCTCCCATTCTGGAACACTAATCAGACTACTGTCTTTCTCCCATTCTGGAACACTAGTCAGACAACTGTCTTTCTCCCATTCTGCAACACTAGTCAGACTACTGTCTTTCTCCCATTCTGGAACACTAGTCAGACAACTGTCTTTCTCCTATTCGTCTATTTGTTCCTTTTATGTTTTTCACTTACCAATACCCCACACTTGAACACATTCTACGTGACCTTACCAATACCCCACACTTGAACACATTCTACGTGACCTTACCAATACCCCACACTTGAACACATTCTACGTGACCTTACCAATACCCCACACTTGGACACATTCTACGTGACCTTACCAATACCCCACACTTGAACACATTCTACGTGACCTTACCAATACCCCACACTTGAACACATTCTACGTGACCTTACCAATACCCCACACATGAACACATTCTACGTGACCTTACCAATACCCCACACTTGAACACATTCTACGTGACCTTACCAATACCCCACACTTGAACACATTCTACGTGACCTTACCAATACCCCACACTTGAACACATTATACGTGACCTTACCAATACCCCACACTTGGACACATTCTACGTGACCTTACCAGTACCCCACACTTGAACACATTCTACGTGACCTTACCAATACCCCACACTTGAACACATTCTACGTGACCTTACCAATACCCCACACTTGAACACATTCTACGTGACCTTACCAATACCCCACACTTGGACACATTCTACGTGACCTTACCAATACCCCACACTTGAACACATTCTACGTGATCTTACCAATACCCCACACTTGAACACATTCTACGTGACCTTACCAATAAGTAAGTATACCTAACTGTACAGCTAATTTAACTAATTTAACCATGCAAAATTTTCACTTATCTGTTAATTTACCCAGTCTGTCTATTAAGTAAACTATTATTACCCTCGCTCATATCATACGCATTTTTAGCTACTGAAGTATTTCTCTGCCATCGACCTGTATAGTATAGTTAACCATCCAACATCCACCAATGTATAGTGTACATATTCAGCCAACCACTCATACTATGCAATGTCCTTTTATAGCTTTTTTTTTGCACTCCAGATATCTTGTATTTCTATACTTTCTCATACTGCCGCTCTATGTATCATGTACCGTGTATCTGTCTTTTGTGTACTTTTCGTTGTGGCATTTTGCACCTGCCCTGTGTTTTGTTGTAGCTGCTTGACAATGAAATTTACCCCCCGGGGGATCAATAAAGTATCTATCTATCTATCTAATACCCCACACTTGAACACATTCTACGTGACCTTACCAATACCCCACACTTGAACACATTCTACGTGACCTTACCAATACCCCACACTTGAACACATACTACGTGACCTTACCAATACCCCACACTTGAACACATTCTACGTGACCTTACCAATACCCCACACTTGAACACATTCTACGTGACCTTACCAATACCCCACACTTGAACACATACTACGTGACCTTACCAATACCCCACACTTGAACACATTCTACGTGACCTTACCAATACCCCACACTTGAACACATACTACGTGACCTTACCAATACCCCACACTTGAACACATTCTACGTGACCTTACCAATACCCCACACTTGAACACATTCTACGTGACCTTACCAATACCCCACACTTGAACACATTCTACGTGACCTTACCAATACCCCACACTTGAACACATTCTACGTGACCTTACCAATACCCCACACTTGAACACATTCTACGTGACCTTACCAATACCCCACACTTGGACACATTCTACGTGACCTTACCAATACCCCACACTTGAACACATTCTACGTGACCTTACCAATACCCCACACTTGAACACATTCTACGTGACCTTACCAATACCCCACACTTGAACACATACTACGTGACCTTACCAATACCCCACACTTGAACACATTCTACGTGACCTTACCAATACCCCACACTTGAACACATTCTACGTGACCTTACCAATACCCCACACTTGAACACATTCTACGTGACCTTACCAATACCCCACACTTGAACACATTCTACGTGACCTTACCAATGCCCCACACTTGAACACATTCTACGTGACCTTACCAATACCCCACACTTGGACACATTCTACGTGACCTTACCAATACCCCACACTTGAACACATTCTATGTGACCTTACCAATACCCCACACTTGGACACATTCTACATGACCTTACCAATACCCCACACTTGGACACATTCTACGTGACCTTACCAATACCCCACACTTGGACACATTCTACGTGACCTTACCAATACCCCACACTTGAACACATTCTACGTGACCTTACCAATACCCCCCACTTGAACACATTCTACATGACCTTACCAATACCCCCCACTTGAACACATTCTACATGACCTTACCAATACCCCACACTTGAACACATTCTACATGACCTTACCAATACCCCACACTTGAACACATTCTACGTGACCTTACCAATACCCCACACATTCTACGTGATGTTACGTCCTCCTTGCTCTCCCTGCCTTCTCCTCTGTGTTTGTGTTTCTATTAGCAGATTGGAGACAGGTGGAGCTGATTGGGTCGTTAAGGTGACAAGTTGCACCTGGGTTTGGGATCAACTAGGAGATTAATGGACCTGGTGCCCAGTCCTGGCTATCTCTCCACCCTTCAACACTTGCACCCTTCAACACTTACACACACATTTTACCTTCATCCATGCATCTCCATTACACCCCTCACATGCCTACTTTCACACTTCAAAGGTTAGTTTTCCTTTCTAGTTTTTTACTTTGTTAGTTATTAAATAAATATTTGTATTATTCCTTGACTGTCAACGTGTGGACTCCCTTGTTGTCACCATCCAGGTTGTGACAAGTTTGGTCCTTTCTGATAATTGTTGTGGAGGTCCTTCTAGCATACAGTTTGAGCCCCTTTAGAAAGACAGCCTGTCTCCTCTAAGCTCTGCAATTTGGGCTTTGTTTCAGCTGATCCACTGTTCTGCTTCTCTCCAGGAATTACATGGGAGTGCACGCACACCCAGGCTTTCACACTCAAATCCAGAGCTTAGCATTCACCGCCTAGACCGGACGCAAATGGCAGAACAATACGCCATGTGTTTCATCCCAAGAAATTAGATGGTTTGAGAGAAAACAGTGTGACATCAGTATATATAAAGTGGAGCATGGCTGTGTGAATGGCTGGTTCCCTATCACTGGTTCCCTATCACTGGTTCCCTATCACTGGTTCCCTATCACTGGTTCCCTATCACTGTATGGGCTTTTGTCACTGTCCAGGTCTACCAAACAAATAGCTTATGTCATTGTCTGCCCAACAACCTGCAGATCAAGCCCATTGATTAAAATTGACAAGTTAGTTCATTTCCAGCAGCTTGTGTGGTGAACATTCCATCCAAAATGGCTTAATGTTTGATGCACACTGGTGGTGGTACGCATGGTGGTGGTGGCTCAGGTGAGTGACTCCCAAATCCTGGACCTTTAGTTGAGTCATGTCGAGTCATGTCGGCACCAACACCACAGAGGAGAAGGTGTTAGCGGTCCCAAACCTTTGATTCCTGAGTTGTAGGTCACACATCTAGAGATTTTTGGCTTTTTCTTTGCAACTCTGCTTAGAATGCAAGCATCCCGGAGTCGCCTCTTCACCGTTGACGTTGAGACTGGTGTTTTGTGGGTACTATTTAATGAAGCTGCCAGTTGAGGACTTGTGAGGCGTCTGTTTCTCAAACTATTTGATTAATGTATTTGTTATCTTGCCCAGTTGTGCACCAGGGCCTCCCACTCCTCTTTCTATTCTGGTTAGTTTGCACTGTTCTGTGAAGAGAGTAGTACACAGCATTGTATGAGATCTTCCGTTTCTTGCCAATTTCTCGCATGGAATAGTCTTCATTTCTCAGAACAAGAATAGACTGATGAGCTTCAGAAGAAAGTCCTTTGTTTCTGGCCATTTTTAGCCTGTAATCGAACCCACAAATGCTGATGCTCCAGATACTCAACTAGTCTAAAGAAGGCCAGTTTTATTGCTTCTTTAATCAGCACAACAGTTTTCAGCTGTGCTAACATAATTGCAAAAGGGTTTTCTAATGATCAATTAGCCTTTTAAAATGATAAACTTGGATTAGCTAACACACCGTGCCATTGGAACACAGGAGTGATGGTTGCTGATAATGGGCCTGTAGATATTCCATTAAAATCAGCCGTTTCCAGCTACAATAGTCATTTACAACATTAACAATGTCTACACTGTATTTCTGATCAATTTTGCTTTTCTTTCAAAAACAAGGACATTTCTAAATTACCCCACACTTTTGAACGGTAGTGTACACACACAGGCTCTGTTTAATGCTAGTGGTAGATCATTAGTAAAAATAGAGACAGTAAAGGGCCAAGAGAGCTGTCTTGCGGAACACCACACATCACTGATTTTAGCTTTCCAGGTCTGAGGACAAACACTTTCTCCAGGCTCAGATATATATATAAATATATGACCAACAGGAGTGGCAATATAGTCCTCAGTTGCTTTCCATCTATGTTGTCAATACCGGGTGGTATCTCATTATGTATGTAGAGCAATAATTTGTCCACTTCTCCCACACAAGCTTTAGAGAATTCTAAATTACAATGCTTTCCTTTCATTATTAGGTATTTTATGCATGAATATGATGGCTCACAGTTTGTTGATGCCATTTCATGTCTGAGTTTGCCCACTTTGCCAATGAAATAGTCATATCAAAAGGTTTTGTGATGAATGAGCCCCATGAAAGATGAAGTTGAATTAGTCTTAATACAGTTTCTTCTTCTTCATTGTTTTTTTTTTTTTGTCACATCATTTCTTAATTTACTGATATTTCCAATCAGCCAGATTTATTAGCCACTCCTTTGGCCCCATCTCTTTCAACCATACAGTTTTTCAATTTCTCATCAATCCATGGAGCCTCATCAGTTATGACAGTTAGTTTCTTAACAGGTGCATGATTATCAATAACTGGAAGAAACAATGTCATAAACACATCAAGTGCAGCGTCTGGTTGTTCCTCATTAACACACATCAGACCAACAAGTATTTTTACATATTCAACACAGTAATCACTACAAAATGTTTTCTGTGATCTCTAATACCCTCATTTAGACCCAGGCTTTTCAGGATACAGCTGCTATATTATGGTCACTACATTTAATAACTGTGGATACAGCTGCTATATTATGGTCACTACATCTAATAACTGTGGATACAGCTGCTATATTATGGTCACTACATCTAATAACTGTGGATGCAGCTGCTATATTATGGTCACTACATCTAATAACTGTGGATACAGCTGCTATATTATGGTCACTACATCTAATAACTGTGGATGCAGCTGCTATATTATGGTCACTACATCTAATAACTGTGGATACAGCTGCTATATTATGGTCACTACATCTAATAACTGTGGATACAGCTGCTATATTATGGTCACTACATCTAATAACTGTGGATGCAGCTGCTATATTATGGTCACTACATCTAATAACTGTGGATGCAGCTGCTATATTATGGTCACTACATCTAATAACTGTGGATACAGCTGTAGAAAAAAGTTCTGCAGCATTAGTAAAAATGTGATCAATACATGTGGATGATATACAGTGAGCTCCAGAAGTATTGGGACAGGGCCAATTTTTGTTGTTTTGGCTCTGTCCTCCAGCACTTTGGATTTGAAATGATACAATGACTATGAGGTTAAAGTGCAGACTGTAGGCTATACAAATACATAAAGAGAGTTGCACACATATACAAGCTTCCAGTAATTTATCGGGTAAACCACCAACGTTTCGGCATCACTGTGCCTTCTAAGGATAATGTTAGGAATGCTTGAACTAGGTTTTGTAGACAAACTGTGCAGTTGGTGCAACCAATGCCAATGCTGAGGGGTGTGTCATAGTTATCAGGGTGTTAAGAATGAACACAAATTGCAACATACTGTAACTAGATATTGTACATAGTGTTAACATCCACATACAATATTAATTTATTTAATTCATATACATATTTTATTGTTTTCATTTAATTTAATCTTTGTTTTATGTAATATTTTGGTTCAACTGTAATGCACAGTAGTTTTGCTAGCCAATGCTAACTAGTGTAATGGCTGGACGTCTATTGGTATGATCTAGCATGCTAGCAGATACCCATAGACTTACAGCCATTGTGCTAATGCTAGTTAGCATTGGCTCGCAAAACTATCTCTAACTTCCTTCATACTGAACACAGAGACATAAAAATTGTATAATCTGACTCAGGGGAAGTAGACAAAGGGCCTCATTGCCAACATCCTGAAGTGTCCCTTTTAAGCTTGTGACTGTACAAACTTGTTGGATGCATTTTGGGCTCCTGAATGGCGCAGCGGTATAAGGCACTGCATCTCAGTGTTACAGGCTTCACTGCAGACCCTGGTTCGATCCAAGGCTGTATCACAACCGGCCTTGATTGAGAGGCCCATAGGGCAGCGCACAATTGACCCAGCGCTGTCCGGGTTAGGGGAGGCCGGGGTAGGCTGTCATTGTAAATAAAATGTTTTCTTAACTGACTTGCTTAGTTAAATAAAGGTTGAATTTAAAAAATGAAAAAAAAAAGAAAGTGGTACTTTTTCTGATTTATTTTGTGTCCAATAGAAATGAATGGTGAGTCATGTATTTTTGAGTCACTTTTATTGTAAATAAGAATATAATATGTTTCTGAACACTTGCTACCATGATTACAGCATTTTTATTTTTGTAATTTTATTTAACCTTTATTTAACTAGGCAAGTCAGTTAAGAACAAATTCTTATTTACAATGACGGCCTAGAAAAAGGCAAAAGGCCTCCTGTTGGGACGGGGGCTGGGATTAAAAAAATAAATAAATAAAATAAAAATATAGGACCAAACACACATCACGACAAGAGAGACAACACAACACTACATAAAGAGAGACCTAAGACAACAACATAGCATGGTAGCAACACTGCATGACAACAACTAATGATAAGTATGAGTATGTTAGACGCGCACATACCTAACCCCCAAGACATGCTAACCTCTCACCATTACAATAACAGGGGAAGTTAGCATTAATATAATATCATACGCCCAAGACATGCTAACCTCTCACCATTACAATAACAGGGGAAGTTAGCATTAATATAATATCATACGCCCAAGACATGCTAACCTCTCACCATTACAATAACAGGGGAAGTTAGCATTAATATAATACCATACCCCCAAGACATGCTAGCCTCTCACCATTACAATAACAGGGGAAGTTAGCATTAATATAATATCATACCCCCAAGACATGCTAACCTCTCACCATTACAATAACGGGAAGTTAGCATTAATATAATACCATACCCCCAAGACATGCTAGCCTCTCACCATTACAATAACAGGGGAAGTTAGCATTAATATAATACCATACCCCCAAGACATGCTAGCCTCTCACCATTACAATAACAGGGGAAGTTAGCATTAATATAATATCATACCCCCAAGACATGCTAACCTCTCACCATTACAATAACAGGGGAAGTTAGCATTAATATAATACCATACCCCCAAGACATGCTAGCCTCTCACCATTACAATAACAGGGGAAGTTAGCATTAATATAATACCATACCCCCAAGACATGCTAGCCTCTCACCAATACAATAACAGGGGAAGTTAGCATTAATATAATACCATACCCCCAAGACATGCTAACCTCTCACCATTACAATAACAGGGGAAGTTAGCATTAATATAATACCATACCCCCAAGACATGCTAGCCTCTCACCAATACAATAACAGGGGAAGTTAGCATTAATATAATACCATACCCCCAAGACATGCTAGCCTCTCACCATTACAATAACAGGGTGTTAGCATTTTTTAGGGGTATGATATATATATATATATATATATATATATATATATATATATATATATATATATATTATTTACAATTAATTTCTATTGGCCACAAAATAAGTGAATTTGATATTGTCTTCATGCTGGGAATATGGGACCAAATACTTCACTTTTTACTACTTGAATACACATATAAGTGAATTTGTCCCGATACTTTTGGTCCTAAAATGGGGGAGACTACGTACAAAAAGTGCTGTCATTTTCAAACTTCTAACTCCATTGTATAATTTATAATCCAAAGTGCTGGATTACAGAGCCAAAACAACAACAAACAATGGAGCTCACTGTAGTTCCTGTATTGTTTGTAAACACCCTGGTAGATTGATTAATAACATCAACCAAATTACAGGCACTGGTTACACTGAGAATCTTCCTCTTGAGCGGACAGCTTGATGAAAACCAGTCTATATTCAGGTCACCCAGAAAATAGACTTCTCTGTTAATAACACATACACTATCAAGCATTTCACAAATATTATCCAGATACTGAGTGTTAGCAGGGTAGGCAACACATCACGGGCTGTGTGCAAGCTGTTAATGGAAAACTCTGCTAGCTTGATAGCTACCAGCTAGGCTAGTAGCTAGCTATGCCAAACAACTTCATACTTTTTGGTCTGGCAGGATCCCGGGACAGATAGTAGTCTAATTCTCCTTCTCAGTGAGGAAACAAAAAATATGTTTCCAGCGTTGTGCAGTTAGATCCTTCAATGTCTTCTAACTAGTGTTCCAGTGTAATTGTAATTACAGATAACCACTGGGCTCCTGTTTCTTTATTGATCTGGAGGAGAAGCAGAGAGAAAAGAGAGAGTGAGAGATGAAGATGCGAGAAAGAGGAGGGGAGCAGAGATTAATTGTCTCTTGTCCCAGGATTGTCTTTCAGCTTTCAGTTTCCTGTCTCAAATTTTTATGAGGCACAGATGAAAAGGAGCCCTTTTGTGCCACATTTCCATACTGATGAAATTAAGACAGAGAGAAAGCGAGAGAGAGAGAGAGAGCGAGAGAATATAACCGGCCACATTTATTGAATAACTATTTCACTGCTTCTTTTGTTTTTTGTTTTTATACATTCATGCATCACTCCTCTGTCATCAGTTGCTGTACAGTGGACAAACTGGACCATTTTAACACAAGAACCGCTAAAGCAGTCATTTTAACTGCTCGTTAATGTATTGCTTTTATTACTCTGCAGTTTTTAAAGTCAGGCCCCCCTCTGTCCTTTCCTCTGACTTTTCCTAAATACGTCAATATCACAAACAGAACTGGAGTTGTAACCAGTTTGTAACCAGTTGTAACCAGTTGTGACCAGTTTGTAACCAGTTGTAACCAGTTTTAGGAGGGCATGCCATTATTTGAATGGTTTTCCCCCTGTTGCCCCTCCTTCTACCGATAATTGCCTCAATTGAATCTAAACTATACCGAAAATAATATCACACATATAACAACAGATTCAAGAAATGTAGTAAAGTATGATGGGGGAGAATGGGTGAGTTTATGAGTGATGCATAATGATGTTATCACTGATTGTGAATGAAGAACAGGGAGGGCCATTCTATTGTATTGGTATATTCTAATTATAATCTCAGAATGGTATGTACCCTCTATCAGTCCACCAAATCCAAGCAGTCTTATCAGTCTACTCTGGCTTACTTGGAGTACACAGTGAGAGCGTGTCAAATTTACAATGGCAAGAAGACGAATGGATGCACATGCTGCCTTAGCGTTGCTACAGGATCTGAATGAAAACGACTCAAATGGTTGGGAAGAAATGAATCATGACATCTCTCAGTCTGAGCCTCAGCCTGAACCGACACCTCCGAGGCCTAAGCACAAAAACATCCAGAACGGTGCGCACTGAGCAGGTGCCCACGCCACCATCAAATGAAACTGTGAGACAGGAGAGAGGAAGGGACGGCACCGTTTGGATAGAACAAGCCGGTGACAATGGTACGGGCCGATTATCAGCACAAAATGTTGTCACTGAGAGAGCAGGCCTTACATCTCAAGCAGAAAACAACATCCTCAACGCACTCACCAGCTTTTGTTGTTTATGTGACATGGACATGCTACAGCACATCAGGGACTGTACTGTGGCTTAGGCGAACAGGGAGCAGGGAGACATTTCCTGGGATCTGTCTGTTGACGAGCTGGAAGCATTAATTTCAATCCTGTAATCCTGTCTGTGTAGCATTCGGTGGAAAGAGGGTGTATATTTTTATTTATTTTATTTCACCTTTATTTAACCAGGTAGTTCTCATTTGCAACTGCGACCTGGTCAAGACAAAGCAAGGCGGTGGCATGTATGGGATACCTTTCTTTGGAGAAACCATGTCACAGGATCGCTTCATAAATATCATGCGTTTACTCCGTTTCGATGACAAAGGAACGAAAATGCGATGCCTGGAAACTTTGCCATGGTATCCAACGTTTGGATCAAGTTTGTACAGAGCAGCAGTCAGCATTGCATGTTACAAACCAGGAGAGAACATCACTGTTGATGAACAATTGTTCCCAACAAAAAGTTTGTTGTGGAATTGAAGTTTTGGTTAGCCGCTGACACCAAGTACATGCTGAACGGTTTTCCTTATCTGTGAAAATAAAGTTTCTGTCATGAGCACCATGCATCCGACAGTTGCAATCAATGGGGACTCAATAAGAAAACCTGATACTACTATTCACTACAACGAAACGAAGGTATGTCTATAGCGCATAACAAGCATCGCCATACATAGCTAAACTTATGCAATGCATTATGCTCTTCTCTATAACACGTGTTGTTTTTCCTATGGGAAACGTGACAGACACATGAGGGCCAAGGCAGCAGCAGCTGGCCAGGTTGACAAAGATCAGAACCCAAGACACCGGTGTCGCCTGCTAGTGACGCGTTTGTGGGAAGTGTGTCAAGCAAGTGAAAGTGGTAAAGATTTGTGTCCACTGTTAGGACAAGGGATATCCGCTAAATGAAATCCAACTGGTGAAAATGCACGCGCTGACAATAATTGACTATTTTTTAGTGCTGTCATATCGACACTTATATTAATTATAATGCCGTTATTGCTTTTGTGCTGATTTTCGCTATTTATCAAGGACACTTGGACCTTATAATGATGTTTAGGCTTCTGTTTTCATTATTTTACTGAACGTTTTGCTGACCGTGCATTTTTGTGGTTGGGGTATTTTATAAGAAGAAGCTGTTACCGTGTTCCAACACGTATGGTTTCTGTTTAATAGTTCTAACAAAGCACTCCACAAATAAACATTATTAAACACTTGACTTTTGGTGCTTTTTTGTTTTCTGTTTTTGCATACAGTATAGACTACAGTATAGACTACAGTATATACAGTAGTATAGACAATATAGACTACAGTATAGACTACAGTATAGACTACATATTCTATTGTTACTTAAATCCTTCATGAACACACCAAAATATGTATTTTAGCAATAGCATATATGACATTGATTAATTACACTGTTAGAATGTTGCAGTCAGAATAACTGCTCGTTAGCTTGAAGTCCCTCGAGGCCCAGCACTCAAAAGGGTTGTATCAACCTGCTAGATCTGATTTATTGATCTAATCTGTTCTCTTTCATGTATGGATACCGCTGTCACACCTCAAAGGCATTTCAGTGTGTAAAATATAATACAACACATTTTATATTCACCCCTAGCTATAAGGCCATCACATAATGTATCGTGTATCTGTCTTTTGTGTATTTTTCGTTCTGGCATTTTGCACCTGCCCTATGTTTTGTTGTAGCTGCTTGACAAAGAAATGTCCCCCCGGGGACATCTATCTATCTATCTATCTATCTATCTATCTATCTATCTATCTATCTATCTGTCTGTCTGTCTGTCTGTCTGTCTGTCTGTCTGTCTGTCTGTCTGTCTGTCTGTCTGTCTGTCTGTCTGTCTGTCTGTCTGTCTGTCTGTCTGTCTGTCTGTCTGTCTGTCTGTCTGTCTGTCTGTCTGTCTGTCTGTCTGTCTGTCTGTCTGTCTGTCTGTCTGTCTGTCTGTCTGTCTGTCTGTCTGTCTATCTATCTATCTATCTATCTATCTATCTATCTATCTATCTATCTATCTACAGTGGGGAGAACAAGTATTTGATACACTGCTGATTTTACAAAGCATGTAGAGGTATGTAATTTTTATCATAGGTACACTTCAACTGTGAGAGACGGAATCTAAAACAAAAATCCAGAAAATCACATTGTATGATTTTTAAGTAATTAATTAGCATTTTATTGCATGACATAAGTATTTGATCACCTACCAACCAGTAAGAATTCCGGCTCTCACAGACCTGTTAGTTTTTCTTTAAGAAGCCCTCCTGTTCTCCACTCATTCAAAAAAAATTTTTTTACCTGTATTAACTGCACCTGTTTGAACTTGTTACCTGTATAAAAGACACCTGTCCACACACTCAATCAAACAGACTCCAACCTCTCCACAATGGCCAAGACCAGAGAGCTGTGTAAGGACATCAGGGATAAAATTGTAGACCTGCACAAGGCTGGGATGGGCTACAGGACAATAGGCAAGCAGCTTGGTGAGAAGGCAACAACTGTTGGCGCAATTATTAGAAAATGGAAGAAGTTCAAGATGACGGTCAATCTCCCTCGTCTGGGGCACCATGCAAGATCTCACCTCGTGGGGCATCAATGATCATGAGGAAGGTGAGGGATCAGCCCAGAACTACACGGCAGGACCTGGTCAATGACCTGAAGAGAGCTGGGACCACAGTCTCAAAGAAAACCATTAGTAACGCACTACGCCGTCATGGATTAAAATCCTGCAGCGCACGCAAGGTTCTCCTGCTCTATCTATCTATCTATCTATCTATCTATCTATCTATCTATCTATCTATCTATCTATCTATCTATCTATCTATCTATCTATCTATCTATCTATCTATCTATCTATCTATCTATCTATCTATCTATCTATCTATCTATCTATCTATCTATCTATCTATCTATCTATCTATCTATCTAGATTTTACCCTGGTTGTAAAAGTCTGGCCCGGGTCTTGGGTTATGATGCTCTGTATACCTCTATCTTGGCTGAGTACTTTCAGGGTCCTGTCATATAAGCAAAGATGTTTCCTCTCACAATGACATGATCAAACTTAATGTTAGACTTGCCTTCTACCTGTGGAGATGATATCTTCAATAACGCCTTGGTTCGGAATAGAACCATGCATCAACACAGCAAGTAGTCTATAATTTTCCTTAGCCCCCATCTCTACGTCAAGACCCTTACACAATGGAAGTCATCAGAGCAGAGGAATTGATACCTAATAGAACATTTGTCTGCATGTGCCAATAGCTGCAATTTGATTTGGACGTGAAAGTGTCACTGGGGGGAAAGTAATCACTTAATTACTAGACACCATCAGCAGACTACTGTCATTGAAATTCTGAATGGCGACACGTGAATGGAAACCTAATTAATTTCACCCTCCCTTAGAGATGACCTCTCACAGACAATCAAGAAACATAGAAAGAGTTTAATTATATCTGTGTGGGGATTTGTGGATTCCAACATTTCTTGAAGCTGTTTTGATGGTGATTGTCATCCAACGACCACCTTAGTTTAAAGGGATAGTCGTGATTCAGAGAAATTCAAGAGGATTACATTTGAATAACTGTGTAAACACAGTGTCCTTGAATGAGAGTCACAAACACTTTGTTATTAAAACCCCTGGTGACTCTGTGTTCTTTTGAAGCATTCATTAAAGCAATCAGCTAAAAATTGTGCATGGGTATACATGTAGCCATTACTGATTACATAGTATCCCACTGTTGGATTAACAACTCATGTCCAGACTTTCATTGCAATCTGAACAAAAGAAAACAATTTTCAAACTACCTTTTGAACTCTTCAGTGAGTTCCACCACATGAAGATTAGGATGTTATGTATTTGAACATTAGATTGGGATAAATCGCCTAAAATTCATGACTAATGTTCAAATACATAACAGCCTAATGTAATGTAGGTGCTTTAATGTGTTTGGACCCCAGGAAGAGTATCTGTGGCTTTGGCAGGAACTAATGGGGAACCCTGCTAAATACAAAGACACAAAATGTAGACATGTATTGTGTATGTGTGCCATTCAGAGGGGCTTAGACAAAATATTTAGGTGCCTTTGAATGGGGTTTTAGGTGCGAGGGAGCACCGGTTTGAGTTTTTCTAGAATTCAACGCTGCTGGGTTTTTCACGCTCAACAGTTTTCCGTGTGTATCAAGAAAGATCCACCACACAAAGGACATCCAGTCAACTGTGTGAAGCATTGGAGTCAACATGGGCCAGCGTCACTGTGGAACCCTTTCGACACCTTGTAGAGTTCATGTCCCGACGAACTGAGGCTGTTCTGAGGGCAGAAGGCTGTTTCTAATGTTTTGTTCACTCTGTATATATTTTAATTTTTAGCTATTTATATGATATGTTACAATTCCAATTCGTACAATATGTTACACATTTGTTGTGCTTAAAATCCCAGACTGCATCTGTTTTCATCCAATTGGTGACAGATCTACATAAATAAAATATGCCCATTTTCCCACCAGTGGTGTTTTTCCACCAAATGGACTTGTTGATGATAAAAATCAGTGTGTGATGACGTAGTACACACAAAATGTACTTTTTCACTCACATCTAAAGGTCGCTGTGTTTCCATCGCATTTTCAACTCTACCGATAGTCTTGTCACAAAAGCGGTTTCGTTAAATAGCAAATGTGCCTACTGTAGTCTTGGCACCACATTTTTTTTAAACGATATGACTTTACTTGCGTATAGATTTTGGATGAAAATGTGTTTATTGACACTGATTGTTGTGTGACATGAAATTCAATAAAAGTAAAGTCATTGAGGTCCGAATACTTGGAGAACTTAACATGAATGTTATTTTTCAGTACATCTAAGACAACATGTTATTTTACCATTCCCAGGTAATGATGGCATTACGATGGTTGCCTCAAGTTTAATGTTCCTCTGGGCTGCTAAACAACTGAAGTGATATGTGTAGTCCTATGTTCCTGCAAGGTGTCTATGGTATGATTACTATGATGTAGTAGAGTATATCTGTAGTCAGTTCAGTGTGTTTTTGTAGTTGGGCACCCCTGGTGTAGCAGCCAGATTACACCTT
The DNA here is from genome assembly GCA_023634145.1 of Thymallus thymallus. Lineage (NCBI taxonomy): Eukaryota > Metazoa > Chordata > Actinopteri > Salmoniformes > Salmonidae > Thymallus > Thymallus thymallus. The sequence continues at coordinate 47,030,274 of CM042388.1, forward strand.
TTTGTCTGCTTTCCTCATTAGATTCCAGCCACTTAATTGAGTTAAATGTATCTCTAACCCCCAACTGAATTGGGGCACAAATGTAATTTGAAAACACTGCATCCTCTGTCAACTCAGCATCAAAGTATTTCCGACTTGTCCTGTGTTGGAACAGATTGTGATTGAGGCTGCATCTTCACATGTACATGTTTGAATTCAAGTGTCTCCCTTCTCTGTATTTTGTGTGAGCCACCACTCTCCCCCCACCTCCCTGTCCTGGCCCATCTCCCCCAGCGTGGCTTGCCTGGCTGCTTGTGTAATTGAGTTTGGGATTGAGGCCCGGTGCTTCAACACTCACACAAATCGTCCTCTCATTACCGAGCTCTAATTGGGATTAGTGCTGTGATTTGTTTTGGGCTGGCTAATTACGGCTGTGGCCAGAGACTGGGTGCACTCTTAGAAAAAAAGGCTGTCCCCATAGGAGAACCCTTTGAATAACTATTTTTGGTTCCAGGCAGAACTATTTTGGGTTCCATGTAGAACCCTCTGTGTAAAGGGTTTTACATGGAACTCAAAAAGGTTCTGCCTGGAACCAAAAAGGTTCTGCCTAGAACCAAAAAGGGTTCTTCAAAGAGTTATCCCATGGGGACAGCGGAAGAACCCTTTTAGAATATAGATAGCACCTTTACTTCTAAGAGTGTACAGCTTTTCCCTACTGCTATTAGAACAGTGGCATTGGGGGTGGGGGGCCAGGTGGGGGTGGGGGGTCAGGTAGGGGTGGGGGGCCAGGTGGGGGTGGGGGGCCAGGTAGGGGTGGGGGGCCAGGTGGGGGTGGGGGGCCAGGTAGGGGTGGGGGGCCATGTGGGGGTGGGGGGCCAGGTAGGGGTGGGGGGCCAGGTGGGGGTGGGGGGCCAGGTGGGGGTGGGGGCCAGGTGGTGGTGGGGGGCCAGGTGGGGGTGGGGGGCCAGGTGGTGGTGGGGGAGTGTGTATGATTGAATTCTAGAATGGGGAAAGTGAAACTTTCTGTATATGACTCAAAACAGGCTAAAGTGTCAAAGCCACTATGCCTAAAAGTGTTACCTTCATGGATCACATGTTTGGAACATCTTCTGTCTTGTACCTCTCCTCCCTGACTCCATTCACCACCCATCATCCACCCATTAACTCCCCTATCTTCACTTGATTTCTCTAAATGTTTTACTCATTAGAGGGCTGTTTAAGATGTACCAGACAATATCGTTCTGTTCACCCTCTAAGAGCACAGTGTCACTAATGAATAAGCTCTCAGATTTTTCACACATTTTAAAAGGCTGCATATCCAACTTCCTGCATCTTTTTCTCCATAACGGACCATTGTATGTAGTATGGTGAGTGTGGACCATGGTATGTAGCATGGTGAGTGTGGACCATGGTATGTAGTATGGTGAGTGTGGACCATGGTATGTAGCATGGTGAGTGTGGACCATGGTATGTAGCATGGTGAGTGTGGACCATGGTATGTAGCATGGTGAGTGTGGACCATGGTATGTAGCATGGTGAGTGTGGACCATGGTATGTAGCATGGTGAGTGTGGACCATGGTATGTAGCATGGTGAGTGTGGATCATGGTATGTAGCATGGTGAGTGTGGACCATGGTATGTAGCATGGTGAGTGTGGACCATGGTATGTAGTATGGTGAGTGTGGACCATGGTATGTAGCATGGTGAGTGTGGACCATGGTATGTAGCATGGTGAGTGTGGACCATGGTATGTAGCATGGTGAGTGTGGACCATGGTATGTAGCATGGTGAGTGTGGACCATGGTATGTAGTATGGTGAGTGTGGACCATGGTATGTAGCATGGTGAGTGTGGACCATGGTATGTAGCATGGTGAGTGTGGACCATGGTATGTAGCATGGTGAGTTTGGACCATGGTATGTAGCATGGTGAGTGTGGACCATGGTATGTAGCATGGTGAGTGTGGACCATGGTATGTAGCATGGTGAGTGTGGACCATGGTATGTAGCATGGTGAGTGTGGACCATGGTATGTAGTATGGTGAGTGTGGACCATGGTATGTAGCATGGTGAGTGTGGACCATGGTATGTAGCATGGTGAGTGTGGACCATGGTATGTAGCATGGTGAGTGTGGACCATGGTATGTAGCATGGTGAGTGTGGACCATTGTCCACTTTATTATTAGCTAGTGGTCGCCAACATCTGTTGTTCAAACATGGGTGAGATTCATCCTGTGTGAAGAATCTAAAAGCCATTTTACAGAGAAGAAAATACTGTGGTTATCTTTCCTCTTAAAATCAATTACAGCACTTGTTTACCTTATTATTTTAAGATTGACTCCACATCATTGCTGTATCCTTGGGATAAATGACAGCGGCCCAAGCCTCACAGATGTAATCCATTAAAGTCAAGGCAACATATTTCCTCCCTATTCATCTGTGTTGAAGTGCCCTGCTGAGCACTTCGTATAGAATGGAAATATGGGAAAGGCAGGTGAAAGTCACCTCTGACCTCATCATATGTATCACCACTACAGAAGAGTAGAAGATGGCAAAGTGGTCAATACTAGAGATATACCACAATACCACATACAGAGCATTCAGAAAGTATTCAGACCCCTTCACTTTTTCTACATGTTGTTACGTTGCAGCCTTATTCTAAAATGGATTAAATTGCTTTTTTCCCCATCAATCTAAAGACACAATACCCCATAACGACAAAGCAAAAACAGGTTTTTAGAAATGTTTGCTAATTTATAAAAAAAAAAAACTCACATTTACATAAGTATTCAGACCTTTTTACTTTTTACTTTGTTGTGATTACAGCATTGAGTCTTCTTGGGTATGAATCTACAATCTTGGCACACCTGTATTTGGGAAGTTTCTCCCATTCTTCTCTGAAGATCCTCTCAAGCTCTGTCAGGTTGGATGGGGATCGTTGCTGCACAGCTATTTTCAGGTCTCTCCAGAGATGTTCGATTGGGTCAAAGTTTTTTGAAAAACCTGTTTTCACTTCGTCATTATGGGGTATTGTGTGTAGATTGTAAATATTTAATACATTTTAGAATAAGGCTGTAACGTAACAAAATGTTGAAAAAGTCATGTGGTCTGAATACTTTCCGAATGCAAACACAGACACACACACTTACACTTTTAGCAAATATTTTCTAACCAAACAGGTCGAGTTGATGGACAGCAATGATCAATGCACAGTTCAATAAATCCTGTCAATAAAAATGTTGCTGACATAAGAAACCATTATGATGTTCTCCACACGGTTACTGGCCCTGGTATCTTACTAGAGGGACATCTGGCCAAACCTAGGTCAAACACCCATTTATATTATACACACACACACACACACACACACACACACACACACACACACACACACACACACACACACACACACACACACACACACACACACACACACACACACACACACACACACACATACACACAGAACCACACACACACACACACATACACACAGAACCACACACACACACACACAAAAACAAACACATACAAATATTTTCTAACCAAAAAGGTTGAGGTGATGGACAGCAATGATCAATGCACAGATCAATAATTCCTGTCAATAAAAATGTTGCTGGCATTGAACAAGATTACAATAGTCTCCTCACCGTTAATGGCCCTGGTATCTTCTGTGTGGAGCAGGTCAGCCTAAGCTATATTATTATGTTTGGTTAGTGGCGATCAATCTGGGTCCCTCATGTGAAATTGATAAGGCTCAAGCATGGGCTTTCATCCAAGTGGAGAAAATTATATTGTTTGTTGTGTTTAACCTCTACTCTTTAGAGAGAGGGATAGAGAGAGAGAGGGAGAGAGAGAGAGAGAGAGAGAGAGAGAGAGAGAGAGAGAGAGAGAGAGAGAGAGAGAGAGAGAGAGAGAGAGAGAGGGAGAGGGGAGAGGGAGAGGGAGAGGGAGAGGGGGAGAGGGAGAGGGAGAGGGAGAGGGAGAGGGAGAGGGAGAGAGAGAAAGGGGTGAGGAAGGGAGAGAGAGAGGTAGAAGGGTGAGGAAGAGAGAGAGAGAGGTAGAGGGGTGAGGAAGAGAGTGAGAGAGGAGTGAGGAAGAGATAGAGAGAGGTAGAGGGGTGAGGAAGAGAGAGATATGGGTGAGGAAGAGAGAGAGAAAGGGGTGAGGAAGAGAGAGAGAGAAAGAGAAGGGTGAGGAAGAGAGAGAGAGAGAGAGAGAGAGAGAGAGGGGGGTGAGGAAGAGAGATAGAGAAAGGGGTGAGGAAGAGAGAGAGAGAGAGAGAGAGAGGGTGAGGAAGAGAGAGAGAGAGAGAGAGAAGAGTGAGGAGAGAGAGAGAGAGAGAGAGAGGGGAGGAAGAGAGATAGAGAGAGAGAGAGAGGAGAGAGAGAGAAAGGGGTGAGGAAGAGAGATAGAGAGAGAGAGAGGGAGAGAGAGAGAAAGGGGTGAGGAAGAGAGATAGAGAGAGAGAGTGGGAGAGAGAGAGAGAGAGGGGGGTGAGGAGAGAGAGAGAGTGGTGAGGAAGAGAGAGAGAGAAAGGGGTGAGGAAGAGAGAGAGAGAAAGGGGTGAGGAAGAGAGAGAGAAGAGAGTGAGGAAGAGAGAGAGGGGTGTGAGGAAGAGAGAGAGAGTGGTGAGGAAGAGAGAGAGAGCAAGGGGTGAGGAAGAGAGAGAGAGATTGGTACAGGAGGAGGGGAGATGGAGAGAGACTCATTAGTAGCATTTGATTAGAGTAAGTGTGTATTTCATCAGTAGAGGACCATGTGTTTTGATCTCGCCCACTCTGTACATGCAGATGAGCCTGTCACATTAAAAGATGAGGAGGCCCTCTCCACTTTTATTTTATTTAACCTTTATTTAACTAGGCAAGTCAGTTAAGAACACATTCTTATTTACAATGACGGCCTGCCTACAGGGTCAGCCATAGTAGTACGTGCTCATATCTCTGAGTGTTTGTCAGAATAAGTGTTTTTTTTAAAGTGTATTTCTGTGTGTGAGTGGAGAATACCTGCCCCAGATCTACAGAATTCCAATGCAATTAGGTGTGAGATTACTCAAGCTTTGGACTCTCTAACGGTCTAATCTGCTCTTGATTGCCATCCATTGATGCTGATCCTCTGTAGCGTCTGATATGTGTAAAGAGGCTCTTTACCTATCTGCCATTAAATCTCAGGATTACCACCCCCTCCATTCACATAGCCCCTGCTCAACCGATGGGGTGTATGACTTTCACAGATGTAGCCACATTTTTTGATAGCATTCTTTGTAGCTGGTGCTATCAATGACTGTGTTATTCCGATATAATCCTCAGGAAGGGCTTCGAGATGGGGGGGGGGGGGGGGGGGTTCTCTTCCTGACCTGCCAGTGGAGTCAGCCATGTTTTTAAATGTGTCTGATGAAGGATTCAAGCCTTGAACTTTCTCATTACCGACAACCTCTGCAACCTGAGGAACTTCAAAGAACGTTCAGAGTCAGCTCTTAACACCCCCAACTCAACAGCAGTCCAGTGCTTGTCACCCTGCTCCAGTTCCCCTGGTTATTTACATCAGCTGTAACTTTGTCTGATCTTTTTATTTCATTTCTTACAACAGTATGGTAAATTGCAGGTAGGGGAAGCGGTAATACCAGAAGATATTTGGTTGGCGGATGCATAACAAGCTTGTAGCTTGTGGAATAGCAATAATGATGCCTCTTTTGTCCATGACACCCTCCTGTTCTTCGCCCTAGGTGAGATTTAGATAAATGCAACCCCTACAAGAATAGTCCCAGTAAGCAAAATGTCTAAAATACCTATTTTTCAAGACATTGAAGGTATTCAATTTAGGTTCTGAGTGAAAGGTGAAAAGATGCCTTTTCTGGACTTTTAAATCAGGTTTATTTTTGGCTCCGAATGAACGTATAATATTTGTATTTTCCGGATGTTGAAAATCTGTATTTTCTGGACGTTGAAATCAGAATTCATTTTTTCTGTTCTGAATTAAAGTTTAAAATATATAATTTATAGACGTATATGTTTGTGCCAAATCAAGGCTGGTCCAGACCGGACAAAATCAGAACCAAACATAAACATCTATGACTGGTTCAGATTTGGGTCAAAAAAAGACGTCCAAAAGGCGTCAGCGTTGGTCCATGCTTACTGAGGTATAGTATGGTATAGCCTACAACAGGGATGGGCAACTCCAGCCGTCACACCTTTTCCCCAACATTTACTTATGTAAATGTCATATTTCAGTTTTATTTTTTATACAATTGCTAAATGTTCTAAAAACCTGTTCTTCCTTTGTCATTATGGGTTATTGTGTGTAGATTGATGAGTGAAAAAAAATATTTAATACAATTTAGAATAAGGCTGTAACGTAACAAAATGTGGAAAAAGTCAAGGGGTCTGAATACTTTCCGAACGCACTGTATGTCTACTTGTGTGTTCTAGAATGTTCTCTAAATGTTATGAATGTGTCTAACCCCTTTCAAGATCCATCCAGGTGCATATGTGTGTGTTTGTTTGAGTGTGGTCATATGCAAGTGTGTGTGTGTGTGTGTGTGTGTGTGTGTGTGTGTGTGTGTTGCTGATGTATGTAGGGTGAAGCAGCAGGCTCTGTGTGCAGCCATCCCTTCCACTGCTCTGCTCCCCTGCTGAGAGAGTTAAGATTTCACTCACTCTCTCTCTCTCTCTCTCTCTCTCTCTCTCTCTCTCTCTCTCTCTCTCTCTCTCTCTCTCTCTCTCTCTCTCTCTCTCTCTCTCTCTCTCTCTCTCTCTCTCTCTCACACACACACTCATGCACTGTACACACACTCACGCATGCATGTGCACACACACACACACACACACACACACACACACACACACACACACACACACACACACACACACACACACACACAAACATACCACACCGTCATTAGTTGGTTCTTGATCCCATAGTTGTTGGCATGTTTATGTGGGTTTGTTAGGTGAAGGTTCAGTCTAAGGGAATCATGCAGCTACTTATCGGCGCTCCTGCTCTCACTCTCCCTACATAATCTCCTTTCATCTCTACATACCCCCTTCCACATCGTCATCTATCTCATCTTCTTCTTCCATCTCTCTCTGACCAGACCTTTGTTATGTTAGTATAACTCCCTCTCTTTGTCTCTTCTCTTTTTTTATTTTTCTCTCTCCATCTCTCTTTGTGTGCGACTGCCCGTCTCTTTGTCCACGTCCATATCTCTCTCTCTCCATCCTTTCAAAATCCGCCATCTAGCATATTATCATAGCTCCTCATCTCTACCTCTAAAATGCAGAGTGTGTGCTATTATCCAGTGGGGAAAGCTTTTTGACAGTGTATAAATAAAGCAAGATGGAGTCTCTGACAGGATGACACAATAGGGTGTGGATGGAGGTAGATAGTCACTGGCAGCAAACAATTAGGCCTCAGGGACTTGACAAGAAAGATATGAGTCCTACATGCATTAATACTAGATCAGTGTACAGATACAATAACATACACCAGCAGCGCTGAATGAGACAGACAGATTAGATACTAACCAACTGCCTGATTAGTGGTGCCATATCACACTGGCTGTGGATTCAGGAGATCCCTAAGGCAAAGGAATATTTGTATGAAGTATTTTGTCACACAATGCTTAACAAAATATTTAATCCACAAGCAAACCTGGGGCGACAATAGTAAGGAATAAAACTGAGTAAAATGTTAAAGGGAACCTGATAAAGCTGACGGTGGGTAAATACAATGTTGTTCTTGCTAGTAACGTTACTGCAAAATAACTCAAATCTGGGTTTGAGGCGATTCTATCTTAAAGTCATTTCAGGGGATAAAGTGAAATTCTCTTCTTGTACCTAAGAACTGTAATATCCTGTGTTTCTCGGAGTCATGGCTGAACAAGGACATGCATAACATACACCTCGCTGGCTTTTCCAGATCTGATGGCAGCCTCGGGTAAGATGAGAACTGGACGGGTGTGTCTCTTTGTTAAAAACAACTGGTGCGCGATCTATTATGTATCTCTAGTTTGTGTTCGCCTGAGTTAGAATTCCTCATTATAAGCTGCAGACCATACATAATAATTCCTCATTATAAGCTGCAGACCATACATAATAATTCCTCATTATAAACTGCAGACCATACATAATAATTCCTCATTATAAGCTGCATACCATACATAATAATTCCTCATTATAAGCTGCAGACCATACATAATAATTCCTCATTATAAGCTGCAGACCATACATAATAATTCCTCATTATAAGCTGCAGACCATACATAATAATTCCTCATTATAAGCTGCAGACCATACATAATAATTCCTCATTATAAGCTGCAGACCATACATAATAATTCCTCATTATAAGCTGCAGACCATACATAATAATTCCTCATTATAAGCTGCAGACCATACATAATAATTCCTCATTATAAGCTGCAGACCATACATAATAATTCCTCATTATAAGCTGCAGACCATACATCCTAAGAGTTTATCTATTTTTTCTGTAGCTGTATATTTACCACCACAAACCGATGCTGGCACTAAGACCACACTCAACCAGCTGTATAAAGCCATAAGCTAACAAGAAAATGCACATCCAGAGGCGGCATTGCTAGTGGCCGGGGATTTTAATGCAGGGAAACTGAAATCTGTTTTGCCTAATTTTTACCAGGATGTCACCTGTGCAACTAGAGGCAACACAGCTCTAGATCACCTTAACTCCCCACACAGAAACACATACAAGGCCCTCCCTCAACCTTCCTTTGGCAAATCTGATCATAACTCTATCCTTCTGATTCCTGCTTACTCTAACTGGAAGTACCAGTGACGTACTCAGTACGGAAGGGGTCCGATTAAGCAGATGCTAAGTTACAGGACTGTTTCGCTAGCACAGACTGGAATTTGTTCCGGTTCAGTAATAAGTGCATTAACCTCGTCATCCCTACAGTGACCATACGTATATATCCCGACCAAAAGCCATGGATTACAGGCAACATCCGCACTGAGCTAATGGCTAGAGCTATCGCTTTCAAGGAGCGGGACACTTATAAGAAATCCCACTACGACCTCCGAAGAGCAATCAAACAGGCAATGCGTCAATACAGGACTAAGATTTAATCCTACTACGCCGGCTCTGATGCTTGTCGGATGTAGCTTGCAAACTATCACGGATTACAAAGGGAAACCCGGCTGTGAGCTGCCCAGTGACTCGAGCCTCCCAGACAAGCTAAATGCCTTCAATGCTTGCTTCGAGGCAAGCAATACTGAACCATGCATGAGAGCAGTTATGGATGACTGTGTGATCTTGCTCTCCGTGGCCTATGTGAGTAAGACGTTTAAACAGGTTAACATTCATAAGGCCACAGGGCCAGACGGATTACCAGGACTCATACTTTCAACCTCTCCCTGACCCAGTCTCTAATACCTACATGTTTCATGCAGACCACCATAGTCCCTTTGCCTATAGTTTTCAGATGTAAGAAAGATTTTTTGAAACCTCCTCACCTTAGTTACATTTCTTGGTTGTAGTGAAAAAGGCAAAAACTACATACAATCCTTATTAAAGTTCAAATTGATTACCAAATCCTCATCCCTATTCGGAGGATCAGAATATAATTTTTCAGTTTTGAAAAACACAATTCTAACATTTAATCTTATCAGATTTCCGAAATTAGACCAGATAACTTTTGGAAAACTGAGCCCTGACATAGGGAATGTATAGAAACCCTGCTATTGTTAACGCCACCACAAGCATCACTCATGTAGCAGGCGACATTGTCCATGTAGCAGGCAGCATTGTCCATGTAGCAGGCGGCATTGTCCATGTAGCAGGTGGCATTGTCCATGTAGCAGGCGGCATTGTCCATGTAGCAGGCGGCATTGTCCATGTAGCAGGCGGCATTGTCCATGTAGCAGGCGGCATTGTCCATGTAGCAGGCGGCATTGTCCATGTAGCAGGCGACATTGTCCATGTAGCAGGCGGCATTGTCCATGTAGCAGGCGGCATTGTCCATGTAGCAGGGGGCATTGTCCATGTAGCAGGCGGCATTGTCCATGTAGCAGGCGGCATTATCCATGTAGAAGGCGACATTGTCCATGTAGCAGGCGGCATTGTCCATGTAGCAGGCGGCATTGTCCATGTAGCAGGCGGCATTGTCCATGTAGCAGGCGGCATTGTCCATGTAGCAGGCGGCATTGTCCATGTAGCAGGCGGCATTGTCCATGTAGCAGGCGGCATTGTCCATGTAGCAGGCGGCATTGTCCATGTAGCAGGCGGCATTGTCCATGTAGCAGGCGGCATTGTCCATGTAGCAGGCGGCATTGTCCATGTAGCAGGCGGCATTGTCCATGTAGCAGGCGGCATTGTCCATGTAGCAGGCGGCATTGTCCATGTAGCAGGCGGCATTGTCCATGTAGCAGGCGACATTGTCCATGTAGCAGGCGGCATTGTCCATGTAGCAGGGGGCATTGTCCATGTAGCAGGCGACATTGTCCATGTAGCAGGGGGCATTGTCCATGTAGCAGGCGACATTGTCCATGTAGCAGGGGGCATTGTCCATGTAGCAGGGGGCATTGTCCATGTAGCAGGCGACATTGTCCATGTAGCAGGGGGCATTGTCCATGTAGCAGGGGGCATTGTCCATGTAGCAGGTGGCATTGTCCATGTAGCAGGGGGCATTGTCCATGTAGCAGGTGGCATTGTCCATGTAGCAGGTGGCATTGTCCATGTAGCAGGGGGCATTGTCCATGTAGCAGGTGGCATTGTCCATGTAGCAGGTGGCATTGTCCATGTAGCAGGGGGCATTGTCCATGTAGCAGGGGGCATTGTCCATGTAGCAGGGGGCATTGTCCATGTAGCAGGGGGCATTGTCCATGTAGCAGGGGGCATTGTCCATGTAGCAGGTGGCATTGTCCATGTAGCAGGGGGCATTGTCCATGTAGCAGGCGACATTGTCCATGTAGCAGGCGACATTGTCCATGTAGCAGGCGACATTGTCCATGTAGCAGGTGGCATTGTCCATGTAGCAGGTGGCATTGTCCATGTAGCAGGGGGCATTGTCCATGTAGCAGGTGGCATTGTCCATGTAGCAGGTGGCATTGTCCATGTAGCAGGTGGCATTGTCCATGTAGCAGGTGGCATTGTCCATGTAGCAGGGGGTATTGTCCATGTAGCAGGGGGCATTGTCCATGAAACAGGCATCATTGACAATAGTGGGAGTGGGACATCAGTTTCCTCTCACAGAAGAAAAATACATGCGTTGAGAGCATTCCAGTAATAAAAACTCCTGAAGTTTATATTTTTCTACAGAGACAAGAGTAGTGTTATACTGTCTCTTGGCCAACCATTTACTTTGATGTGTAAGCGATGTCATAGGTTATAATGCGTTGTATAGAATGTACTGTATAACAAAATGTTTTATTGAAAAGTAAAGACTGTTTATTGAAAGGCAGCTAAAACTGTTTAAAAGGCAACCAAGACTCTGTTTAAAAGGCAACCAAGACTCTGTTGCTTGAGTGTGTACCCTGGAGATGAATAATGGCTGTTGTCTAAATCACATCAACCAGTGTTGTCTCAAAACCAAAACCTATAAAGTGACAGAATCCACTCATTTTTTGGGGGTTTGTTGACAGGATTGTCTGCCGGCATCAGTTTTCATGGTGAAACAACTGACAGTGAGTCAGTAGATCCTCTGGCGCTGGGCTCTACTGAAGATGTACCTCTGGTCACTTGGGTTAGCAGTCACAGGGTTAATCCTACTCATGCTCTCTGTTTATCCATAATGCTTAGTGGGCAGCTCAATTACTATGTTGTAAAGATTAGCAATCATATACTCACTAACTTTTAATTATCGGCTTCCGTTACGACCAGCTAGTTCCCAGACATTCCACATTCACCAGGTTAACATAAACAATGTGGTCATTCACTCTGCTTACTCAAGGACATGTTTTCCCTCACATTGATTAGCTGTTTTATAATGCAATGTGGCCAGTTAAAAAGACAAGGTGCTCCCTGGTCTGCACTGTGCTGAATGCTAAACTGGGGCGTGGGAGTGAAGTTAAGAGTCCGGGAGCCTGGCTCCGTCTCACTTTGATGACACCTGGTTGGGTTTAAGATGATTGATTTGGATAGTGTTATTGAAGGAGATTGGATAGAACTGTCAGAGGATAATTGCGACTCATATTCATCAGATTTATCCCCTGTGGTTGTTTGCTGCTGGAATTAGTAAACGTATTACGCTTTGTCTTCCTATTGTGTAATTTGCTCTCATTGCATTCACTCTCTCTCTCTCTCTCTCTCTCTCTCTCTCTCTCTCTCTCTCTCTCTCTCTCTCTCTCTCTCTCTCTCTCTCTCTCTCTCTGTCTCTCCCTCTGTCTCTCCCTCTGTCTCGCTCTCTCTCTGTCTCTCTCTCTCTCTCTCTCTCGCTCTCTCGCTCTCTCTCTCATGCTCTCTCTCTCTGTCTCTCTCTCTGTCTCTCTCTCTGTCTCTCTTTCTGTCTCACTCTCTCTCTGTCTCTCTCTCTCTCTCTCTCTCTGTCTCTCTCTCTGTCTCTCTCTCTCTGTCTCTCTCTCTGTCTCGCTCTCTCACTGTCTGTGTCTCTGTCTCTGTGTGTGAGCGTCTCTGTTCTTATCAAGAAAGAGGAAACAATTCATATCATTAGGTAAACAATGAAAACAATTCAATCAGGGAATTAGATTCCTGTACAGTACTTGTGGGGATTATGCACATTTATTAACTGAGATGATGAAGAAGTTTCACCCCAGTAAACTACATTTTCTCTGGGAGCAAACTGATTTAATGAATCCAAACAGTATATTGTAATACAAAATGCCAAATGAAGGGAGCCCATGGGAGCCCAATTCTCTTGTACAGTGCAACACACTGGGGTCACTTAGAAATGTCCTTGTTTTTTGTCCATTAGTCTTTTGTCTGTCAAAATAACATCAAATTGTTCAGAAATACAGTGTAGACATTGTTAATGTTGTAAATGACTGTTTTAATGGAATATCTACATAGGCGTACAGAGGCCCATTATCAGCAACCATCACTCCTGTGTTCCAATGGCACGTTGTGTTAGCTAATCCAAGTTTATCATTTTAAAAGGCTAATTGATCATTAGAAAACCATTTTGCAATTATGTTAGCACAGCTGAAAACTGTTGTGCTGATTAAAGAAGCAATAAATCTGGCCGTCTTTAGACTAGTTGAGTATCTGGAGCAGCTTCATTAAATAGTACCCGAGTTGCAAAGAAAAAGCCATAACTCAGACTGGCCAATAAAAAGAAAAGATTAAGATGGGCAAAAGAACACAGACACTGGACAGAGGAAGATATGTTTTTTTCTTTGCAACTCTGCCTAGAAGGCCAGCATCCCGGAGTCGCCTCTTCACTGTTGACGTTGAGACTGATGTTTTGTGGGTGCTATTTAATGAAGCTGTCAGTTGAGGACTTGCGAGGCGTCTGTTTCTCAAACTAGACACTCTAATGTACTTGTCCTCTTGCCCAGTTGTGCACCGGGGCCTCCCACTCCTCTTTCTATTCTGGTTAGAGCCATTTTGCGCTGTTCTGTGAAGGGAGTAGTACACAGCGTTGTGCGAGATCTTCCGTTTCTTGGCAATTTCTCGCATGGAATAGCCTTAATTTCTCAGAACAAGAGTAGACTGATGAGTTTCAGAAGAAAGTTCTTTGTTTCTGGCCATTTTGAGACTGTAATCAAACACACAAATGCTTATGCTCCAGATACTCTAAAGACGGCCAGATTTATTGCTTCTTTAATCAGCACAACAGTTTTCAGCTGTGCTAACATAATTGCAAAATGGTTTTCTAATGATCAATTAGCCTTTTAAAATTATAAACTTGAATTAGCTAACAAAACGTGCCATTGGAACACAGGAGTGATGGTTGCTGATAATGGGCCTCTGTACGCCTATGTAGATATTCCATTAAAAATCAGTTTTTTCCAGCTATAATAGTCATTTACAACATTAACAATGTCTACACTGTATTTCTGACCAACGTGATGTTATTTTAATGGACAAAAAAATAGCTTTTCTTTCAAGGACATTTCTAAGTGACCCCAAACTTTTGAACGGTAGTGTAAACCATAATAAAAGATAATTCAGTTAGAGGCAACTTTTTTGTGAATCCTTTATCCAGCTCTAGTAATAACAGAATGACGCATGACTGGGCAGCAGGAGAGACTGGGGGGCTGTTCCTCTCTAAATACTTCTGGCCATGTACTTCCCTGATGTCTTACAGACATATGTATATTTCATTTAACCAGAACCCAGGAGCCCTATCTAAAGCTGCTCTAGTCAGCCCGTAGCAGAGGCGCCACGTTAGCAGATGTTGCTGTGAGAGGTCATTCTGCAGATTGGCAGAAATGACTCACAGGCCCTAAGGTGCTTTCACAGCACTATCCCACTGCGTTAAGCGGAGGAGACCCTGACTGAGCGGCTGGAGGGGAGTGAGGAGTGGATGGATGGTACTGCAGTATGGAGAGCTGTTTCTGTAGCCTTTGGCTAGCGTTGGTGCTACTGTTTCAGCAGCAGCCAGCTCCAGTGAGCCTGTCTCGGCAACAAGACGGCAACATGTTAGGATGGTCAGGTCTGGATACATAATCTTCTAGCAGGATATTGCTAAGTCATCCTTGAGCCATGTTGTCATAAAGATTTGACCAATAAGTCAGTCATTGTAAGGCTATTTTTTACCTTTGGAGGCCACAATACATTTTCCAGATAATCTGCCCAGGCATGAATAGCTTCCTTTTGTGTTTGTATTTATTAGGAATCCACATTAGCTGTTGCCAAGGCAGCAGCTACTCTTCCTGGGGTCCAAACACATTAAGAATAAAACAAAATATTATAACAATATTACACCACTACATATCTACAATACAAAATGTATAATACTACCATACAACAATATTACAATGTACGAGTGTAGAGTGCGTGTGGTAGCTCTTGTGTGCGTATGCGTCTGTACCTTTGTGTGTGTCTTTTCACAGTCCCTGCTGTTCCATAAGGTGTATTTGTATCTGTTTTTAAAATCCGATTCTACTGCTTGCATCAGTTACCTGATTTGGAATAGAATTCCATGTAGTCATGGCTCTATGTAGTACTGTGAGCCTCCCATAGTCTGTTCTGGACTTGGGGACTGTGAAGAGACCTCTGGTGGCATGTCTTGTGGGGTATGCATGGGTGTCTGAGCTGTGTGCTAGTAGTTTAAACAGACAGCTTGGTGAATTCAGCTTGTCAACATTTCTTACAAAAACAAGTAGTGATGAAGTCAATCTCTCCTCCACTTTGAAGCATGAGAGATTGACATTAATGTTAGCTCCCTGTGTACTTTTAATGGCTAGCCGTGCTGCCCTGTTTTGAGCCAATTGTAATTTTCCTAAGTCCCTTTACTCAAAGCCAGTGGCATGTCGTTAGTAAAGATTAATTAAGGGTCCTAGACAGCTGCCCTGGGGAATTCCTGATTCTACCTGGATTATGTTGGAGTGGCTTTCATTAAAGAACACCCTCTGTGTTCTGTTAGACAGGTAACTCTTTATCCACAAAAGTTTTACTAAGGGTTGGTAACAGGCTGATTGGTCGGCTATTTTAACCTGCAAAGGGGGCTTTACTATTCTTAGGTAGACTTTAGCTGCCCTTCAGGCCTGAGGGCACAGACTTTCTAGTAGTGGCAATATTGTCCATTATTATCCTCAGTCATTTTCCATCCCAGTTGTCAGACCCGGTGGCTTGTCATTGTTGATAGACAACAGTAATGTTTTCACCTCTTCCACACTGACTTTACGGAATTCAAAAGTACAATTCTTGTCTTTCATAATTTGGTCAGATATACTAGGCTGTGTAGTGTCAGTGTTTGTTGCTGGCATGTCATACCTACGTTTGCTAATCTTGCCAATGAAAAAATCCTTAAATTAGTTGGTAATATCAGAGGGTTGTGTGATGAATGAGCCATCTGATTGAATGAATGATGGAGCTGAGTTTGTCTTTCTCCCAGAATGTCAGTTAAGGTGCTCCAAATCTTTTTACTATCATTCATTATATCATTTATTTTTGTTTCATATTATAGTTTATTTTTAGTTTTAATTAGTTTAGTGACATGATTTCTAAAATTTGCAGTATGTTTGCCAATCATTTGGGCTGCTAGACTTATTTGCCATACCTTTTGCCTCATCCCTCTCAACCATACAACTGTTCAAGGGGATTTAACAGTTTTTATATTGCTTTTCTTAATGGGTGCATGCTTATTAGTAACTGGAGAAAGCAATTTCATAAATGTGTCAAGTGCAGCGTAGGAATCACTACAAAACGTATTGTATGACCTCTTATACACTATATCAGGCCCAGCCTTTGGAACTTTGGTTTTCCTACATATGGCTACTATAATGTGATCATTAGATCCTATGGATTTGGATACTGCTTTACAGCTAATTTCTGCAGCATTAGTAAATATGTGATCAATACATGTTGATTATTTAATTCATGTGCTGTTTGTAACTACCCTGGTAGGTTGACAGATAACCTGAAACAGGTTTGCAGGCACTAGTTACAGTTTTAAGCTTTTTCTTGAGTGGGCAGTCAATATTGAAATCACCCAGAGAATATACCTCTGAGATCCTCTCTAAGCTTAACAATAATGTGGTTCTGAATATAGACTGCAACACCGCCCCCAATGGCATTTCTGTATTTTTGCTAGATGTTATAACCATGTATTGCTACCACTGTATCCTCAAAGGTATTATCTAAGTGAGTTTCGGAGATAGTCAGAATATGCATGTCATCTGCTCCTAGCAAGTTATTGACTTCCTGAACCTTGTTTCTTAGGCTACTTATGTTAATATTTATTTAAAAGAGCTATTTTTAGCACTTTTATGGGATGCTTGATTGTTTTTAATGCTTAGACTTGCTCATGTTAGTTATATTGGAGCTGATAGTGCAGGGTGAGCTGCACACAGTGGACTTCCTACTAGGGCAAACCACCTCAGTGCTAACAGTATAACTCTGGTTCATAGGCACATGATTACTGCATACAATAGCTGTAGGATCAACAGAGGCATTCAGGGCAGTTAGGGGGACATACATTAATGTACATTTGATGCAACATTATGATGACTCAGCAACACAATGGTAGGGATTAACTAAGCCAGTCTTGGGTCATTGGTATCATTGTCTCAACGCAGCCTTGAAATGCGTGGACAGAGTCTGTCATTCCATTATAGCAGGGTTTCCCAAACTCGGTCCTCGGGACACCATGCGGTGCCCTAGCACTACATAGCTGATTCAAATAATTAACTAATAATCAAGCTTTGATAATTTGAATCAGCTGTGTAGTGCTAGGGAAAAAAAACTAAACTTGCCCCCCTTGGGGTCCTGGGGACCGAGTTTGGGAAACCCTGATGTAGAGCAACTTCTGTTTCCAGATGGTGTCGCAGTTATCTATTAAAGTGATTCCAACAGAGCTACAGTAATCTTTTAGCCAAGTGTGTAATGTCAGTAGCCTGCTGAATCTCTCACACCCGCGGCCCAACGATGGTACCGGACCTGAAATGATTGGCCGCTTTTTGGAATCTTTCAGTGCTAGAATCAGTTCTATAAAATACATTTTCAGAAGTGCACAGATAGCCCTCCTGATGTCCTTTGACCCCACATGGACTACGTCAGCGTCTGCTCCCGGCATCTGTCGAAGAACGTAAGCTGTTGATGAAAAGCAATACTCACAGGTTGTACAATTAAGTTGACTGTCTGTATTGGTGACCTGCAGGAGTGTACACATCACCAAAATGAAAAATAAACCCATATAAGGCTGCCAAATGTATCCCAGGCTGGCTGCACAATGCTACATTTGCTCTAGCCAACACTGCATTAAGGATCGATTGGAGAGGTAGAGTGCCAGGAGGGAGGAGGAAAGACTGTCAGTCATGGGCTGAATGGAGAGAGAGTCAGTCACTATTACTCTGCTAAGAATAGCTTGTGGCAACTTAAAACAACAACCCCACCCGTATAATAAGAAAGGAGACCTAACCTGATCCTGCCAACTGATTAAATGCTATGCCTATAAAATAAGAATACCTCTGTGAATGCAGTGTGTATATGAAGGGCTGGAGGTGAGGGAACTGGAGGGATGTGGGGTTGCTGTTTGTATGGCATGCTTTTAATAAAGGGCAATTTCACCACTTTTCAACCTCACCATACCAGTGGTTACATATGTTAATACGGATTCTATGATCTGTGGTTAAAACGATAAAAAGAAAGGTCCTAAAAAAAATGCTTCTTTGTGACATCACAGTGATTTTCAAAACCTGCAATTAGTTTTTAGCCAGAGGGATTATTTTTGTAATGTCACCACGTGTCACCATGTTTTAAAAGGGGTGAACTTTAACACGACTGAGGGGGTGAGGCGAGGCGTGTTGGAAATGGTGGGAAAAGTAAACACACACACAATTGAACATGAATGCAATTGGCTGGCCTTCTAGGCAGAGTTGCAAAGATAAAGCCATATCTCAGACTGGCCAATAAAAAGAAAAGATTAAGATGGGCAAAAGAACACAGACACTGGGCAGAGGAAGATATTTATTTGCAACTCTGCCTAGAAGGCCAGCATCCCGGAGTCGACTCTTCACTGTTGACGGGTACTATTTAATGAAGCTGCCAGTTGAGGACTTGTGAGGCGTCTGTTTCTCAAACTAGATACTCTAATGTACAAACTTAGAGCCAGTTTGCGCTGTTCTGTGAAGGGAGTAGTACACAGCGTTGTACGAGATCTTCAGTTTCTTGTCAATTTCTCGCGTGGAATAGTTTCAGAAGAAAGTTCTTTGTTTCTGGCCATTTTGAGCCTGTAATCGAACCCACAAATGCTGATGCTCCAGATACTCAACTAGTCCAAAGAAGGTCAGTTGTATTGCTTCTTTAATCAGCACAACAGTTTTCAGCTGTGCTAACATAATTGCAAAAGGTTTTTCTAATGATCAATTAGTCTTTTAAAATGATAAACACAACGTGCCATTGGAACACAGGAGTGATGGTTGCTGATAATGGGCCTCTGTACGCCTATGTAGATATTCCATAAAAAATCAGCCATTTCCAGCTACAACAGTCATTTACAACATTAACAATGTCTACACTGTATTTCTGACCAATTTGATGTTATTTGAATGGCCCAAAAAAATGCTTTTCATTCAAAAACAAGGAAATGTCTAAGTGACCCCAAACTTTTGAACGGTAGTGTGTGTTATGTGATGAAATGGATATGAGAACTGCTTTCGCAAGATCATTTTTGGCCAAGTGGTACACAACATGCACAGCAGTGGTCTTCTCTGGATAATGTAGCCATACCTAGGAGAATAAATCAAACCCTTAAAACACAAGTTGGGTGTTTTATTTTGTGATCTGTTTGTTGTGTGAACGGTTAGTTTGGTGACGTCCAGAAGTGTTACGCTGGTGCAGTACAAAAACAATTGTCTAATTATAGTCGCCAGGCTGGGTACCTGGGACCAGTCAGTCAGGCATGATGTGCCAAGGCCTTGGATGCGCCAAGCTGAAAATGTCAACAACATGCTTCCTTGAGCTCGCATTAAACGCTGACGGACGGTAATGGCTTCCCCATTATCAAGTCCATTAAGCCACCCAACTCTTTGCTTTTACCTGTCAGTTAAAAATCACCCCACATGTTAAATTAATCACATCTTATTTTGGGAGTCGGAAATCCAAACTGGGGACAGGTTTTTCAGTTGGCTGTGAAAACACTGCTAAATGCCAAGGTGACCCCTCACGGCACAAACAACACTTACTTCTACTTCCTGGAGATGGTTACTGGAGATGAATGGTATGCATGGCCTCATTTCCGCAAATGCATAGATGATAGAAACTAGATGTGATGTTTAGTAGTGGTGCCAAACACGAAACACACATGAATTCCTTGGTTACAACTGCAATATGCCGTCTAATTAGCAGGTTAGCTGGTCTGTGTAGTGGTACAATTACACTATTGTCTCTCTTTCTCTGTGCCTCCCTAAAGGACTGTATAATTCTAGAAATTAGTATGTGCTATAGCATACGTGGTGTAGCATTGTGGCTCTTGATGTATTCTGTCTTTGCTGTTGCTTTTTATGGGTAAAGTGGTTTGGGAAACTGTTAGAAATGTAGCCTGTACTAGTGTGTTTTTGGGTGTACTGATTTGTTTGGAATTGACAGGAGATTAGAGTGTGTTTTTGTGTGTACTGAGTGTTTTGCCACTTGGTCCCAAAACCAACATGACTTCATGTTCATGGTAATGTATGAAATAATGTATGTATGAAATAACAAATTGTAATACAATAGTGACTGTCTTGACATGGGGTTGTAGTAGTTTCATTAAGACTACAGAATGTACAAGAATAACTTCTATAACCTGAGTAAAAAATAACACTTGAACTAGCATGACACTTTCTCTCACAGTTGTCCAAACAGAGCTAACATAAGGCCACACCTCCAACAAGCCACACCTCCAGATCCTCTAATCCGCTACACTTTTTAGCATTTATACTCCAAATAGCTTTTCCATAAATCTCATATTTTTGGCGTTTTAGTTTATTTTGCAATGGTTTCCATAGATATTTTTGCCTATGTGTTTCTGCAATGTATTGTTTATTAACGTCTCCTCTCCGGTGAAGTGGTGTGTAGCTGAACATCCAAAGCTAGAGCACTTCCTCATGCATGAAAGGAAACTTCTTCTATAGGAAATTACACTGACTCATCTGCAAAGGTAAAGCTTGGGTACACTTCAAGAACTTTGTACATTCCGCCACTCTGACAAAGCGGCTTCTGAGGCACAGGCTACATGCTTCCACCCTACAAATTGTGCAGTTCAATCTGCTGTATGGAAAAGCATTTGCCTCACACGTCAACCACTGTGGAAGTAACAGGCATATCCAGGATGTCAGTGTGGAGAAATATGGTTTTTGGAGGTGACAGCCTTTGAATGCTCTTCCTGTCCCAGTGCTTTGTGTGACAACCCCTCCATCAGCAGACCACAACGCCATGTCCTACAGGGGTATTTCTGTCATCCAACTATACAGCACATATATGAGCCTTATTCTCTACAGTGCTACGGGCTACTACCTCAGCAAGGGGTACACAGTGCTCCCAATCCTAATCATGTCGTCCGAGACAGCTAAGAGAGATGCTGTACATTATATACGTGTGAATATCGTCATTTCAGAAATGTCATGGAAGAGTGACCATTGGATGCACAGACACATTGCCTGAACATGTGTAACTCTCAAGTAAGATGATTGTCCCTTATTGTCAAGCTGCACAATCTTAGGAAGGTAGCAAAGGGAGATAGAGTAGAGGATGAGCCATCTGGTCCCCGAGACTGAGATAGATAAGAATAGACAGAGAATTAAGAAGAAATTTAGTCCCTAAGTAAACTGTCATTTACCATAATGTGTGATGTGAGTTCAAGCAAACCTGGTCTATAACGAGGTTGGCAACATGAATTTAAAGTGTCATTATATTCGCCTGCAGAGTCCCCGCCCCCCCCCACCCCCCTTCTGCTTTGATTAAAACCCCAAGCGGTGTGACTTTACTGCCTACGTTGATATTTCATTGTCTCTTCAATCTTCGAGTTGCTTTAAAGTTGTTTTATTTCTTCATTTTTTTATGTTTGTCGTCAGTGAGCTCAGTGGAAATGTCACTTGTGGTATTTATAGTTGTGCCTTTCACTATACTTCTGAGATGTTAGACGTTGTGACTTGCAGGGAGGTCATACTTTGATTAAAGTGGCAGTGATAGCTGCTGAGAAGTCAGATGTGGTTGGGTGTTTCAGCAAGCTGTCAGACTCAACTACACCCCTCGCTGTGTGAGGCCAGGATGCCTTTATGGACTCAGAAAAGGGAATAAACCAGCAAATAGAAGTTCATTTAGTATGTTTTTTTTAGATCTAAGGCTAACACATATCCTAGAGGAAACTTTTGAAAAAAGCCAGAGCAAGCCTGGGCAGTATTGGTCTTACCAATGCTCATGTTTTCAGTGCTTTAAGTACTGGGGCTTACGAGTGGTGCAACAGTCTAAGGCACTGCATCTCATTGCTAGTGTCATTACAGACCCGGGTTCGATCCCAGGCTGTATCACAACCGGCTGTGATCAGGAGTCCCATAGGGCGGCGCACAATTGGCCCAGCATTGTTAGGGGAGGCCGGGGTAGGCCATCATTGTAAACAATAATCTGTTCTTGACTGACTTGCCTAGTTATATAAAGGTTAAATAAAAGTGCAATACTCTATTTGATTGTAGGAAACTGATGTTGCCAAGCTACAACATTGGGTTGTGTGTAAGTTAGTCAGACTCATAGTAGCCTTTTGTGAGCTTGTTCTATTCTGTATTGTGCTCTACTGATCTACTTAGTGACCCAGCGGACCTACCATCTGTTATAGCCAGTACAGCCATGTCTCTTTCTTTTAACTCTCAGCACTGTGCATATGTCGCTCTCCTTTCCCTTACAGTATCTCTATCGCTCTCTCTCTCTGCCTCTCTTATTTTCTCTCTTATTTGCTTTCTCTCTCTCTGTCTCTATCTCTCTCTCTCTCTGTACTCTGTCTCTCTCTCTCTGTGTCTCTCTCTCTCTGTGTCTCTCTCTCTGTGTCTCTATCTCTCTGTCTCTCTCTCTCTCTCTCTCTCTCTCTGTGTCTCTCTCTCTCTCTCTATCTCTCTCTCTATCTCTCTCTCTCTCTCTCTGTGTCTCTTTGTGGATCTGTGTAATCTGAGGGAAATATGTGTCTCTAATATGGTCATACATTTGGCAGGAGGTTAGGAAGTGCAGCTCAGTTTCCACCTCATTTTGTGGGCAGTGTGCACATAGCCTGTCTTCTCTTGAGAGCCAGCACTGCCTACGGCGGCCTTTCTCAATAGCAAGGCTATGCTCACCGAGTCTAGATAGAGATAGATAGATAGATAGATAGATAGATAGATAGATAGATAGATAGATAGATAGATAGATAGATAGATAGATAGATAGATAGATAGATAGATAGATAGATAGATAGATAGATAGATAGATAGATAGATAGATAGATAGATAGATAGATAGATAGATAGATAGATAGATAGATAGATAGATAGATAGATAGATAGATAGATAGATAGGTACTTTATTGATCCCCCGGGGGGGAAATTTCATTATCAAGCAGCTACAACAAAAACACAGGGCAGGTGCAAAATGCCACATCGAAAGTACACAAAAGACAGATACACGGTACATGATACATAGAGCGGCAGTATGAAAAAGTATAGAAATACAAGATATCTGGAGTGCAAAAAAAGCTATAAAAAGACATTGCATAGTATGAGTGGTTGGCTGAATATGTACACTATACATTGGTGGATGTTGGATGGTTAACTATACTATACAGGTCGATGGCAGAGAAATACTTCAGTAGCTAAAAATGCATATGATATGAGCGAGGGTAATAATAGTTTACTTAATAGACAGACTGGGTAACTGAACAGGTAAGTGAACATTTTGCATGGTTAAATTAGCTGTACAGTTAGGTATACAGTTATATTTACAGATAAGTGAATACTTGCATGGTTACACAAACTGTACAGGTAAATGACAGGAAGAGATACTTTAATAGCTAAATGTGTGCATGATATCATTTGGGGTAATAATAGTAATTCCCTTAAAATACAGTCCTTAGTGCGCAGGGTTTAATTACAGACAACTGCACGTATGTACATAGTCAAAGCTTTCCTTAAGTTTGGGTCAGTCACAGTGGTCAGGTATTCTGCCACTGTGTACTCTCTGTTTAGGGCTAAATAGCATTCTAGTTTGCTCAGTTTTTTTGTTAATTCTTTCCAATGTGTCAAGTAATTATTTTCTCCAGGTTCATCTCTCTTTAGGTGATGAACCTCCTTTTAGGTGGTTATAGAATTTAACGGCTGTTTTCTGGATTCTGATAATTAGCGGGTATCTGCCTAATTCTAGAGTCTCAATTTGGTGTTTGTCCCATTTTGTGAATTCTTGGTTGGTAGAGCGGACTCCAGACCTCTATAACTGATTCAAGTATTTTTAGCCAGATCCTAATTGGTATGTCGAATTTTATGTTCCTTTTGATGGCATAGAAGGCCCTTCTCTCCTTGTCTCTCAGATCCTTCACAGCTTTGTGTAAGTTACCCTGTGGCGCTGATGTTTGTGTGCTCTAGGGCAACGGTGTTTAGATGGAATTTGTATTTGTGGTCCTGGCAACTGGACCTTTTTTGGAACAACATTATTTTTGTCTTACTGAGATTTTCTGTCAGAGCCCAGGTCTGACAGAATCTGTGCAGAAGATCTAGGTGCTGCTCTAGGCCCTCCTTGGTTGGTGACAGAAGCACCAGATCATCAGCAAACAGTAGACATTTGACTTCAGATTCTAGTAGGGTAAGGCCGGGTGCCTAGACTGTCCTAGTGCCCTCGCCAATTCGTTGATATATATGTTGTAGAGGGTGGGGCTTAAGCTGCATCCCTGTATCATCCCACGGCCCTGTGTAAAGAAATGTGTGTGTTTTTTGCCCATTTTAACCGCACACTTGTTGTTTGTGTACATGGATTTTATAATGTCATATGTTTTTCCCCCAACACCACTTTCCATCAATTCGTATAGCAGACCCTTATGCCAGATTGAGTCGAAGGCTTTTTTTTAAATTTGGTAAAAAGCCGAGTTGACATTTGCTCAGTACATTGTTTTCACTGAGGAAATGAACTAGTCTGCTGTTAATGATAATGCAGAGGATTTTCCCAAGGTTGCTGTTGACTCATATCCCACGGTAGTTATTGGGGTCAAATTTGTCTCCACTTTTGTGGAATGTGGTTATCAGTACTTGGTTCCAAATATTGGGGAAGATGCCAGAGCTAAGGATGATGTTAAAGAGTTTAAGTATAGCCAATTGGAATTTGTGGTCTGTATATTTTATCATTTCATTGAGGAAACCATCAACACCACAGGCCTTGTTGGGTTGGAGGGTTTGTACTTTGTCCTGTAGTTCATTCAATGTAATTGGAGAATCCAGTGGGTTCTGGTCTTTAATAGTTGATTCTAGGATTTGTATTTGATCATGTATATTTATTTGCTCTTTGTTCTTTGTTATAGAGCCATAAGGATTGGAGAAGTGGTTTATCCAGACATCTCCATGTTGGATAGATAACTCTTTGTGTTGTTGTTTGTTTAGTGTTTTCCCAGAAGTGGTTAGAGTCTATGGATTCTTCAATTACATTGAGCTGATTTCTGTTGCTGTTCCTTCTTTTTCCGTAGTGTATTTCTGTATTGTTTTAGTGATTCATCATAGTGAAGGTGTATTTCTGTATTGTTTTAGTGATTCACCATAGTGAAGGTGTATTTCTGTATTGTTTTAGTGATTCACCATAGTGAAGTTGTATTTCTGTATTGTTTTAGTGATTCACCATAGTGAAGGTGTATTTCTGTATTGTTTAGT
Source organism: Thymallus thymallus (assembly GCA_023634145.1). NCBI lineage: Eukaryota > Metazoa > Chordata > Actinopteri > Salmoniformes > Salmonidae > Thymallus > Thymallus thymallus. Next base: position 47,055,696 of record CM042388.1, read on the forward strand.
GATTCACCATAGTGAAGGTGTATTTCTGTATTGTTTTAGTGATTCACCATAGTGAAGGTGTAGACTCAGGTTTTCTGGGTCTCTATGTTTTTGGTTGTACAGGTTTCTCAATTTCTTTCTTAGGTTTTTGCATTCTTCATCAAACCATTTGTCATTGTTGTTGGTTTTCTGTTTGACATTTTTAGATTTGATGAGAAGCTGAAAGGTCAAATATACTGTTGAGGTTTTCTACTGACAAGTTTACACCTTCACTATTACAGTGGGTCACTTTGTCCAGGAAGTTGACCAGAAGGGATTGAATTGGTTGTTGCCTAATAGTTTTTTTGGTAGATTTCAACACTACATTCCTTCCATCTATAGCATTTGTTAATATTGCTCAGATCCTTTGGCTTTGATGCCTCATGATTGAGTATTGCTCTTTTCAAGTAGACT